>VZRH01004630.1:1509696-1545192 GCA_013397555.1 Urocynchramus pylzowi | reverse complement strand
TTTTTTTTTTTTTTTTTATTCTCCAACGGTGACTGAGCATGACAAGCTGGAAAGAATGACAGGAAGCTGGTTTTGGAATGATGGGGAGAAAAAGATATTATGAAGGAGCAATGATAAGCTTAAGATGGAATATCCTCATGCATGGGGAGGTACTTGCTCCTCATTCAATACATTTAGGATTTTAGAGAGGATTTTCTTTGGTTTTTGATGTGGTTTTTTTGTTGTTGTTTTGTTTGGGTGGTTTTGTTTGTTTGTTTGTTTGTTTTTGTATTGTTTAAATTTTGTTCTATTTTAAATCTGTTTAGGTATTTTATTTCACAGAAGTCTAGAGAGAAAGGTGTTCATATCTCCTGTTTTCTGCATCTCCCTGACTTTCTTCTGTTGCAGAAATCTACTTCCTTTCTACATCTTCTCTACTTCACTACTGCCTTATTTTCAGACTTCCTACTTTCAGAAAATAAAAGGCATTTGTCATATGTGTTTCCAGTTGTTAAGGAAAATATCTGAGACTGAGTGGAGGGGTATGTAGGGAGCCAAATGCAGTCCCCCTTGCTTCCCTGGAGCTGCCCTGCTGTGAAGGGTCTTCAGTCTCAGCAGTTAAAGTTTCAGATCTTGGGAGTGTGATTCCTGGAGTGGCTCCTGGATGGTCAGACAGGAAAGTTTCCTTAAAAATGCATTGCTGAGCCTTTTTCTGATCTAGAGTCTGTTGTGCTTTGCAACTCAGTAAACCATAGGCAATTAAATAAGCTCATTTAGTGGCTACTTGAATTCACACTGATTATGTAATTAGATCTAATGACACAAACCATTGTACAAAAATGGTCAATAATCTAAAGATAAGGAAAAAATGAGAAACGTTTACAAAGTTATGTATAGGCATAAGGCTGTGGGATAAAAAGTTCATCATTGCTCTGTCTTGCATTTTCTTGGTATGGTATACTTCAGCTAAAAAAATCCCATAACGTTCCCTTAAGAACCTGAATGTCAGATGTTGTAGAAATATTCTAAAAAGCAAAAAATACCGTAGAAAAAGAGATGAATGATTTTCCAGTGATATTCCTCATTAGGATGAACTGTATGAAAATTGCTCTTCTGGTTACTAATTGCAAGTATGAACCTTGAGCATATAAAAGCCTTTTGATCTCTAGCTGCTGGGTCACTCCTCAAATTTCAGGTTGTGACCACACTTGATCACTTACAAAGAGCTGTAGAAGATCACAGTGCCCCTATATTGTCAGTGTCTTTCATACACTTCTGTAATTGCTACAATTTGGGCTTCAACAACAGCTTCTTATTTCATCTTTAATCCACAAGTTAGGTCTTCTACAACTGCGTGTAAATGAGCAATGATGACAGCTTCTGTGCTGGTCTCATTTGCTTATATAAAGATTATTTTAAAAATTTATGAAAGTCAAGCCTTCTCTAGTCAATAAACATTATTCATAACTTACTCTAATTCTTGCAGAGTACTTTCTTTGATAATTTTGCATTGAAATTGTAATGTTTTCCAATGTATGCTGGATGTATAATGTTTTCACTTTGTGAAGTCTGTCTTACATAAAATTTTTGTGTGTGGTTTAGAGTTTTTAAAATGATGAAATGTTTGAAAGATGGTCAATAGAGCATGCTGCTCTAGCTGGAAGAATAACATAAAAGATAATGTGTTTTCCCTCCTCACCCTCCTTTTCTAAAGAAGGAGAGCCTTTTATTGTTGCTAACACTAATTTCTAGAAGAAAGGATATTTAAATGCTATGCATCTCTTTCAGATACCTTTCCATCCTCTATCACACTCTTTCATGAATTGTTTATTATATA
Organism: Urocynchramus pylzowi; assembly: GCA_013397555.1. NCBI lineage: Eukaryota > Metazoa > Chordata > Aves > Passeriformes > Fringillidae > Urocynchramus > Urocynchramus pylzowi. The sequence continues at coordinate 1,543,376 of VZRH01004630.1, read as the reverse complement.
ATGCCATGTAATATTTTCCTGTTTTGTCTCCTTTCAGTGAAGAAGGTGAATTGATTGCCATATCAGTTCTTAATGCACTGCTCTGGTTTTTGGATGAAGCCAAAAACCAAATCTTGCAGGTGTTTTAATATTAAGAGGTCATGGATTTTTCAATGACAGCTGCATGACAAGATGCAGTGATTGTTTTCTTTTATACTGAATGTTAAATTTTACTATAGATTATACTCAGAGTTAAATTTAGTCAGTCTCACAGTTTAAAATAAATGTTATTTATTAGCTGAATAGCAAGAGTTCAAGGGTCCAGAGGTTCTTCAAGAGATGCTTGGAGAGCTGGGCAGTGAAGGTAAAGCAACACTGATTGTACTATTAAACCTGTGAAGCTTTCTGTTGGTGTATACCAAATGGAACATAACATAAAAACAGTTATATAACAAGTTTTTTTGCAGAAAAATGTTTGCACAGGAAGAAGAGAGATTTATCTTTAGAGACAGATTTTTTTGTTTATAATATTTCAGGGTAATTTCTTTGGTTTATATAGAACTTAGTCAAGAACTTAATGTAATAAAATATGATGCTGAAATATTTTGGTTTGGATTTAGATGCTATGGTGATAGGAAGTACTATAAACTTACGATGTATTATGACAGAATATTGTTGCATAATATTTTAGATATGTAGCTCATCCCAAGATATTTTCACTTCCTAAATATGGCAAATTGTAATGTCACTGTTTCAGCTTGTTTTATGAAATGTGAAATAAACATGGACTATAATTTTTATCTTTGTAGGAAAGTAAAGGTTTTTTTGCATGATGCTTGTATAAAGAACCTTAAATTCAATAAAAGTTAATAAATTAAGATAGTTGCTATTAGTTTCCCCTCAGTGAAAATACACTTCTAGAGAGTAGAAAACCCTGTTTAGTATTGTTTTCTCTCAGGATTGTATTCATGGTTTAATGAGGGAAATAATAGTTGTAACAATACCAGATCTCAAATGTAAGCCTTAGATCAGATATTTATGTGTCCAGACATCTGCAAAAAAACATGTTTAAGCTGACATTTATTTCTGTTTCTTAAGCCCATTTGAGGAACAGCTCACATAAAATAACAATGGCAGATTTCATATTTAAGAAAAATACACTTTCAATTTAATTTACAGTGATGCTTTAGGAGAAGCTCTTGCTATTAAACAAGTCAGTTTGATTTCTTTTCTGACTGCAGTTTTCAATTAAGAACAAAGTGTTCTAGTCATGTGTCAAAGAGAAGGAGATAGGGGAAGATTTTTTCATTAGCAAATAATGAATGTCAGTAGGCACTTACAAGAAAGCAGTGTATTGTACCTATATGCAAGGTTTTTTCTAGATTGAAAGAAACATATCTACTATGATTAAAGATGCACTTGAAATGCTGCCTGTCACAAAAAAAAATTGAATTCTGTTTTTGTTAAATAGTTTAAAAATGTGTCTATGATAACAAAGTAGTACAAACATTTTGACTTGACTTGCACTAGTCAATAAAAAGATTGTATATTTTATACACAAGAAACTGGCTGAAAGCTCTGAGCATTATTTTTCAGAAGGGTGTTTTCCTAATTTTGAATCTTTTGGCCTGTTAATAGGTCACAAAATGAAAAATTCATTCTAGTATTAAAGAGTTAAGTTGCATTGTATATGTCATAGTATCTGTATCATAGTCTTTTTCCCTTCTCTATACCTCTCCTGTGCTTTCATAGACAAGTAGAAAGATTGTAACATGGAAAAGCAAGAGGGGGACCTCTGTTCAGAATCCCTGGGTGTGTGTATGTTTCAGTATAAAGGAAACCTGTGTGTGTTCTAAGTGTGAATTTAATGAATGTAGAAGGACAGTTGTATTTGCAGGCACTCTCACCTCCAAACTGTAATGTTTGTTGAGGTTTTTGTTTGGTTGATTTTGGTTTTGTTTGCATTTTTTTGTTTTCTTCTTGGATCTGGCTTCTTGTAGAGGATAGGGGATTAAAGGTATTTTGGCTGGAATTTAGGAACAAAGATACAGGCAGAACATCATGGGAGGAAAGACCTAAGAAGGAATCTTACAAAAGTAACGTATTATCTTCTCACTTAAAGTCATTTAAGTATTAAAAAAAGTAAAGTTCATAAAAAAGCTGAGTATGAAAGGCATAGTAAATCCTTAGTTGAATTGGGAGGTGTATTCTCCTACTCTTTCAGAGGGCTGAAAATTTTGGATTAATTATTTTTTGCTGAATTTCTGCTTTAAAAATTACTTTTTGGTTTAATCAGCACTTCTCCCTGACGAGCTATTCACTGTGAACATCACCAGTTGAGAGAGAACCCTTTTACTTTCTCCCCTAAAATGCCAGGCTGTCCAAAGAACAATGATTTGTAGATGTTTAGCACTGTTTGTAATTTTCTGTTGTAAAACCTAACCAGTAAGCTGTGAATACTCCCACACAAGTTCTTAAAACTGAGAACTGAAATGCTTGCTCAGAAATGTGCTGTGTTGAATCAGGAGTAGAAGGATTCCTCAGAATAAGAATGGAAGAAAAGAAATTGCATATAATTTATAAGATTGCCTCTGAAAAATAGTGTTAATCTAGCCTACTTAGCAGAAAAGTAATTAAAATTCCATAATATGCTATCTTACCTCTTTTTATAAATTGCCTTTGTAAAATATCTTCTACTTTCTTCCTCTGAAGGCATGTTTCATGGATTTGCATCAGGCAGAGGCACCCTGCCTGTCTATCCAAACATCACAATATTCTACTCAAAGCTCTTTCACAGCCTGCAGTGCCCTATTGTTCATTTTATGGCTTTCAGCTCCCGGGAGGAACAGCTTAGAGACCATCACAGAGGGATGCTCTGTGCAAGAGGCAACATTGATTTAGATAATTGTAATTTATTGCTTTTAAGGCTACCATTCTGACTTCTATGCACTTTGCTAGATCAGAAACAACGAGTGACAAAAGCTGTAACTTTTCCTCTGATTGCAGTGCCCGAGAGCTGTTCCTATTCAGTTTCTGTTGAGGAATCCTGTGATGTTCCAGATGGGCTTTGCTAGGACAGTAGGTAAAACCTGAAAGGATTCATTGCACAGGGTAGAATCTTGTTGTCTTTATTATAGTTCAGTTCAAATGATGCACAGTAATGGAATAGAAGGAATGATAAATCATTAAGACTAGACATCATTTGCAAAAAATTGTATGTGGAAATGGGACTTCCAGTTTAACAAAACATGGAAATTGTTGTTTGAACAAGGCCTATGATGAGCTTGTTTCAATCCTTAACAATATTCTCCAGAAGTAGATATCAGGGGATTATTTCAGCATTTCTCTGTAAGTCACATGTATGAACATGGACTCAGAAGATTTGAGCACAGTTGAAAATTAGCTGAATAATCGACATCTTCTTCTTTTCAATATATATAGTAATAAAACAGTAAAAAATTGCTGAGATTTATCTTCCTTAACTACTTCATTACAATTGTGTTTGGTTGACTTGAACATATAATTTAGCTAATATTTTTTTAGCAGGAAATCTTCAAAATTAAGTAAAAGCAGTTTTCTGAAAAGTAAAAGAAATCATGGAAGTTTTTTTGTGTCCATTTTTTCTAAATTGATTTACTCAGAAATGGTAATCATATCTTCCCATTATATAAGTCAAAATGGAACCTGTTTCATGTGTGACTTTTAGAAAGATTGCTGTGCTTCAGTAGATAAAATAGATAAAGGTAGATCTTTTTATGTTATTAAATAGGAATTGTAAGAATATGGTGTAAGCTATTGTATTTCCTTAAAAGTAGAATCTATTTTAAGGACTTTGTATTTGATGTAAAAATAAGCTGTCAATAATAGAAAATTGTACCTGCTTTATCATCTGTGGAAACTGGAATCCAGCTATTTCATTATTTCTTTTACAAGATTTTCCTTTAATTTTGATGCTCTGTGGTCTCCTCTTTCTTTAGGGAATGCATACTAAATATTTTTCTGCAAGATTTACATAAATAGCAGATTTCATTCATTGGTTTATAAATTAACTAATTGTCTTTTGTTTTTATAGAGTTCTGTGTGCTTTTGGTAAAACAAATGATCCTTTAGGAATAATTTAGTCAACTTAGTAAAGGCTTTAGATCTTTTAAAAGAAAGCACACCACTAAGGAGAAGGTCTATAAATTCAATAAGGGAAAATTCTAAAATCTTTATCTTGCCTTGCAATTTTTATTTCTCATGCATCCCTGGGCAAAAAGACTGTCTTTTTGGAGCCTTAATAATGAAGGCAAGAAGTGATTGTACATATGTATGATTCTCAAAAAAACGTTTGCAAGTTCTAAATGCATTCTTTGGACAAATGTTTTACCTATATATTCCCTGTCTAATATTCCTACAATGGGATCATGTATTGGCATTCAGATAGTTTATTGTATCATTGTACACATAACTAATTATCATGCATGAACTTTTGTTTTGTGCTTGACAATCCCTGAAATAGCAGGGCAGAGGCAATGCTTTCTGGCCATGCTCTCATGGCACTTTGGTTCTTATTTACACTATGTTGAATAAGGAGATATTTTAAGCTGTATTTATTTATGCACAGTATATTATGAACTGCAAGGGAATTTTCCCCAATCTTTACTGGGATTGCCTACCACTTGTTTGCAGTTTGCAACTGCAATGTGTGTAGGCCATTTATTTTTCTGGCAAGATCTATATTTCCTGTATCTCCCCACCTTCTTTCACCCTTCCTCCCACACACTTGACCCCAGCCTTTTGGAACCAAGATTTGAGTAATAAAAATATATTGTCACATTTAAAAAACAACCTATTCTTTTGGATAGAACTTGAAAAATTAGTTGAAATTTGAAAAGGAAAACCTCTGAAAAATTACAAAAAATAACCCTTGGTGTTTGGGTAATTGTACCATTAATCTGAAGTTTACATTTGTGAGTGAATATTTGTGGGTTTGTATATAGTCAAAATTTTAACTGTATGAAAATGAAAGCTGAGTTGATATGGTATTAATAATATAGGATAAAGAGGTTTCAGAGAAATGTCAAGCTGACTATTAAGGAAAATTAATTGTTATGATTAAATATGACATTTGAATATATTTAGATGAAGTCGTAATTAAGATAGTCAAATAACCTTAATTCTGATCTTTTTTTTAGTACAATCCACTAGCACCATAATCACAGTTTTGATAATGCAGTATTTCTGCAGATTAGATTAAAACAGTTTCAAAAAGTGTCTTTGTTTCCTTTTCTGCTCCTTACCTATTTCGCAGATATTTTCTGTGTGATATTTCATTACTTTTCTGTATCTACTGTAGAGATATTTTGATGCTTACAGCCTTCTCTTTCTCAACATCCTAGTGTATCTAGTTTTTTTTTTTATTTTAAATATATATATGATAGTGTTGTAATCTGCTTTAGAAGAATTATGTTTTTTTATGAATGAAACTGCCCATGATAGAGAATTCATTTTAAGTCATAACTATCTAACATAAATATTTTTTTAGAAGCATACTTTAAAGCATTATTGAAAACTATTTTTAATAGTTTGTATTCTAATGCGTGTTATAGTTAATAATTAAAAATTGTTTAAACTTAAAACAGATTAGAGTAAAAGTAAATTATTTTTGTAAAATTGACAAAGTGATATCATAGAAAATCATAAAAGATTTGTTTAATCTAAAAGTTTTAATAAGTTGATTTAGAAAGCTGAGTTGTTTATTGAATACATCAGAATTTAAATCTATGTCTAAATGCTCAGTTGACCCACATCTAGATTATTACTCAAATGAGTTATAAGAAAAGTATATAGAAAAAAGTACAGGATGCTGTCTTCTGTTTTCAGGTTTGTAGAAGATATTGCAGAGGATTACTGAATTCTTCATCTGTGAGAATTGAAGGCTTTGATCTGAGTCATTAAATATTTGTGAATAAAACCTCTGCCAGTTTTTAATTAGTATTAATTCCAACTGTGAGGGTTGAAAAGCAGAAGGATAATATTAGTCAGCAATTGTAAGAAGATGAGAAGCAATATTAATGTAAGTTCTGTCTACTGCCTGCATAATAATTATTTTGGGGTTCTCACAATAAAAATAATCTGAGGTATTAGAGAATCAGTGCTAAAAGTTAAGCTAAATATGTGGTGATGAAATGACACAATATGCTAAAAGTTAAGCAAAATATGTGGTGATGAAATTATGGAAGATATTTTTCTAGGTAAATGGTATTAGTGAATTAAAATAATATAATAAAACCTTTTAATCACCCTGATAACAAAATAATATAATTAAGTATTTCAGTGTTGGGAAATATCAGAAATAATTCTAGCTGTATATTACCTTATATTGCATCTTTCTCCCTTGTGTTTAATATGTTATTCTGTATGTATGTAGTATTTCTATGGAGACTTGTTCAGGTTTTTCTTTTTTTCGAAATTCTCACCTTATTGGATGTGCAAAGTTCAGAGAGTAAGTGCTGGGTTTTTTTATTACTCTGTACATGACTGATTCTCATTCATTTTTAAGTATTGTGTTGTGCTCTAAATATAGAATTCTTATGTTGCCTTACCTTACTTTAATAACAATTATCTTTATGGTTCCCAAATGCTTCACAATCCTAAATTTATTTTTATGTTATCATGAAAGATGAAATTCCTATTTCCATCCTTACTCTCATAGTACGTGACAAAGTATGAGTGGTGGGATTTTAAGTCTGAAGTATCAACTAAAGATATATATACTTTCTGGAACAGTGACTATTTACAAACAGTTATCAGTATGTAATTTCAGTATGTTCAAGCAGAGGTTCCTTGGCTTTAGTTTCAGGTAGAAGCTCTGAGCATTTCTGTGCATTAGATCCCTTGGTCTAATTCAAATTCTCTTGTTTTGTTTGTGGAAAGATACCAGTATTAGTGTCTGACATGCCAAAAGTTTTACTTGTACATTTATTAGCGTACTTTGGTTTGTTTCTTCTGCTGAAATGCAGAAGTAAAAGAAAGTATAAAACCAAAAAATTCAATACTTGCTGCAGTACAGAAAGGGTTTTAAACTGACTCTGTGGTAACTAAAGTAACCAGTTCTTCCAAGAAATTTAATTTATCAGTTTGCAGTATGTGGTTTTATGTGTGTATATTTTACATATTAATTTGCAAAATTCAGTTTTAAAAGTAGGCCAAGAGACTTCTGCTTTTTCAGTGCTTGATATAGATGACATGACATACACATATCAGTCATAGATAAGTCATTTGACTTGAAAAAAAATAACCTGACACTTGGAAAGAAACAGTCACGGAACTCTTTAATATTCCTTGATCTTTGTTTTGAAGTTTTGCTTTGATGTATATTCAGGCCAGTGAGAAATGTTGCCAGCTAATGCTTGTACTAGCTTTTCCTGTAATTTGTATTGCAAATTGAGTCAGACTTACTCAGATTGGGAGGGAGGTCCTGTTATCCAACCCCTTGCGTATAGCAGCTGTAGTTAGATCTGACTCTGTAGGTCCAGCCCACATCAAATTTAAAATGTTTTAAGGATTAGAATTCTTTATTTCTCCACTGTTTGACCATTCTCATGTCATATTTTTTTTTTCCTGATACCTAGTCAGATTTTGTCTTGTATTTTATATCTGTAGTCCCTTGACTTAGCTCTGTGAACATCTGAAAGCTAGTGAGCTCAACACTTGCTTGAATTCAGCTAAGGGAATCAGGAATTTCCAGAATCACAGAATCCTTTAGGATAGAAATGACACCTAAGGCTCCATAGGCTCCAACCATTAATCATGCCCCTAAGTGCCATATATACATGCTTCAGCTGAACTGCTTCAGGTACCTTCTGTAGATGAACTCTACCTCCTCTTTAATAACTTGAATGCCTTTCTTTTACTGTAAGGTTAGCTTAGAGTAGCTTAAACATACATGTTCATGCAATAGGTCAGGTTTCATCAGTTAAAGATATCTTTTGCTCCAAGAAAGAAGATATCAAGCATTAATAACAGAAGCTAAAACTGTAGTGAAAGTGTCCTTATGGAGAAAACTATATCAGTATAACAAGATTGGCTCATCATTATCATCATGTGAGTAATAGAGAAAAGATAGCCAGCTTAAAATGGATAAAACTTTGGTCAAAAATAATTAGCAGTTCCAAGGGATAGAATGAGCATCTCTCCTATGAGGAAAGATTAATAGAGTTGGAGTTCTTCATGGTGGAGAAGAGTACTCTGCAGAAAGATTTAATTTCAGCTTTTCAGTACTACAAGGTTCTTATAAGAAAGATGAGACCCTGTAGTGGTAAGACCAAGGATAGTGGTCTTGAAGAAAGGGTTGATTTAGATTGAATTTAAGGAAGAAATTTTTTACAGTAATGGTGTTGAGGCACTGGAACAGATTGTCCAGAGAAATTGTGGGTGTCCTATCCCTGGAAGTGTTCAAAGTTCAAAGTGAATGGGATTTTGATCAGCCTGGTCCAGTGAAGAACATCCCAGTCTGTGGCAGGGCCTGGTGGACTAGGTGATTGTTAAAGGTCCCTTCCAGCCCAAACCATTCTAGGATTTTTGTGTTGTTGTTGTTGTACTTTGCAGTGTTCTTTCTATTGAAGACACCTGGTAATGATAAAAGCCTCTTGGTTAGACTGAAAGCTGGAGTCCCTCTTTTTGGCACAGGGTATAAAACACCACTTGAGTATTACTCTGTTCAGAAGAGAACTTAAGATCTGCATTGATGTGCTATCATCAAAAGAAAGATATGGATGTAAAAAAAGTACAATTATTATGAAATTTCATGTTGTTTCTAAGTTATCAGTGAAAAAAATGGAAACCATTCTGAAGGACACAGACTGTCTTGGTTACTTCTATAGAATACAAATGTGTACATTTTTAATGTTTATAATTGAAATCTTAAGATTAATATTGACATAGCAGTCAGTCACTGGAATAGATCAATGAGAAGACAGTTTTCATTCACTGCACAGCTTCTGTGGGGTTTTGTTTCACTTTTAAAGTGGTGTGTGAATGGAGAGAGGTTCTTTTTTCTGCTTTGTTTTGACTGGGAATATTAGCTGGTCCTTGGATTTTTTTTTTCTTTTTTAGGCATGCCCTGTACATTTTCTGGAAAGTGACTGTTTCTGAGGTGAAAAAGTTACCTATATTAGTCATAAAAGCTCTCCCAGGTGGTAAGAAAATGAGGAAAGATAAAGTACAGCCTTGACTGCCTTGCTCATCACTTCATCTTTCTGTTTAATAAAAAACAAATGGCATAGAAGAGCAAAGATGCCATAGTAATTTAGAAGTAGAGCACTAGTGGAATTCTTTGCCAAATATGCCAAACCTTTAGCTTTTTTATAATTCCCTGTGATTGATATTAGATCCTTTTTTTGCATTACCTGCCAGGTGGAATGAAGATTGGCATAAAAAAAGTGGTGGTTTGACAATAATGCAGCTTCAGAGAAATTAGATTTTCTGTAAAGTTTTAGCAGCACTGGGGATAAATACAAAGGGTTATAAGTAGTGTAATGATCTTTGAATCTGCAGCTTCATCCTATCCTGTATGCCAGGAGGCTAATGTAATTTCACAGGAAAAGGTACAAGATACATCACTTATCTTTCTCCTCCATGCATATACTATCAACTCTGATGTAATGCATTAACATTATAATAAAAAGAATTTGTCAATCAGGAAATAGATAGAAGCATGCATTTGGAGGCAGAAAGGAAGGAAGAGAAGGAGAAATACAGTCATGTTGATTCAGAGATTTTACAAATTCTGACATGCATTTAATTTATTAAAATCTCTCCTTTGAAGTATAAATAAAAAGCACATATTCTGTCATTGATGTTATCATACTGATTTTGCTAGCCTTTTATTTATGCAGTACTAATGTGAAGACTTTTATGTAAAGTAATTGTGGAATTCGGAGTTAATCAAGGTATTTCAATACAAAATGTAAAAGGTTTCTTTTCTCAATGGTTTTAAAAGCTGTGAAATAGATTACAGCACTAGCATGAATTAATTGAAATGTAAATTTTCACTATGACAGAAATAAGTTCAAAGTCTCAGCAGTTCTTCTCATCCTCTATTCTACCAACTTTACTGGCCATGTTTAGGTTTTTTAAGGGAAATCTGTAGAGGTTCTAACTAGCTAAATATTATAATTAACTATTTTTTTCTCATTATTTTGTATTTTCAGGTAACATGAATTTGGAACAGGAATGAATACAGGTCAGGCAAAAAAATCTTTAATATCCCATCTAGGCAGTTTTTATGTAATTGAAATTCTAATATCAATATGCCTATTTTTTAAATATAATACCTAAATAATACCTATTTTCTCAACAATGTATCTGATTCAGAATCTGCTCCTTTGGTTTCAGTTACTGACTGTCATTCATATTCAGAGCTTCTTTCACTCTCTAGTCACTTTGATTTCCATTTTTTTTCCAACAAAAGCAAGCCCCTTACTTTTTGGCCCTAATGATAGAAGTCACAGCTTGAAATCTTACTATTCTATTTTTTTTTTCTTGTGATTGTTTGTAGATTTCTGTTTTTAATTGTGTTCTGTATTATGTGCAATTCCAGTGATCACTGGCTGCATGAAACTTAGAAAGTACTGCTTGTTCTGAAGTTGCAAACATCATAAAATTCTTAAGGGTTTTGGTTTTTTTTTTTTGGCATAAATTTTGTCTTAAAATGATGTTTTCTTACCGAACTATCAGAAAGAGGCAAATTCGAGGATATTTCCATGAATTTGGGCTGTGTGATTTCTGCCCACCCATATCAAAATTTGTTCTCTCTACAGAACTAATTTTGAGAAAGCTCCAAGAACCTGTATCTTCTCAGTGACCATTAGAAATTTTCAGTAAAAGAAGTCTTTAAAATTGAGAAACAGTTTTCTTGGAAAAAGGTAATTTAATTATTTCCATTCTGCTTGTCAGGAAGATTTTTAGTTCTATTTCAATGTGAAGCCACAAAAAGAATATAGATAAACCAGTTTGATTTATAAATTTTAAAAAGGAATTATTAAATTTGATTTTGCATAATGGAAACAGGAGCATTTGTGTCACGTGTTGATACTAGCCACTTTATGGCCCCTGTATATTCCAGTTATTTTCCTGATGGTAAAATGGAAGTTCTGCCATAAGCATTTTTGCACTCTTTGGAAGCTAAAGAAACACTAGTGTTCTATGTCAGCATTTAAAATAAACAAAAATCTTTAGGTCCACTTTAATATATGTAAAATACAGTCAGTTCTTATAGACTGTGCCATTTTAAGTCAGATGTTGTTTTCAGAATAAGAAGTGTTTATAATCCATTATTTGTAGGATATGAGGTCAATGAGAAACTGCAGTGGTTTCTGTTGTGTTTGGGTCAGGCTCCCTAGATCTTGAAAATCACGAGAAACTACTCTAGATTTATTTCTAAGTAGTTGAAAGCAATATCTGTACCTAGATCTACATAAACTTTGCATAAACATAAAGCTTTAACTTTGAAATTTTCCAGTTAGAATGATTAATGAATTGCAAAAATGCCTTCAGGGAAAAGATGTCCTACATCAGTGGAGAGAGAGCCAGACAAGATGTCTGTTTAGCTTAAAGCACTACCTGTCTCCAAAGGCAAGACTGTTACTTTTCAACTAATATTCTACATGTCAAAACCATTGAAGTCTAGTAACTAACTGTAGCCAAGTGAGGCTGTCAAATGATTTGTTGAAATTATATTTTAAGTAAAATTGCATCCAATTCTGTGCTCATAAGTCTGTGGAACTGCAACTTTTTGAAGCAATAATGGATTCTTATTTCTGAAAATTAATGACAAGAATCTTTTTTATCAGTCCGTGAATATGATGTTTTTAAGTTTCTCTTAAAAACTTAATTCATTTAAAACAAATTAAGTTCTTAAAAACTTGATTCATTTTCATACAGGTAGTTCTGTAAATAATAGGAAACGTGATAAAAGTAATCCTCTACAGTAATTGGTTTCCACTTGCCATACAACTTTTTTGTTGTATTTCTAGATTGTTTCTGTCTGTATTTACTGATTCTTGTAATTACACAAATAAATTTGTGTTTTCTTTAGAAATTATTTGGATTAGCATATTTGTTTAGCACTTATTAAAGAATTACTGAGGCCAATTGCATTGCTCTGAGGCCCAGTGGATTGCTTGGAAAAGTGCCAATATGAATAAACATCTTTTAAGTAAAATTTATGGGTGTTAATGAGATGAACTACCCTACTTTAATACTCTGGTCTGAATTCCTTAATGTCTTTCACAAGCCTCAGTTTCAAGACAATGGATTTTAGAAATGTTACAGTTATTTTAGTAATAAAACAGTGTTGTTCCTGAGAGAATAGTTTTTGTCTTAGGTATGCTTCTGAAATACCAACTAGTCATATGTAGCTTAAACATTTTGGAAAGCAGAGCATTATGTTAGCTGTGGAAGCTGTCTAAATGTTTAGTTCATGAACTGGTAGATTTTAACTTATTTTTTGTTTTAAAATACAGCTTTCACTTTAAATTCATATCCTAGTAAATGTATCTGCAAATAATCTCAGTTTCAAAATAAAGATACTCATTACACAAGTCATACATTAGATTTTTTGTTTTAAGAAAAGTTTGCTCTTAGCAAATATTTTCATATTTGGTGGTTTTGAAAGCATTTAAGCATTTTTTTCTGCTAACATCCAATAATTTTTTTTCTGTTTGTTAGATGGATTATACCTTTAATTTGTGCAAAATAATAAGTGCAAAACATATAAGAACAGCTTTGTAGATATTATTATCCGAAGTGCAGTTGTGCAAGACTGTAGCACCTAATTTTGTGGGTACACTACAAAGATAAACTATGTTTAGTCTATAAATGACTGAGTGAATTAGAAATATGTCAGCAAAAACAATTTCAAACCTGGCCATGTAAATGAATTTAATTAGTATTATAATTCAGAGATACAGTGGTCATTATTTTCATTCAAACAATAATTATCTAGACAATATTTCCTTTACAGGATTGTTTAGTATATTATTATATATCATAGAATCATTAAGGTTTGAAAAGACCTGTAAGATCCTAAAGTCCAACTGTCAGCCTAGCACCACCAGCATGTTCATCACTAAACCTCCTCCTCAAGTGCCATATCCATGTTATTTTAGCACTACCAGGGATGGTGACTCTACCACTTCCCAGGGCAGTCTGGTCCAATGCTTTCAAACCCTTTCCAATTTTCTTTTTCCTGACATCTAATCTAAATCTGCCCTGGAAGAACTTGAGTCTGTTTACTTTCATCCTGCCACTTATTACCTGGGGGAAGAGATTGACACCGTCTCACTCCAACCTCCTTTTAGGTAGCTGTAGAGAGAAAGTCCCTCCTGGTTGTCCTTTTCTCCAAACTAAGCAACCCTAGCTGATAAACAAACCTCAGCTACTCCTTGTAGTGTAAGGTGGAAGATTTGGTATCAATCTTACTGTTTTTTCACTAGACAGTGAGGATTTTTATTGTGCAGGGATGATGTACAAGCTCTGTTTTTAAATTAGATTTTTCAATTTTTTGTTTTAGCTACCTGGACCATTTTAAAAGTTGTGGGTTTATTAATGGTCATGTAAACTTATTGATAGCTAGAAAAACTTCATTAAAACTGTACAGCACATTTTATTGGTGTTTTGCAAATAAAAAAGGTGACCTTAATTCTATTTGAGGGCTGGAAACTAAACTAGTCTTAGTTAGACTGATTCTTTGGGTACAATATGTTGGGCAAGACTTTCTGTGTGAACTGTCATAATATTCAGAGAAGGAGTTGTTGGTGCTATTTTCAATCTTGTTGTTGAAACCAAATACACAACTGCAAAATTAACTAAAGAAATGATTTTGTTCTTAGATCTTCAACACGTAGGAATTACCATGTTTCCTTTAACTACCAGCTATAATGTCACATCTCTGCATATGAAAGCAATGACTTAACACTGCTGCTTTGAAATGTTTCCTTTTGGGACTATGAAATCCTCAGAGCTTTCTACAGACTGTTAGACTATGGTGTTACTCTGAAGATGTGTTGATCATTACACAGAATATAAAATGTGTATCTAGTCCATGTTCTCTAGAGCTGCTGCCTCTCTGGTTTGACATATAGTCTTTTCTGTCACTGATGAATGGCAGTTGTGCAGGAACTCCTTTTCATAGACGTTGTAAAATAAAATGTCTGCCTTTAAATTTATAGAGGCAAAAAAATATCAAGGAGAAGGAGGGTAATGGAAGGTCATGTAACAAAGAGATGATTGCAAAAATGTGAAGTTTTTTTTCTTCTGTAAATTTTCTTCTATAGGAAGAATGCTAGCATATGCTGTAAAGATAAGGTTTCCTTTAGACTGGATCTCTTTCCTTTTGAGAAGGCTTTGAAACAAAATCGATTAGGTGATAAATTAATAATTGATTAACAGATACTGAGTACAATTAGATTCTGCTTGGGTTTAATTGTCCATTTTTTTGTTTAATTTTTTTGGGGGTTTTTTTTATTGTGTTCAAATGATGATTGTGGAATGAACAGCTATCAGGTTGCTTAAAATATAATCTAGTTTCACTAATCCCTGAACATAAATAGTGGGTGACCAAATTGCTGGGGTTTGCATGTTACAGTTCTTTTTTTCTCAATTTGCTCGAGGGCTTTATTTGCACTTTTAGACTTACACAGGCAAACTTAAAGCCTGTTCTATTGCTTTGAAAAGACTGTGTTACAATTTAGAAATCTAATTTTGTGATTAAATCATTGAGGAACCAAAATATAGACTTCAGCTGAAGAAATGCAAGTGCTTCTGGGAGTTTGGGAAGATGCTGTTTATTTCTCCTTTTCCATTGTATGCTTTTTTCATGTTTGTTTGACTGCTATATTTTTATCAAAATCACTATTAATCTTAGGATAATTTAGGCATTTTTTTTTTTTTTTAGTAGTGACTGGTATCCTAAGAGGGTTGATAATTATGGATTAGACTTTGTATACTCTTTAAAAATGCTGCATTAAAAAAGGACCAGTGGGGATTTTGAACAAGTTGTCACTTAGGCAGATGGAGCCACTAAGTAAGAAAATAAAACAAGTGAAGAACAAAGATAATTGTAATGTTTTTAAACTCTTGGAGTTTTGTGGGTTTTGTTTTGCTTGTGAGCATTTCTTGATGGTTTTTTCCTCCTGCTACTTTTCTTAATCATATGTTAACTGCTGACCCAATTCTGAAATAATCTTTGCAAATACAAGAGGGACTCTGATAAGAAAACAGTGGAAAGAGTGGTGATTCTACAGAAAACTCACACAGCTGTGGTGTAGAATTTTTTTCACTGTGTATCAAAAAATCCAGAAAAAAAAGTCTTGCATCTGCTGACTTCTAACTCCTATCCTTTAATTAATATCTTTCTTTGTCTCAAAACTACAAAAAGACAATTCTTCTTTATCAATGTTAAGGTCTCTGTCAATCTTTTTAAACCTAGTCTGCTTGGGCTTTTCCTCTAGTCAATGGAAAACAGGTCCTTTATATAGTGTTAAAGGTAAACACCTCTTCGGAATCGCCTGTTATTTGTGATCCACCAGTGAATGGTAAACATGGGGATTAGCAAACAACAAAACCCTTTTCAACTTTTCCTGCTATATTTTACACCTAAAAAATTTCAGGAAAATTAAGATGGTCCTTTTTGGGCTAAAATAGCATATATGAGGAACACGATGGGGTGGATAAAATCTGTTGAAAATGTCTGACTGCAGAAAATTATGAAGTGAAATTTCTGATAAGCAAAATAATTTTCAAGATACTCAGCATAGGTTTGATGATCCTCCTCAATATGTTCAGTGGTCTGAAATCTTTTGTCACAAAGGTAATTGAGGAACTTGACTGTAATGTAACAAAGCAGTGACACATTGAATATATTTAAAGAGCCTTTCCAGTGCAGGAGGCTTTCTCATAGTGGGAGGAGAAACTTCTTATGAGGATACTAATAGGAAGATAGATTTTGTTATGTGTAAAAGAGTACCAGAAAGGGAGTAGTCTTTCCAAGAAGGAAAAATGTGAATTTAGGCTTATAACATTTTGCCAAGAGTTGACTGTGCTAATCATTCAGTGGATGTTCTCAGCTGAGGTATCACACAAATGGTCCTGAGTAGCAGTAGGCATAATGATTAGTGGTAGGAAAGTGGTTGGATTGAGAAATGAGTGATACTTCCTCAGATAAGAGATATAATAACAGCGAAATTTGTCACAAACTGCAATCTGTTTTTAAATTCTCTCTGGCTGAATGGTTAGTAAGCCATCAATAATAGCTGTTGGACTTTATAGACTGTTGTCCATAAAGGGATGAATTCCAGGAAGAGGCTATAGACTCTCAGGCACCACTACATGTGCTGTTTTTGGAACATCTGAGAGGCAAAAGAATTGTGGCTTGTAAGGACTTGAGGGTAAGAAGAGTAAGAACCGTGAAATTAGAAAATGAACAGGAAGAGAAAAAAGGATAAAGTTTATATCATTCTCTCCCCTTTATTCTACTGTGCAAGAAAAGATTTTATATGCTTCTGTTTTGTTACTACTACAATAAATAGTAACTGCAGTCATTAAGAGATCTGTTACTTTTCTAGGAGCTCCAGGATCTTTTAAGTGACTCTTGGTGGTTTATGCTTTTGATATCAGATGGAGTTTTTATTCTGGACTTTATTTTTATCTAAACTTCATTTCCTTGCCTTGTTCTTCTGTCTTTTTGGGGATGTTCACTTTTTCAAAACGCTAGTTGTCTTCTGATTGTTTTCTTACTGCAAGCAAGGCTTTTAATTTATTTCCATATTTCATGTATATAAAATTATACTGGACCACTTAGAAGTACTGCAAAAAGATCTGTTGACTTAATTTTCCAGTATCTCTAGGAGTTAAACTTAAATGATACTTTCTTAAGCCTATAATCCTCTTTTTTTTCTCCAACAATTAATATTACAATCCTTTTGTCTCAGTATTTTTACTTTGTTTTGATCTTTTTGTTACACATTTTAATAATATGTAAGAACAATGGAAGATAAGAGAAAGTAAATATTGAACTTTCTTTTAGATCTTTATGTTAATTTGAGAGCTCACATGTAAAGTACATTTTGAATGTACTCTGATACTGTAGTAGTCACAGGCAATAGAATAATTTCTGAACTTAAACCCATGACTCTTAGAGATTTCATTAGCTCTAATTATAACTAATTTATTTAAATTCCCATGAAAATAACTTCATAGGCTAAAACCCATTCTATTGTACTTAATTACTTTTTAGTAAAAATAAGCAACTGAGGGCCTGCAAATACCAAACAGAGACATAAGTGACTGAGACTTTCTAAAATCATTAGTTGAAATCTTAACTTGAATTTTCCACTTCTGAGTTAGTTCTTTTAACAGGTTTTAGAGCTGTATGTGTGCTATTTCTCCTTAGAAAATGAGCTGATATACCAGTCTAAGTTGTCTGTGTTTAGCAAAGCCATGCTGATGGTATTTCTGGGAAGAGACTCTACAAAGTTTTTTTCATTGTCAACTTAGCAAAGTCAATGAAGCTGCTGATCTTGGAACATGCAAATGTTATACTTACTACTGCTGCAACAGCCACACCCATCAATATGACTTTTCTGGTAAAAATTGAGAAAACATTTTTCCCCACAACACTATTTTGCTAGAGAAAGATTAATAGGCCTATTGATGTAACAGTTCTCAGTCATAGGGAGGATTTGTGTCATAATTGTCTAATACCCTCTGCTCATCATACTCCCCCACAACCCTCCCCACCAAAAAAAAAATAAAGGAATTGTAGTGACTTTTTATGCAGTGAAAGATAGCTTTCTGGAGAGTTTTGAATGTATTGCTTAAAAGGTCTTACAACCTTTCCACACTAAAAAAGATAGCTATTGTCATATGTTCTTTAGTTGAAACTGTGTTGAAGATGTATTTAAGTTGTGCGGGGCTTTTTTGCTTTAATTTTTTTAAAAGAAATGGCTAGAACTGTTATTCTTCTTAATTCTATATACTTGTCACATGAATGAGTCTAAGAAATGCTGTTCAAGAAAAATAGAATAAAAAAGTATCTGTAGTCCACACACAGTTCTTCCTTGAAAAGTCTCTTTTCACAACAAAGTTCAAAGCCAGTACAAATCTGTTCAGAATTTTAGGTGTAGCAAGACTTTCTCAACTGCACTTAGCTAAAAGCAAGAGTATTAGCCTACAAAATATTAATTCTATGAGGACCATCTTGGTGTTTCCTTTTGTTCCAGTGACCTGCAATTCTAAAAACAAGTATTTTTTTGTAGGGTCTCTGGACAGTATTCCTAAGAGCATACCTCTGTTTCTACTTTCTTTTTATAAAAATGAGGATTAAAAACTCCTCAAAAATATTCCAAAGTAAGATGAAAATATGACCAAGATTTATAAGAACCAAAAAAGAAAAGGGATTAATTGCCCCCATGTTTCACACTCAGGAAGATGATTTATATACTTAGTTGGCACCCAGTGTTTAAAGGAAGTTGTTTGAAGACATGGAAAATTCAAACTGGCAAATTTGGAGTTAAACTGTCTGATAATGCAGCTAAAATTACAATAGGGCTTCTTTTCAGCAAAGATTGAATCAATGGTGAGAACTAGGAATGTAATTCATGCTGTGCATTCAAATTTAAGACCTATTTTATAGAGTATAGTACAGTTGTGCAGGTGAGAAAAGGAAGACAGGAATTGCATCTAAATAACTATGGTCAGATTCTATAGAATTCTGCCAGTCATTCTCTGAACAGGCAATAGCATTTTCAGGTAATGAAATAGGAAAGCATGTTAGTTAATTAAGTTCACTTTACACTCCTTTTAAAATAAATATGGAAATTGTCCTTTATCAGGATAGCAATAGAACAAAATGACTTTTTTTTTACATGTCAAATATAGCAGGAGCTGGGTACTTCAAAAATGGCTGCAATGTTCAGCAGTAGATTATCAGACTGACTTCTCTTTCTATCTTTTTTTGCTTCATATTATCTGAAGGTAAGAATGCAGACAGTGAGTTATCTAGTTTTTTTACTCTTTCATTGCAAAAAAATAGATGTTTCATTGGCATTTTTGATAGTAGTGTTCCCTGAAATATTTAAACAAAAAGGTTAAAACTATACACTTGAATCTTGTGGGCTTTTATTCTCATCAGTTACAGTAGTATGAAAGTTTCCTTAATAAATGCTGAATTCCTTTTTTGTTTTAATCTTCTCTTTGTTGTTTTTTTTGTTTTTTGTTTTTTTTTTTTTGTCATCACATGTTGCCATGCATTCATTTATATAAATTAGTGAGGGTCTTGAGCTGTTAGAAATGAGTAGCCACAAAGCCTCTTACCATCTTTAAAAATGTGCTTTAAGCTTTTCATGTCAAAGGGTGTGCTCTTCACTCTAATTTTAAAGATTATATACCACAAATAAAAGAAATAGATAACATGCTTTCAGGATTCCTGCAATTCCCTTTCCTTCTTCACTTTGTTCAGCTGATAAAGGTGTTTCCTGCTGCTAAAGCTGTTGAGTTTGTCTGTATCATTGTGCATGTGTGTGATTTTTGAATTCCTTATGGGAAGAAAGGCCAGCTGTGGTTTGATCTCGGGACAATTTCTTGGGAGGTTTAGATCCTGCTTTAGAACAGAAGGAATTGCACCCATCTTGGGTGAATACTTTAGCCATAGATCTCCCATAATAAATAATTCAATCTGGTTTTGATTTTGCATATCACAGGACAAGGTTCTTAACTCTTTAGGAGTGATTTAAAAAACATTTCCAGGACAGAGCAAGGGCTCTTCCAACAGGCTATCAATGTACAATGTTTAAGGTAGGTGAGGCATCACTTTAATATTTTTATCAGTTGTGGATATGTTTCTTATCAGGAGCAAAGCATATTTTGTCTTTAAATAAAAGCATTTCAGTGTGAGGCATTTGCCCATAATACAAGTGTTTGAAGACCTACCAGCATAAGATGTAGCCATCCTATGTGTTCTTTAAATAGTTCTCCTAATAAATAAAGGCTTTTATGTCCATTGCATTATGCTCTTAAGCATATTGTAAAAATGATAGGGAGGACTGATGTGTGATACCTTGTAATACTCTGAATGTGTCCTCTAATGGCACAATTTCTGAGCACATTCCATAGTAATATCTCTTATCCTGAGACAGCAGGTAAGTTTATTGATCCACTACAGGTGGATCAATAAAAAACTGGTGGATACCAGGCAAAGAGAGGCAGATATCCTGAAAAAATTTCAGGTGTCATTGCAGGGATTCTGGGGAGAAAAGACAGGGTAGTAAAATATCAACTCTTCTCTTAGCTGTAATAAACGCCTTGTATGAGTAGAAGTCCTAAGACCATCTCCTCTTTGGGTGGTGTAGGATTGGTGTTGGTTGGTTGGTTTAGCTTTTTTTTCTTTGTCAGATGTTAGCACTTCCACTATTTTGGGTGTCATATCTTACCACTTGTAATGCTGTTCTCTCTGTGGTCTCTTTTCACTGGTATGAAATCTAAGAGTAAAGCAATTGACAGTTCTTTGCTTTTCCAACTTGTGTATCATGGACTGGTTGTAGATGTTCTTTTGGGGTGACAGACATACTCTCTTCATATTTCCTGTTTCTACTGTCAGTCCTCTTTGTGTTGTTTTCAGTTGCAGAGAAGCAGAGCATCATTTTCATGAAGTAATAGAACTTTCCTACATTTCAGATTGATTTTTTCTGTGTTGGCATGTGTCTGAAAGTTCCCAGCATCATCAATGTCAGTTTTTAACATCACAGGCAGTTTTTTTTCACTTTTATGTTGAAGAAAATATCAATAGGTGAAACCATGTTCTTCATTGATGCTATTCCATAATGTGAACTTCTAAATACAGCTCTGATCATTCCTCTGTCAAGTTACATTTTTTGTTCAAAACAATTCTTTAGTGTGAGCTCAACTGTGGCAAAGTGACTAGTTAAAACACCTGTAGTAACAGGAATGCCTGTATCCAATAATGAGTGAGTCTAGCTAATTTGTATTACGACTTCTTAGGGACAGATTAGTGATTGCCATGGAGCAGCTAACCCTTGAAGGACCTCCTTTCCCACATGGTCAGCATTTTTACATAGTTGCAATTTCATCCTTTATGGAAAATGAGTTGATCATGGTACACAACTGGTCTGCCACATGAGTATTTTTAAAAGATTATGAACCAAGCATTGCTCTGTTTTAAACAAAATTAACCTGAACTGTAGTGTGACTGAGAGATCACTTTTAGAACAAACTTTTTCTATCTATTGAACTAAAGTTACAGTGACCAGAAGGATGGTTTGCAAACTTTTATTCCATGCCTTAATGGAATTCAGGTAGTCTTCACCATTCTACAGCATGTGGGTGGAGTTCAATGGAGCTGGAGATGGGGACTTATGGTGATAAAGGCATGAAAATGGGATATTTTCTTGCCAAATTGCCTCTCCAGGACCCACTGCATTTTGGGGCTGATAGGATACAAGAAAAGGATGATTTTAGGTTCTAGTCATCTGGGATTGTTTATGCCATTTAGTCCAATATTTTCAGATTAAATGAGTCAGCAGCATAGATTTTAATCTGTGATGTAGATGAAGAAAAGATAGATATGATGATGGTGTTTCTTTTGAGGTTGTTTTGTTGGTTTTTTTTTTTCAGTTTGGTTTCATTATGTTTTTAATTTGACTGGTTAGCAAATTTCCAGTAACCTTTTATCTGTGTGGCCATTCTGACTTCTTTAGTGCTTCATTGTTTGAAATGCAAGAGTTGGGGTTGTTTAGCCTGGAGAAGGTTCCAGGGGGACCTTACAGCAGCCTTCCAATACTTACAGGTGACAAGGCTTTGTAGTCTTGAAGAACTTTTTGTGAGGGTGTGTAGTAATAGGACAATGAGGAATGGCTTTATGCTGAGAGAAGGTTTTTAGATTAGGTAGTAGGAATAAGTTCTTTACTGCAAGGGTGGTGAGTCACAGAACAGGCTGCACAAGAAGACTGGAGATGCCACATCTCTGGAAGTGTTCAAGACCAGGTTGGATAGGACATCCTGGTCTGTGGCATCCTGGTCAATGGAAGGAGGCCCTGTCTGTTGAGAGGGATTGGGACTAGATGATTTTTAAGATCCCTTCTAAAACAAATCATTCCACGAGTCTGTGACTTCAGTAGCAAATTCATTCTTTAAGAGCTGTATCGTCAAGTAGATTGTGACATTTGTTTCCTCATAGTCAGTTTCAAATATTCTCTTAATAGAGATTTTTATTTAATTAAATGGGTGGTATTTTGACATAATCTGAGAGAATCTTAAGTTTCTGATTAGTATCAGGGGAAGTTCAGACTTGACATTAGGAAGCATTTCCTTACCAAGAGGTAGGGCAAGTATTAGAACAGGCTTTCTAGAAAAGTGATTGGCACCCCAATCCTGACAGTGTTATAGAGACATTTGGACAATGCCCTCAATAACAACTTAAGCTTTTTGTCATTGCTAAAGTGGCCAGCAGCTGAACCAAATGATCATTAGAGGTCTGTTCCAATTGAAATATTCTATTCTCTTTATGCAGTACTTGGGGGATTCTCACTTTCAGTTAGATTGTTAGATCTAGCCTTCATTTTTTTACATCAGCCACTTTCTTTTTCAGCTTTTTTGCTCAAAAATTCACCACAAGATATATTCATGAATCACCTTTGTATGTGGTAGCAGTGTCAGGAGTAGAAATATTGACTTGGAACCACTAGTTTAGCCTTTCTTTTTTTTTACATTTTATTCCTTTTTCTTTTTCTTTTCCCATAAAAGCCTTTAAACAGTCTTATGATCTTACTGAGGTAATTTATCCTATGTGCTTAGTCTTGTCATGATCTTTTTGATTCTATCCTTAGAAGTTTCTTTCAAATGCATTCTTATGGTATTATTCATTCCTAGCTGGTCTGCTTATTCTGAACAAAAACACTAGGACAGAACACCCAGCCTGGTAGAGTGTGATGCAAGGCATTAATTTATAGCACAAGAAACAAAGGAGAAGAAAATAAAGCTCAGCTTTTAATTTATCTCACATGGGCCAGTAAGTGTGTCAAAGAAAAATGGAGTTTTGTTTTCCTTTTCTTCAAATAGATTCCTTGAGAGAGCCCAGGGACTCACTTTGAACAAGGTTTGTTTGCGGCCTAGTGCAACAGTAATTTTGAAGGAAACCTTGTATCAGTAGGTATTTATGAGAGAAAAAAATTGGTTTGGCTCTTAATGGGTTACTATCTTAAAAAGATGGGAAGAAAGAAGGGGCAGTTGCTACAAGAGTGGGAAGGTATCTTATTTTTGCTTACTCTAAAGGGAAGCAAAAATAATGAGCCAGCAGCTGAGGTACCCTCTTGTCATAGTCTCACCCCAGCCAACAACTCAGTCCCATGGAACCATTGGCTCACTCTTCCACTGGTGGGATGAGGAAGAATCAGAAAATTAAAAGAAAGAGAAAACTCTTGAGTTGAAATAAAGATAGTTTAATACATAAATCAAAATTGTGCACATATGCAAAGCAAAACAAGGAATTCATTCACTGCTTCCCATGGGCAGGGAGGTGTTCAGCCGTATCCAGGAGAGCAAGGCCTCATCATGCGTAACGGTGACTTGGGAACACAAATGCCATCACTCCAAATATCTTTTGCCATCACTCTAAATGCCATCACTCCAAATATCCCCCCTTCTTCCTTCTTCCTCCAGCTGTAGGTGCTGAGCATGATCCCTTTGGTTAGTGACAGTCAACAGTTCTGGCTGTGTCCCCTCACAGATCCTGTGCACTCCCAGTGTCCTCATGGGTGGGGTGACGAGCAGAAAAGGCTTTGACTCTGCTCAGTAATAATGGAAACATCTCTGTGTTATCAACAGCACAAATCTGAAATGCAGCCCAAACATCAGTGAGTATGAAGAAAATTAACTCTACCCCAGACCTGAGGAGCACCATCTCCACTGACCTGCTGCAGTTTGCTGGCAGAGCAGGGGGAAGGGCAGCTGCTTGTTTAGCTCACATTATTATCCATAATTATTATTATTATCCATAAGTGCAAATTCTGTTAGTAGGTTACACACATGGTATACAACTACTGGGATGGCAGATAAGGTAGTAAAAGTTCTTATTTCCTTTTGGGGAGTATATGCAACTAAAAATAGATGTATGTCACAAAATGAAGGTGATTGTCTTGCTACCTTGATCTGTGTAAACTGCCAGTCTCTAAAATAGGGGCTTGCAGTGACATGTGTTCATATATAACCATTTGTAAGATTTATCAGATACCATAATGGTTATAAGAGACTTCAGAAGATTTAATGTATAGTTCTTTGGTTTAGGCTCGTTTGGGGTTTTGTTGGGGCTTTTTATTATGATTTGGAGAGACTTCTGTCCATGAAACAGATTTCCTACACCTGCAAAAAGAAAACGGAATGTGCTAAGAAAGCTGTCAGCACTTCTGTCTGCAGTGGCTTTCATGGTAAATTCTCATTTCTTTATGTATTTGTAATGAAACTATGGACCATTAATGTGCTTGGAAGGAAACTCTAAAGGTCAAATTTCATCCTCTGTTCTCATCAGTTACAAGTGCAGTGGAGCTCTGGAGTGTTTCCTCCTTTAGATGAAATTTGGCCTAAAGTATGATGGAAGATAATTTTGAATGTCATATAACTAACAGCTGAGATTCAACCTTTTCTGATTAAAATATAAAAACATAGGTTTGGTTTTCATCAAAGCCTACTGCAGTGAATTTCACTCTAGATCAATTCAGACCTGCAAGAATGCCTAATGAAAAGAACAGCCACAAAATATCTGTCAAGTAAAAAGACAAATGAAAAGCAGAGAACCTGTTTTTCAAAAGGTAAAAGTTTATTGACTGTGGGTATGGTATCTGAATAAAAGCATAGAAACGCTTCTATGGGGACACATTTCCCAGGATTCTGTCTTAAGTCATGTTGTATGCTTGAACAGAGAAACTACTTGAGCCTGTTTGTCTTGCATTTACTTCAGCCTACCCTTTTCTTCTGACTAAACTTTCCAAATGCTGTGACAATAGAATAGGTAACAGTGTCCAACTAATACTTGGAATTCTTAATATAAATTTCAGTTTTCTCATGCCAGAGTTGTGCCTAAATATTTTGATAAACCACATTATTTTCCCTAATATTAAGTTGAAAGGCAAAGAAGCAATGGGTAAAATTTAAATTGAGTAGGGATGCATAAAGAAAGCCAAAGGGCACTCAGTCTTGGGAATATGTAGTTGTACATAGATTGATGAGAACTCATACAGAATGGTCAGGAGGCAGGAAAGTCTAACAAGAGCAAACATCATTGCTGCTGATTCAGTCATGGGGTATCAAGCTCCAGATGTAAGTCAATGTGACTCAATTATTTAGTGAGGTCAAAATGAATGTTTTAGTACTCCTTACATTTCCTGTCAGATGTTGTTTCTAGGTTTTTCCAGATTAACTTTTGTTATTTTAAACATTGTAAAAGGACCATTTCTTATTTACTGTGATCTAAAATATCTAAACAATATTGCTTGATCCATACGTGTGTCTGCATTTTCAGTGAATATTTGACTTCAGAAGATATTGCTGTCTTATAGTGAATATTTTGTGTGTCATTTGCATAGAAATTTTTATGGGACCTGTTTAATACACTCTATGGGAGAAAATACATGCTGTTAATTTATTTTCTTTTTTTTTATTTTTATATAAATTGAAGTTAATTGGTCATTAGACTTTATACCTGTGTCCTTCTAAAATGCCATGTTAGAAGTTGCAGAATGAATACAGGCTGTGGAATACAGGTACTTGCTTCCTCATTTTAGATGATAGGTCCAGGTTATTGTAGAAGCATGTTTCTGGTATTTAGCATATAAGCCCTGAATTTACAAGTAGTAAGATATATATATATGTATATGTATATGTGTGTGTGTGTTTGTGTGTATATATATGTGTATATATATATATACACATATGAATGTATGGGGATATAGGGAAACAATTATCTTTAAATGCAAAAATTAGAAGCTATCTTGATTATCATAATGAGTACAAGCAAATAAAAGCAGTGATGAAAAATAAATCACACTTCCAGAGAAGCATATTGGTGATATGTGCATTTTACCCTGCAAATCCAAAGCAGGCTTTTATTTGCATCCTCATTATTTAAGGTGTGACTAACATATATTCACATTTCTTGGGTTGAGAGCAGTGCTATACAGCCTGTTTTCAAGCAGTATTCTCTTTGCCCTAAATTGGTATTCCCAGTCCCTTCAGTGAGCTGAGAATCTTTTTATTATTGATAAAGCAATCTTTTTGTGTATCTTGGAAGTATCCAGCTTTGCTATTTTATTATCTTCCAATTAAAATACCAATTAAAAGAGTTTATTAGATTATGCAGAGACAGTTAATAAAAGGTGTATCTTGTAGATTTTAAAAAGTGGGTGAGATGTGAGCATTTAACCTGTTTTGTTTTTTTTTTTATTTTTGAAGTCACAAATCAAAAGGAAAGGCTCTGAAGAGTAGCATAACTTCAATAATGACAGCCCAAATACGTATCAAACTTACAAGGCAATCAATATTTTTCAGGCTTACCTCTAAGATTGCTTCAGGAATAGGCAAATTTAATTAGCAGGCCCCAGTTCTACACAATTCTGATGATGGACTGTCACTGGTCAATACAGTCTTATTTTTAATCACAATGTATATAAAGACATTTTCAGGTTGTTTGTGTCCCTACCTCCCCATTCCTTCTGTTGCATCTGCATGTCTAGCAGAACACCTGGGATACCAAAAGAAATGTTTCTTCTTTTTGTTTTGTTTTTTAGGTGCTTCTCTCTGTTTGCCACAAGCTAGGGGAAAGACGTATATCAAATTTATCCTTTATCTTAGAGAATGTTGCAGCTGCATTACTATTGAGATTAAAATTTTCTATATTAATTAAAGATTAGCACTTCCTAGTACATTTGGCACAAAAAAAGGAATTAAATACCATATTGGATCTTTTCACTAGTTTGTTCACCTTTTTATTACTGTGGAGTTAACCTCCCTTTCTTGCTGTCAGTGTTGGGAAGCTGATCTACATCTGTGTATACATCAGGGAGCATTCATTATTTGAGAATACAGGGAGCATTCATTATTTGAGAGCACAAAAGAGGTAGGTTTCAGGTTTTGCCACATACTATTATGATGTTGCACATCCTGATGAGCCCAAAAGACTAATAAATAAGGCAGGAAAGAATCTAAAAAGTCAATGTTGTTAATATATGCAAAATACTTTTTGTTTATTAATGGGGAGTAAATAGGTTACCTGTGTCCTGGTTGACTCTCTGCAGTAATCTAAAAGTACATATTGAAAACTCTTGAAATATGAAAGACTTGACTATGACATGAGATCAAGTGATAATCATGCTTTCACTTGTGGGTGGAATTGATTAGTGCTCCTTACCTGTGCTAAAATGAGTAAAATGAATCTTCATTTGTGACTTTAATGGTACCACATAGATGGCTGATGTCTGAAGAGGTGGCCTATAAAATTTAACAGGTCTAGTGTTTTATGATGGCATCTTTTTTCCTAACTGATACACTGGTAGATGGCTTAGAAACACTTTTATCTGACAGCATTATTTTTTTTACCTGACATGACTATGAATGGATGTAATAATACTTTCTGTTGAATAAAAGGCAGATTTCATTCAGTTAGAATGTAAGTTGGAGGTGTTTTTCCTTTTAATGTTGATACACCACAAAAAAAGAGATACTGTTTTCTCCACAAAATAACACATTTTTAAAACATGCGGCCCATCTCTGTGTGGAAAAAACAGAAATAGGAGAGATCAATGAGGTAAGCTTAGTTTAAGATGCATGTGTTTAGGGATGGAAGTAAGCAGAAAAGTTGACTGTATTACAGCACACTGCTACAATGTGTGCATAAGGCTTTTTTTAGGCAGCTTGTGCAAAAAGAAGTCTAATTATGGTGTCTCAAAATACAAGCTTACTCAAGAAGTAGAACTAGAATAGTTGCACAGTTTGTTTTGATTTGTGCTATTTGGCATCACAGAATGCTCAGAGCTATATTAGATTTATCTGTAGTCTGGCATAGTCACAGTGTGATGATGAGACACATGTTTTTTGAGATTAAAACCTATTAACATGGTACAAGTGAAGAAATGGCTATCTGTAACTGATGTTATCAGCTTTAACTTATCAAATGACAAAATCTCTTCTGCTAGGATTTTGTATCGCTGTACTAGGGATGGGTTAAAGAAAAGGAAACACATAAGTAAAATGAAAGGCTTTTACATGCTCTTTTTCATTTTTCTGTCTTCTTTCAAAATTATATCTTTTTCGGTTTTTTGGTCTGCTTTTATGTGCATTCTAGTGAAAATTGTGGTTGTTTAGTCATCTGTGTGTTTACTTTTCCTTCAGTCTGAGATTGTAAATTGACAATAAAATTATTGTAAGCCAATTTTAAACAGGATTCATGCAGCAATTGGTGTTTGGAGATGGCAAAGAAAATTGAGCTGTAATCTTAGAGGAGACAATGGAACGTGAAGGGAATTATGTTTACATGGCTCAGATGGGGAGAGCTGACTGTGGTTGTTGCCATAGAGGTCTACAGTATGTCTGCTCACAACTGCTGAAAAAGAGCTTAAGAACCAAATCTGAGGTAGTCCAAGTCTAAGGTCTTCCCTTGTCTCCAAATAAGACAGAAGAAAAGATACATTTTCATGATGTTTTGTACTATGGCTTACCTGTTGATTAAGATAGTTACCAGTAGACTGTGAAATACCATATTTTGTGAAATGATAGCACAGAAAGCTTTTGAGCATGGTTCTTTGGGGAAATATTTCCTAGGGGAGATTCTGGCTGCAGTGAAATGGAAATAGTGGCTCATTTGGGACTGATTTCTGGGAAACTTTCTATGGTCTTTAAAAGTATTAATTAGTGGTGACATTATCAAATAAATTTTTTTCATTGATTGTTTTCTAAATTATGTTCGAACATTGGTCTGTCTCCACCTTTGATTAGCATTGATCCAACATGCTGCTGCATGACAGGTAAAGATAAAAATAATCTCTGTTTAGTAAATTACAAAGCCTTTCTTTTTCCTAATTTACATTTTGGTTTTCGTTGTTTTAAAATAGCAGGCAATTCTACACTTCTATGGTCAGCTTCACTATCATATTTAGTATGTTTAATAACTGATGAAGTGAGTGTATCATGTTCTCCAATAGCTTGCAGTATGCAGGCTATTTGGAGAAATACTGACTTGAAATCTGCATCAAATCTTAGTTAAGGAGTGGAAACATCATTTAAAAGCATGATAGAAATATAGCCTAAGTAATGAAAAAATATGCCAACTAGCAATTCATGTTGTCCAGGAAAACCAGGAATTTTGGAGTATGCAGCTTCTAATTAGAAATTAACCTTCTAGTCTAAATTCATTGTTTTTCTTACAGAAAAGCTGAGACATTTCTTCTTTTGACTGTTTTGTTTCAGAGTCTTGAGATGAAATTTTGAGTTTAATTGCTGACAATTCAAAACATAAAAAAATTCTACTATGTGTAATTTCAATCAAACTCTTGAAAATCATGTATTGTGGTTTTGGTGTCTGAAGTCTGTGAATCAAAACTGTCAAATTTTTTTCCCTAAGATTGAAGAAACTAAGTCCTCTTTATATATATATATATATATATATATTTGAGTTTTTAAGTAAATTAAGTAAAGGCATTACTTTATGATAATATAATTGAGTTATACAGATATTCAGAGAACTTTCTGCACTAAAAATTGCGTCAGGTCCTTCAGGGAAAATCAGCAATAAATTTAACAGCTTTTGTGAAGGTTAATGGAATCATAAATTGGAAGACTAAAGAAAGGAGGGAATTCAAAAGTGATCAGAGAGTTTACAAAGGGATTGGTTACAGGAAAAAGGGAATACTTCTGCAGTTCTTGTATGCATTTGTGTTCCGTGTGTATACATTCATCCACACTTATGCTTGTACTGCTGTCCTAAATTTGTGATCTCTTGCAGATTTATATTTTATGCTAAATCTTTTTATTGTTTTGCTTCATATTTTCCTGTGGGTAGAGGGAGTATTCTAATATGACTAAGCAATGATAGCTGAGTGCTAGTGTGATGAAGTGTGAGTTCTCAAAACAATTTTGAAATAAGAGCTTCATCTTAGACCCTAAGTGCTAGAGGGAAAGTAAAGATGTACTTGTAAGTATAAGTTGAGATCACCCCTGCTTAGTATAGACTAAAGAATTTCTAGAGAAGGGAAATTAGACTAGTCAGATAAGCTTCAGAAAAAACACACATTTCAAAAATACAATTTTTATCTGATAACTTCTGATGCATTGCCCTGTGTAATGTGGCTTGTCTCAATGCCTTTATTAGCTATCTTCCAACATTTTCTTTTTTATTTTCTTTAATAAAAAGTAATTGCTGATACATGTTTTGAAGTATTGCATTGTATCTACTGTTATGGCTGTTTTAGCTACTCCTCCTTTGTGTCCTCCTGAAGAGCAGTAAGGTGGATTCACACCATCTGTATGTCTTCTTATTTCAGCATATCCTGTCTTGGCATTCATCCCAATGTCATTAATCTTTAAAACTTCAGAAGTGTCTTTTTCTGTAGAAAAATCACTAGTGTAAATCACTATAGTTTAATATGAATCTTAATTAAGGCATTGGAGGATTAGGAAACTTCTAAGAGGTAATGCATAGATTGGACCAATTCAAGGCAATTTATAAACCAAATGGCACTCTGAAATTATAAGCACAATTTTAATAAAATTATCACTCTAATGTATGAAATTCAGAGTGGGAACATAAACATGTCTCAAGAGACATGAATTTTCTTACTTTTTTTGATTTCGATTAGTAACCTACATTTTCATAGGAAAGTTGTCATGGAAGATCAAAGAACATTGGAAATCTAAATTAGAATGGCCATGAGATATTATTAATTAATATTGGATCTCAAAAGATATGACTCAAATAATATATTGAAATTGCTTTTGTTTGTTCATGTCACTGCTTTGAATGTAACATGCAGCTTACTAGAAACTAAAAGCATTAGATTTTATAAATACACTTATAAACTTGGAAATGGCTTGCAGGTATCAGCCAAACTCAGCTATAAGTGGATGTGGATAAAAAATTCCATCGGTTAGGAAGCAACCTAAATGGGACTATATTTTGAAAATTCTTCTAATTCCTAAATTATCACAGTTACACAAATGAATGAACTGTGAAAGCACTTTAAATCTTTGCTATATACTTAGAAGCCATTTCTATCAAAAAGAGTTACATATGGTTTGAGTGCAAATGTTATCTGAGACACCTATGACTAAAAGTTAAAAAGTCATTAGATCTGTTCTCTTTTCCAATTTGTCTTGACAGCAACTTGTATGTAATGTTTTATAATTTTTTGTACACCCATTATCATTTTTCCTCACTGAAAATTACCTTCTTCTAGTCATGTAATGCATATATGATTACCTGGCATCTGAAGCCTAGAATTCTTATTCAGAGAAAAAAAAGAGAATTGATTTGAAGTAACTAAGTTTAGAGGCACTGAAGTTCTTTGCGTGACCAAATTTTAATTGCTCTGATTAATGTGCATTACTAAAGGCACAACAAAGGTTTCTTAAACCTTTTTAGAAAGAATCTGCTTGGATAAATAATAAGCTGCTGCAGCTTTTCATAGGATGTTAATGTCTTGTTCAGGTGAAGGTTTGAGAGAGCTGTTTTTCCCAGTAATAGATGCCATGTGACTCAAAGTTTATTTTTTAAAGTGTATCAGTCTTGTTTAAGTAGTATGGAGAGCAGTAAGAAGTAACATTAATAAAGCTATTCAGAACCAGGTAGCTCTGCCCTGCAGACTAAACATTTCTAAATTCTGCTATACTTAATGGTTTTTCTCCCATCTCTTCTCTCCCCAAAATGTTTGACAAAAATTTCATCTTGTCATTTATTGTTTTAACAGCCTCATTAACAGTCATGATTTCAGCCCTGAGTTATGTTGTCCTTTCTACCATGTAGGAACAGGCTGCTATCTCTTTCTTCACAGTAAATAATTAGCTTTTATTCATTCTACAGACTTCTCTAGTCACCACCCTTTTTTACTGTGTCTCATTTAATTGTGCAGTAAATGCATTCAAAATTAAATACTGGTTAGTTTCATCTAGTCATCAACCTGTATACTTATCTTCCACCTTCACATCCTAGTAATTCCTGTTTGGGTGCCTCAAATTCAGTTTGTGACTGTTTTGGTTTGGTTGTTAGTTTTTAAAAAAAATTATTGTTCTGGCATACAGAATCCTGTTTTGGTTCATTCCTATGCTAGTATTTGTTCTAAAAGTTTACTTTTTTCATTTTTTCCAAAATACATGAAATAATAATTAATTTATTACCTTATATGTTCCAGTACATTGTATCTTTTTTGTTTTTGTCAGTTTGCAAGTTCTTTAAAATATACAGATTTTGTTTGTAACTGCTAAAAGTGAAATTTCAGACAGTTGTAGTTGAGATATTAATGGACACCGATTTTCTACCATGAAATGGGACTAGAAATAGTTAGTTCTTGCAAAGAACACTAACAGATATTTGGGAACACAAATAAGACACAGAGATCTTGTGAAGCAAAGTGTCTATGTCCAAAATATGAATGAAAATATCTTCCTTTTTAAACAAGGCACTGAGTTAAATAAATTCTTGGAATTAATAAATATTGTGAAATAATAAAGCTAGAAATTGAAACTAGACTAATAATTTTGTAATAGAATTGAAGTATCTTAAGCAATGTATATTGCTTTATTGAAATGATGGAGACAGATCCTGGAGAGACATGCCTTGAGCCTTAGGCAGTGCATTATTCTAGATCTGTACAAACTGGAAGCCTTATTTAATATGTACTTTAATGTTTTAGTCACTCATTGTAAAAAATGGAATAAACTTTAAATTCCATGGTTAGGATCAATACTATTCACACAGATAAAAAATACCAAACTCTTAATGGGAGTGCCTGATAATCTTGGGTTGGAGTGTACAGGGAGGTTTTGGAGTGGGGGGAAGAGGGGGGTTTGAGATATTTTACCCCTCTCCCCATATTGGCATTATAGTAATTATGGTGACATAAACCCACATTCTCTTACAGAATGAGACTTTATAAGGAAATAAAATCAGCTTTTTACTTATCTGATTTAATAATCATATTTACTTTCACCCCCAGTAAATTGTCTCTCTGAATGCAGTTTGCTTTTTTGACTCTTTTTGTAGGCAGACTGCAAGTCAGTTGGTGGAAGGAAATGTTCTATATAACATCTCTATTCCTAAGATGAGATGTTATATAGATGTTATATCATCAAACACTAGGTTCCTTATGAACATCTATGAAAATACTGTAAAAAAAAAAAAAAATCTTAAAAAATCTTTGATTAGTCAGTTTGATATTTATGGACCACCATAAATATTTTTTATCTCTGTTTAGATGCCATTCATTCAGGATAAAAGTTTCTACAGTTTATATAGTTTTAAATTGTCATACATTTATCTAATTTTGTGTTCCAATTTCTATTGGATAATTGTAATAGTGTCTTTCATCTGAGTGAAAACATATTTGATTCTGTAAATAACACTGTAGGTTTTAGTTAGCAGATTCTAAGAAGGTTTTCTTTCTTTT
>VZRH01004630.1:1397245-1509681 GCA_013397555.1 Urocynchramus pylzowi | reverse complement strand
GTTTTTTTTTTTTTTTTTTTTTTTTTTTTTTTTTAGGAGGTAAAGATATTCTGAATGGAAAAATTGAAAGATTGGCATGAAGATCTGTTTAAAATTATTCAGCTAAACTCTTGAACTTCATCTAATTCCAGATATCTGGACTGCAAGTCCATCTGTAAAACATACTAGTAGCTTTGTATATAGGCATGCATTTTTAATTGGATAAAGATATGCTTGACCATTTAAAAGGATTTCAAACTACGTCTTGTTAATTGTTGCATTTTAGCTGGAATACTTCTTAATAATATTACAAGTTATAAATTTTGCTCAATAACCTAAAATTTCTAAAAAATCCTTAAGCAATGAGCATGCATTAATATTTGGTCCAGCAGCAGAAAGAGTGAGGTCTTCAGAATTTGAAGAGATTACATTTTCTCAGGTCCTTCAAGTGCTATATTGTTGAAATAGTTTAGTGATATAATGAAACACAGAAAAAAGAATATTTTTGCAAACTGTTAGTCCTGTTGGAATAAAGACCCAGCTCTCCAACTGTGCAGATCTTTGCATGAGCAGTGCTGAAGTTATGAACAGGAAGATATCCAATAAAAGTACTTTCCAAAAGGAAAATTGAAAAAAAGGGGAAAAAAGTGCAAATATGTTTTATATCCTCCAGCTCATTTATTTAACATTACCTTATTACCCTTTTGCTCATTAGTACCAGTCTGGTAGGTTCTGATAGCCTTTTCATTTAAACAGTCACAGATTTTAAAGCTCCAATAAAGCCAGTGGTACATGATGATACCTAACTGTTACTGTTCCTGAATTTATAATATGCACCTAACTACACCGACAAGGATTATTTTTCTAAAAAAATTGATGTCTCTGAAACATGTCTTTTTTTGGATTTTTACCCTAGTAACCTGGAGTCACAAAAAAATATTGTCAAACTTTTTTTATTTTTATATTTTGAGGAATTGTAATTCAGAAAATTTTTTTATGC
Organism: Urocynchramus pylzowi; assembly: GCA_013397555.1. Lineage (NCBI taxonomy): Eukaryota > Metazoa > Chordata > Aves > Passeriformes > Fringillidae > Urocynchramus > Urocynchramus pylzowi. Next base: position 1,508,702 of record VZRH01004630.1, on the reverse strand, counting down.
AAAAGTTTTTTTTTTGTTTGTTTGTTTGTTTGTTTGTTTTTTCCCTGTCATTTTATGACTAGGCTGTTTTGAAAATGCCTTTGAAAATTGTGAGCAAAATTTTCTGACCAGTAATCTGCCACCAAAACCAGTTTATTTATGTCACATGACTCATTTGTAAAAATCTGGAATACAATCAGAGGGTTTTTTTTTTGTTTGTTTTGAGGTTTTTTTGTCACTTATGCAATAAAATTCTTTTATAAAATCAAATGCTAGTAATAGATGAAAAAATTCAAAATATATGGGAGAGTTAAGTGTTAGAGGCAAATAATACCAAGAGTTAGACATACCAGCATGCAGCTCTTTTGTTTGTTTGTCGTTTGCTTTTGTTTTCAGGAAATAAAAAAAAAAACCCCATAGATATGTGTAATTGAAAAGAAAACCTCAGAAACTGCAAAATGATAAATGATATCCCATCGTTTGACCAGACTGTCCAGGCTTTTCAGAGAAGTCTTATGATTGTGATTTGACAGGTAATAAGGAAAAATATAGACAAATTATGTAAAAAAATAATAAGAAATTGCATGGTTTTTGTGTGATCCTTTTATCTTATCTTTGTGAAAATGTCCAAAAAATGGCATAAAACCATGAAAAATTTCATGCAAAAGATTTATGTTTTTCTCATTGGTTTCGACCTTTTTTTCCCGTGTAGATTTTGGAGCAGAATTTTAGGTGAGTTCCAGGAAGATATTTTTCTTTCTGTTCATACTTTTACCAGTTTCTTAAAGAGCACATGGAATGAAAATACTAACTATTTCAAGAAATATGTATAAAAAGTACATGATTTTAACATCTGTGAATGATTTTTCTTTAGCTAAAATAAAGCTACAACATGCTACTGTCATCTACTAAAATCTTCACTTGTTTTATAAGTGAATAATGCAGTAAAACCACATTATTTAAAATAAAAATACTTGGATGAAGGTATTTAATTTTTTCAATCAGTTAGGCCAGTAAATCCATTACAGTGTAATACAGAAATTATCATTAGAAATTTTATGTGTTAATAACATGCTGGAATATGTGGACTTATTCATTCAAAAATTAGGGGCAGTAATGAAACTAACTTCTTAAATATATCATTGCCTAATTTTCTGTAGCTTAGGCATGTTTAATTCATTTTATATACTAATGTAATTTCATGTTTATGGTACTACCTTCCTTTGGCCTAAGTCACATCAAGAATTTTAACATCCTTTGAAAATTTTTAACCTACTCAGTAGGAGACTTCTTTTTTTTTCTTTTTTTAAACACTTACATGGATGTGTTTTAGAGTAGATAACTCAAAATCAGTTACTTTATAAAATGATAGCAGGAATTTTGTGATCGTAACTATGTTAAGCAACGCAGACCAGAAGATATAGAACATCACATTTGTAATCAAAACACCATTTAGTTCTGTTTTCAGAACTAAATATCAAAATAACTGTGAAAATCCCTCTGCTTGAAATCTGATAAAGCCTGTGTAACAATTATAAAATTATACCCTGTGCAACAATTTTAAAATTGCTTAGGCTACTGAAAATTATTGCTGATTAGTTCTGCTTTTATGATTTACCATTAAGCGCTTCATTCTCATGATTTACTATTTACTCCTACTTCTGAACTTAACTCTGATATAACTCATTTGAGCAAAGAAAAAATTAATCCAGGATTTGAGTTCTAATTTTCTATATTGGATTTAATGTTTGGTTCATTCTAGAGTGACTTGAGGTAATATTTGGCCCTGGATTCTAAAATCAAAAATCCTACCTTTTGGGGTGGTAGGTAAGGACAAAGTGAAGCAAGGACATTTTTGGTCAAAAACGTGGCAGAGTCTTCATTAGAGTTTTGTAACTTTACTTTTTTATTATAAAAGTTTCAGAGATAGCCTATGTTATTACTTTAAGTGTTGAAATATTTTTGTTAGGAAGAATATACAAACACTAATATTCATGGGTATGATTAATGAATGCTGTTGAATGTTTTGCATAGAAGCAAATCTCTAGTCATAATCTTAGTTATACTTCATATTTCCTCAACTAATGACTAACATTAAATAATCCATTTTAATACAATTGTATGAATTTTAAGCTTTCTTTTCAGTTTAATCCATTGTGAAATCTATTTCTATCCTTGGATAGATATGAAATTTTTCTTCAAAGTTTTAATGTTAGAGAAGGTTTCATATTAATTAATTTTGTGCAACTCAGTGTTTTGTTAGCCTAGCCCAAAAGTTAGTATCTGACACTTGGGTTTCCTAACATGCAAGAGAGTTTATAACATGTTTTTTCTTTCTTCTCTCTGTACTTTACAAGAACCTCATTTAATGAAGAAGTATATCCTAATCACAGACTGAATAAAACAGATAAAATTAAGTTGCTGAATGCCTCTTCAGTACTTCAGTTTTCTTGGTGGAAATCTATGTATAATTAAAAGCAGATCAATGTGGCTCTTAGAGTACTTTGAATAGAGAATTTTATCATCAAAACATGGGAGAGAAAGAGAATAATTCTTACACAGAAATGGGGAAATTCTTACACAGAAATGGGATACTTCATGTCGTCTCTGGATTACTCATAGAAATGTTTTATTGACAAGTTAGAGAAATTATAACAATTGGTCAGTAATTTGTTTCCATGGTTCCCAGTTTATTTCTGGGGTTGGTGGACACCGTAAATGTCTGACAGGAGTTTTGTTCATCAGAGTGTAAATTCAGCCTACTGGTTGCTCATTCTTTAGCAAATGAACATGAAAAGCAGAAGGGAAATTTGTGCACAGTACAGGTGATGTAAATATGAATAGTGCTAGCTTTGAAATCAGTTGATCTACTGCTGGAATACACTGACTTTTAATTACTATGCTGTGTGTGACACATTTGCCCTGAAGTTAAGTGCTGTAATGCAAATTGTTTTCCCAGTGACCTTGGAAATCAAAGCCAGGGTTTACCTGCTGTGTCCCCACAGCAAGAGGAGAGGAAGGAACCTCCTGCTGGAGCCACAGTGTGGGCAATGTGAGATCTGGGGCTGTTCACTGCTAGGCACTGAGCATGATGTGGGATAGTCATAAAAGCCACACTTCTAAGTTTTTGTGGGAGTGCCAAATAAGTAGCTGTGCGACAGGCTAGATATATTTAATTTTAATTCAGTTTATATGATGAATTAAATTTCATCAGAATAAAATATCAGCTGTTTGTTGTAACAAATTATGTGTTTATGTTATATTACACTTTAATGATTTCATGATTACTCTGACAGCTGCTTTCCCACAATTAGTCCCACATTAATGTCAATGCAATCTGCTCATATAATTTACTCTTTTTTTCCCCCAACACTTTAGGCTTTTTTCCCCCATTCTTCAAGAACAATCAATCTTTCACATCTGAATTATTAGAATTACTCAAAATCTGTATTGATGTTTTGAAGTTTCTTACAGTCTTTTTGATTACAGTTCTCTTAATAGTATCAATGCACATTAAAACATTTACATTTAATTTAACAGAGAAGTGTCAATAATTTGCACTAAATTTGCAAAAACTTCTGAGATTAATATCCTTTTACCATGTGAATATTTATGTCATGCTTATATTTCTTAAATACTTTGTCTCTTCTACATAATAATTAATGAATTTATGTTTCCAGTGTCATTTCAGACAAGATGGCTATAATTTTTTAAAGTTGTGTTTGTAAAGATTTTAGCTTATGTGATCAAGGTTTTTCAATTGAGTATCTGTGTGGTGTTCTCTATAATGACATATAAATATATAGATGTTTATTTCTTGGACTAGAAAATCTTTCTCTTCACTTTTGTTTAGGCAGGAGATATAAGACATGATTGCTTGCATCTAGAAAGCAGATTGCAGTCTGTGTTTCCCTGATCAGTTCCACCTTTCCTCCATCTTTATATATATAATTAAGGAAATTCTAAATTAGTTACAACAGTTTGAAATTATATTCTGAATTGAGTTCTGGGCAATGACATAATTTACATGAGGGAAGAATCACAAAATACCTTTAGAAAAGATTATGGAAACCTTAGATATTGTAACATTATCTGACTTCTATGAATCATATTTCATTTTATGATTCTCATTCTTTTATTTGATGACAGTGTATGTCTAGCTTACAATGAAGGGTGTGTGGTTTTGATTTAGTTTTCTAGTTAGTTTTCTTTTGTTCAGACATTATTCTTTAGCTTTACAAAGATGAGGCAGGAGGACTCCATATCAGCAGAGTAAAAATTTACAGCTCACCCCTGATTTTTACAATTGGAATAATATAATTCTGTTCTCATTGCTCAGAGTCTAGAAACCAAGTATTTATCACTGTATCAGGAAAGCCTCAGCACTTTGGAGTCTATTCAGATGTCTAAAGATAATCTTGCAGAAGTTAATAGAAAGTCTTTTGGATAAACCTCTGGTTTAGAGATTCATTTGCTTATGCACTTAAGGATGCTTTTACGAGTAAAATGCCTTATCTAGAATTGGGGTTTTTTTTCTTTTGTTTTTTTATCCCTTTAAGCTGCACCAGTTGCCAAATTTCTGCTGGTGAATTACAGTGCTGCATTTCTGTCAGCTTTCACCTGTATTTGGAAAACAGAACTTTTGACCACGTAAAGGAATATTGGTTTCCACACCCATATTTCCACACAAGTACACACTTGCTAGAAGAACTTGGCAAGACTTCTTGATTTTAATCATGCTGCCATTGTTAAGAAACAAATAAGGTCACATCACCCAAAACAGGAAAGCTTACCATATATTCAGGGTGCTAAAAACCTTCAGTGTTTGATTAATACTGGTTTGATTGATAGGTGATTCAATATGGATGTGTTTTCAAGAAATGTTTGAATGAGACATAACTACAAGATACCTTCTGTCAGTGAGAGCTGCAAATAATAAAAATGGAAACTTAAAGCAGTGATTGAAAATTTGTATGTAGTGAAAAAAATGAAGCTTACAGAAGGAGGAATACTCACAATGTTACTGGAAGGGAAATGGTAGGAAGTGTCCACTACAAAGATCATTACAGAGAAAGACCATAATTGCAGAGAAAGACTTTTGATAAAGTCTTAGAGAATAGGAGTGGTTCCTTAGAGAATTCTAGAAAAGTGTGAAAAAATAGGTTTAGATAGGTTTAGAAAAAAAATCAAGACAATATCCAAGAACCTATGGGAACATGTTCTGGTATCACTGAGTCTCGTAGCCTGCATTGATGAGAGCTGCAAAGATGTGGGACAGTGATGAGAAAGCACCCCTCTTTTATTGCTTTGCCTGAAGTTATTTAATCCTTCTATAAAAAGCTTGCAAATTATGGAAATGTAAACATCTCAGATAAGATACAAGTGAAAAGGAGGTGGTAAATATGAATTCAAACTCAACATCACATATCAGTGTTTCTTATTTATTCCTATATTCTCTATATTGTTTCTACACATTTACTTTTTACAGTATATTGTGCATATAGTATATTTATGTGTAAACTGTCATTTTAGTACAAATTTTATTTGTATTTTCCTTTAGAACTGAGGAAAATCTCTTTTAATAGACATATTTGGAGGTATATTAGGGCTACTAATGTCTTTTTCTTGCTGTTTTGGTTTGCTCCAGTATTCAACTTCATTAGTACAATTGTATTTTTACTTATGCATATAGGCATTTGATGATCTGAGAGAAGCTTAATTTCTCTGGACAGTTCATATTTTGTTGTTGGACATTGAGTGACACTTGAGTGAAAAAAATCCCACCCTTAGAGCTGATTTACTATGTTAAGGTACTTGTCTTCTGCTGCTGTAATAGAGAAAGCTTTCAATATGTAGGCTGCCTGTCTGAGAACTCATTGGAATGACTGAATTGCAGTGCTGAGCTAGATGTGTGTGTAGGTCTGGAGTGCTTTTTTCTCTCTTGGTTGTATTGGCTTTTTTTACCCCTAGGAGAGATACTATAAAGGTCTGCCTCATCATGAAGTGGTCTGTTTCTGGTATATTGTACATATGATTGAGTATATGTACACTACCTGATTAGCAAAAAATCAGGAGCAGAACTACTTTGCATTTGTGTCATGGAAAATATATAACCTTCACCTCTTTGAACCTTGCTTGTTGTTTCTGTGTAGATGGGAACACAGCTAACTCTGCAATACAAAGCAACAGAAAATTCAGTAGTAATTGAGGTATTTTCAATTAGTAGTTGGTGATTAGTATTATTTATTTAGAAGTAGTAAATTTGCCTTTTAATTATGTACGCTGAGAAAACTGAATATTGCAAGTAGGTAAAGGAAATGAACACTGAATGAAGAGTTGCCAGCTTTTAATTATGCAAATGAGCACCATTGCAGAAGAATTATTTAGTAATCTTTGTGCTTAGAATTGCAAATCTATCTCCACAATTGTGTTTAAAACAAATGAAACCGGATTTGTATAACTTCTTTTCTGTAGATATTTGCAGTTAATGAGATTGAACAGAAGTAGTCTTAAGAGACTCTATGTAATGTGCAGTGGATCAGGGTTATAGAACTGAAATACTACTGCCAATATTCTTCTTGTAGGGGATCCTATTATATAGCAATATAATACTTGAGAAACAGCAATTATCTATTTCTTCTGATTTTTTAATATTATGTTTTTATTAAATGTTTATTAATTTTTTATGGCAGAATATTTCTTTATTCTCATTCTGCTGAAGAGTCCAGTTGAATATTTAAGCTATGACTCTTCCCAGGTGGTCTATTTTTCATTGTCTCTTTCTAGATCTTGGAGCAGCTTTTTATTTTTTTGTCTCATGTTAATTTTATAGCCTAGTGCCACTCTTGCTGGCAAAGTGCTTAGAGCTGTGACACTGACTCAATGAGTAAATACTAGTAAAAAGAGCAGGCTAATTTATAGTCTCTTCTCATCACCCTAAAAATGTATCTGAGCTTCAGTAATGCTAGCAGGCAGTAAGTGTATTTTTAAAATCCAGTGGGGAAAAAAACAAGGAATTAAAAGCCTTGAAAAAAAATATTATGACAGAAGGATAAATGATGAATAAAATGCATTTAGAAGATTGTACAGTAGCAGTGAATATCCTTTCCCAACCAGGGAAAGAGCTGGGAGTTAGGTGAAAGAACATTGTCCATCACTCCCCACCTTGACTGAGCTTTCATTTTCTGAGTGAGAGAGAACTCTTGACTTTCTTAGTCCAAAAGTCAAATTATGCTCTACCAAACAATACTCAGAGGCACACGTGTGTGCCCCAATAGTGAAGACCTGGTAGTTATTGATAAATAGTGGCCATCAACAACATCCAATAGTGAAATTCATGCTTGCATGTAGACCTGGGCAAGGAAATTGAGTCTTGTGGTTGGAAAAAGGAATTGGCTGTGCTGCTAGTTCTTGGACCCATGAAGAAATAAACATTCCTCGCTGTCCCAAATGCTGATCATTTTTCAATTTCAGCTTTGATTGTCATTGTCATTTATTCTCATAAATTCTGAGACATGAATGTCCAACAAGGTTGAGAAAAAAACAGCTGTAAAATTATTTCTTCTTCTTTCAGATTTAAAAACAACATGGGCATATTCCCACCAAATATTGAGATTTTTCCATGCTTTTGATGCAGGATTAATCATCAGCAACATGCTTATTCTTCTTTTGCTATTTTGAGGAAGGCTAACATAGCATTGATATATTCTGCTCATTATCTTGTTGATGTATAGGATAAAGAAATGTGTGTGGAAAAGGTTGTAAATATGGCTGTTCTTTACTGAATTGAGAAAAAATACTCAGTCACAAGAAATTTAGAACTATGGATGGGTGTAATTCTATCTCTTTGCTTCATTCACTTCTAGTTGGAGATTTACTAATTTGGAGACTGGGAAATGAGTGACTTTAGTCAGCCTTTGCAATGTAGAAAGACTAAGATAGAAAATGTTTCTTCTAGCAATTGTGTGTTTTACAAGGTAAAAGTAAAGATAGGAAACTGGAATAGTTAGTGGGAAAAAGAAAAAGTTTCTAGGTTAAGGGGGTACAGTTTAAGAAATATAATATGTAATTATTTTCGGTAGCAGGGTATTATTAGAGGATATTTGGTGTGCTGCCTGTCGAAGCTGTGGGTAGTTGAAGCTAGCTTAAACAGTTTCTGTTTGCCTCTTTTAATTTAGGATTCACAAATTTCTCCTTTCAGCAGAAGTGCATGCTTTTTATTAAAAGGAAAAGAAATAACATCATTTTTAAAATCTCTTTAGCTCAAAGACCAAAGCCCAAATAAAAGTATCTGTGAATGACATTAAAAAAAATATTACACAGAGAAACCACTGGGAAAAAAACCCCCATATTTCCCACAGGACTTTCAATTATGCATAATCTTATCATCAGAACTTTACTCTTTCTGTAAATATGCATATGCACCTTGGCTTTAGGGATTTTTTTTTTCATATATGCAAAATAAAAGACACATCTGCATCTAAAAGGGATGTTGTTTCCTTAAGATTAATTGTTCTTTTGAAACCTCTTAAGTTAACCTCTTTCTTATGGTGGAGAAATGTAAAAATTAATAAATTCTAGCTGTTGTATTTGGTTGGTGAGAAGATTGAAAAAATCCCATTTCTCTGATGCATAGTTTTTATGTCAAATTTTTATTAATGAAAACATTACAGTATGGTAATATCTTCTGCTAGTTACCAGCTCCAGATATAAACAACATATGAACATATTTTCTAATTTTAAAATAGTGAACATATTTTCTAATTTTAAAAACTTAGTAGTTTGTGTATGTTTTGCTGTGTTAGGGTGGGTTTTTTGGGGGTGTGTTCTCTGTTAGGTTTACAGGGGTTTTGTTTGTATGTTTGTTTGGTTGGGGTTTTTTTTTTGGTAATTCCTTTAACTAGCCTGAACTACCTTGATATTTCAATATAACCCAGACCTCAGAATTTGGGCAATTGTCCTCTTTCATTGATATTTCTCATGCAGTTCGGATAAAAGTAATACTAAGGAGTACAACTGTAAGATCAAAACTGAGTATGTGGTTCATTAATGTGTCCCAGAGTGCTGATTAAATTCTCTCGAATTTCTCCTGAATTCACTGTCAGAGTAGAGCTTTATTTTATGGTTGTGGAAAAATTACTTGCCACTCCTTTATAACTAACATATTCCTGAAATTTGCCAGCACCCTTTTCCCAGTTTCATGTTCAACTCTTCATCAGGTATTTGAGGAGCCTTAAAATGTTTTCATAATTTTGGAACTGTTAAACTGGTGTTCTACTTTTTTGGTTTTTTTTTTGTTTGTTTGTTTGTTTGTTTGTTTGTTTGTTTTGTTTTAGTATCTTTGCAACATTCACCATCTAATTGGAATAAAGTTAGAATGTTGTATAAAATGTTGCTATTTAAACAACTGAAATAAACCAGTCACCAAATTATTTAAGTCAAAATATTTTCATACTGCATGTGTTAACTGTTTACTTGTTATAGCCACTTGTATTTTTATAACTACTTGGTCACACCTCAAGAAGTTGGTATTGACATAGCTGAATCCTTTGTTTTCCATTAGTCAGCCAAGACTGATTCATGACTAAGAAACTTTACAAAGTGTTTGTGCTGTTTTGAAAAATTCAGGAATTTATGTATTATTTAGTATACTTTTTTTGATTTGGCTAAACAAGTTATAAAATACAGAGAAGCTAAAAGCACAGAGATTTCTTGAATTTGCCATAAATTGTTGAATTTTTTGCTTCTTTTTCCTGTATTATTTGATTATTATAATCATTACTATTTCAGCCTTCACATAAAAAAGTGTTACATAAGATTGTGGGGTTTTTTTCCCACTTCATTTTGGATTTTGAAGGGCTAATAACTCCAGATATAAAGTGCATTGAGGTAAAACTTGACACTGAAGCACCTACTTCAAACGTAATTTTTAAAATTCGAGAATTTTGTGATTTGAAGATTGAATGTATTCTGAGTTAAGAAAAAAAAACAATCTTTATTTTGAACTTCTTCTTTTCCTACAAAGCAAACACGCCTGAAATATATTAAATGCAATGTAAAAGAGAATTCATTTGCTACTTCTCTACATGCCATCCAAGAAGGAGGGGAAAGTAAAGATTAAAAAAAAAAAAAAAAAAGCTGATACAGGTTATAATGTCTGCTGAAGCAAGAGAGAAGCCCAAGATCAGCTTATGCACCAATTAAATCTTATAAAAGTTTAATGATTGCTGCACAGGACATTACATTTCAGGCCATTGTGAAAAGTTGTGTTGGAACTGGGAGATATATTGCTATTCAGATACAAGTATCTTCATATATTATATATTATTTCAGAAGTGGATATATATTATTTCAGAAGTGGACTTTTATTAGGGTAGGATTCTACCTATATCTTGAGGTCTACATTGTATTTTCTGGAATATAAGAGGCTGCTAGAAGAGTACTCTGGAGGTCTTACTGGTAATAAATGAATAGAACAGAGATATTTCTGGAAAGGAGAGTCCAAAAAGTTACTTCTGAAATCTGGGATGTTCCAAAATTATGTTGATTCTGGGGAGACTTTACTAACTTCTTGAAAAGAAGACTTTAATAACATTTTTTTAAGGTATTTCATTTGTCATGTTTTATGGTGTTATTTTAGTAAATGTTGAATTTAGAAATGCACTGTATATATTTTACTGGGTTTAAATATTACCATTATTGGGAATCTAAGCTGTAATACTTTTATAGCATTTAATTTGTGTATTTTGACTTTGCTAAATGGTTCAGACAAATATTGCAAAATAGAGAATGGGATGAAACTGCTTACATGGTGTTATGTGTCAGGCTTCACAAGGTTCCTTAAATGATAACCTGTCACAAAATTATGTGGAGGGTCAAAGGGCATTGTCTGGACTCAAGAAAAGGTGAGGAGCAGATCTAGAGGATGAGTCTGGGAATGAAGTGGGCAGATACAAACAGACTGGTATTGGTTGTCTGAAAATGTTCCTAATACTGGGTGGAGTGGCAAAGCCTTAATGTGTGGAGGGCAGGAAAGTGCAGGACAGAGAAGTTCACATCCAATAAACATTGATGTAGCTTCTGGAGCTGCAGGGGCTCCTGAAGTGATGAGAATCATCATCAAAAGCCAAAGGAAAGAGGTTTATTTCTTAAGTAAATGAAACTAGATTACATTCAGATTAATTTACATGGTTATTTATAGGGCTTAACAGATGCAGTGGAAAATAATACATATAAAACAACAAGAGGCTGAGGATAAAATTTTAGACATGAAACCATATATAAGTTCTCTTTCTTCTTGATAGGCAGTGACAAAATCAAATTTTGAAATGACAAATAAGAATAGGAATAGCCAGGAGAGTGAAAGGCCCAATCAGGCTGGTGACAGAGAGAAAAGAGAGACAAAATGTTTCAGCTGAATTGACAAAATCAAAGAGGGAAGAGGAATACTGTCTTTTTCTGAGGATAATGACTGAACTGATAGAAGTTTAGTGGGAGGAAGAGTGGAGAGAATTGTAATGCCACGTACAGAGGATATGGGAAAGTTTAGCATAGGGGAACTGGTGGTGATGATACATATTTTAGAAAGAGAAATTATAAAAGCTGATGATAAATCCCTTTGGTTTTTCTGATGGTATCAGGAGTACAACATTTTTCAGACCCTGTAGGAGCAATGTGCAGTCAAGAAGGCAAAGCCTCTGAAAGATAAGACTGTGCAAGAAAGATGCAGCAATATTTTTGCATCCGTCTTCTTTGTCGATCCACCTTTAATCACATTGTGCTAGAAAATCTGTTGACAAGACAAAATCAACAATATCAACTATAGCAAAAAAATTACCCTTTACTTAAGAATTCTTAAGTAACATAGCAATGGATAGAGAAGGTACAAAGCATCATGTATAACCTCTGCCTTGAAGTTGTCTTTGCATTGGGGATGAGGAAGTGACAGACATTATGCAGAACTTTTAAATAGATGTAGAGTTCTAACCCTCAGGAAAAACTGAGGTAGGAAACAGCTAAGTTCTGGGAATCTGTTTACAGGAATTTATGACTATTAGAGTAATAGGTTTTAAATCACTTTCTTTAGAATATTAAATGCATTAGAAGAAATTACAATAAAGCATAGGATTAGTTGGCATAATGAAAAAAATTGAACAGGGAAAACTCTAGTATTTGTAAAAGGAGCTCTATGGATACAGTCTACTTGAATTTTCAAAGAATTCTCTGAATGCATGGATAAGGGAGAAGTTGACATGTATCTCTGTAATTCATACAACAATAACTATTGTCTGATGGAGAAATGGAAATAAATTATTACCTATAGAAATGAGAAGGAACTCATGCTCTGATGTATATTAAGACTATTTAGCAATTTTTAGTAGAAGATAGAGGGGCTTAACTTTGGATATTAACTGAAAAAATCTTCCCATAAAATATTTCAGTATTAATGTCATATATTAGTTTCTATCTATCTATCTTATATATTTTTCCTTTGCAAATTTGTCTCCTTATCATCAATTTACATTAATATTTACCTCTAGAAATCAGTGTAAAATTAAATAATAGGATAACTGTAATACAAAATTAAAGAATGTTTGTTATTCTTATATTGATTGTTAGTTAGAGTTGCTTTTTAATTTCTTTCATCTGGTGATAACTAATCCACTATATTCAACAGTCTTATTCCATATGCACAGGTTTTTATCTCTTTCTCCTCAGAATAGCAGCAATCATCTCACTTATCACAGTAGTTCTTTCCTTAAATGATTTAGATATTTCAGAAAATTAGATAGCAGTTATGATATTTGACTTCATCTTTTTACTAATGGAAATTATTTCTTTGGGCATATTAAATCAAGTCACTGTTATTTTCCCCTGAAGATATCTGACATTGTAATATTTGCAATTTTGTATTAGTTAAAATATCCATTACCAAAAATTGGACAATTTCCCCCTTCTTTTATTTTGTTTAGTGTAAAACTAAGTTATATTAATAACAAGAAGAAAGTTACTTTAAAGGAAGCAGTAGAGGTATTCTTCAGAATAGCTCTAATTGTAGAGCTGACTTTTTTTTACTGCTGTGGTGAATGTGGATTTTTTAAATTTATAATTCCATTTCTGGAGTCAGCCTAAATAACCTAGTGTGGTTAAATCTCATTATTGCTTTAGAACAGCTGTTGTTTTAAATTCATGCAGCAAATCCTAGGCAAACAACAGGCTGGAGAGAAACATTAATGAAGTTTTTCCGAAGTGTCGACACTACGTTTTCAATGTCCTTCCTAAATCATTCCCAGCATTTCATTGGCTTATTATGGCTGTTATTATTCATTGAGCTGATAATTTCAGAGAAACATTACTAATGACCCTTAGATTCCTTTCCTTCATTTTGCTGCTAAATCTGAGTTCATGGCTATGTAGGCGTGGCTTGGATTGATTTCTACAGACACATTGCCTTGCAATCATCAGCTCTGAAGATCACCACGCTCGTTTGATTTGGCTGAGTCCACCCTGCAGAAGCTGTGCTGGCTCTTTCCAGCAGACCATGCTTGTCAGCCTTCCCACTGACATCACACTGTGTTACAGAGTCTTAAGGGATTGCCAGAAGTGGAAGTTGGGATCAGTGGTCAGTAGTTCCTCGAATCACTTTGGAAAGAAATTAGTCCTCTTTGCAGATGGGTGCTGCATGGAAGACCTGAGGCTGTCCTGCTGCCTCAGTTTTGTGCAGAGACATTGCAGAGCTTTGCCAGCAGTTCTGCAGTTCCAGTTGGAAGCTTGGGTAAATGCTGCACAGGCCAAGTCATTTACTAGCACCTAATTTACCTATTGATCTGATATCCTGCATAGACACTGTTAAACTGTTAAAAACCTCTTTTCAGAGGGGAGGTGATAGAAAACAGACCATTTCCCCTATTTTTTTTTTTTTTTTTAATTTTATCGCTAAGAGTCTGACCAGTTACTGATTTGTAGTGGTTTTTTGGTTTTGTTCTATTCAAAATGCCAATTGCATCCTTACATATTTTCACTAAGAAAATTAATTGAGAAAAATCAGATAAAACTGAGGACATAACCTTATAAAAGATCAAAAAGTTAAAGTGCTAACAATAGATAGATACAAGACCCAATCTTAAATATATAAAATATATGAGCTGGAAAATAGTATAAATTGAATTGTGAAGACTTTTATGAGTGTATCCTTTGAATCTCTGATAGTCTCTTCTTTTTTCCCCCCAACAAAGTTTTCCCCTGTGTTAGGACTACATATGCTTTAGTATCTTCCAGACCATCAATTAAGCATCATTAATTTGAAAGCAATTCCATATGAGATGTGTTAAGATAAAATGTGTGTGGTTCTGCACAAATATGAATATGCTAGACTTGGATTTTCTATCCACTGTTTTATGATAAGCCAAGAATTCTCCTTTAGCCAGTTGTGCTTCTGTCTTATTAATCTTTTTGGCATTGTTAAACTCACATTTGTCAGATGGACAACTTACGTTGATGAAATAAGTTATTTTGAGTGGTGCTTCAGTGCTCATTAGCTTCATATTGAACTTCTTCTCAGGGAAATTTTTTTGTCATATTTGACATTTTAAAGTTGTAAATAGAGCTGTTTTATGTACTTTCCTCTTGGCTAAATATGTCAGTCTACATATAGCTTCCTTCCTTTTTTCATAAGTAAAAGGTTTGTATGTTAGCAAGTTTAATTCCATTTTTATTTGTGTGTTGTCTTTCTAATTCATCTAATGAATTTCAATGAGTATTGGTTATTTGCAAAGTAGAAGGAAATGACTGATTTGTTAATAGAAAGTGCCAAGCCACTTCAGTGATCTTAAGTGAAAATTGAATTGCAGATGTTAAATTTTAAACTTTGTTTCCTTAAAGTAGTTGTTTAATCAAGGGAAAAAAAATGCAAGTAACATGATTTTTCATTGTGCTGATTAATTCATTGTAATTCTTTATGGCTTTAAAGTTTCAAAGCTTTTTAAGATTAGTGGTTAGTAATTAGACAGTGGAAATGCTGAAATTGATAATGGAAAAATTAATAGTTGTTTAATAAGGAGGATTTTAATCTTTAACAGCTTTCAGAAGCTCTTTGAATAGATGCAGTTTTTACAGGTATTTTAAATCTTGTCATGTAAGCCTAATGTTCAAAGGGATACCCTGCACAAGACGTGTGGTTCTGCCTATGGCAAGAGCATGATTTTGCAAGGAGGAGTAATGTGCCCCTCTTTAAGCATTTAATATGTTGATATATGTGATAACTAGCTAGATACTCCATTGATGAGTACAGTTTCATGTGACTGCGATAGTTATTTTTTAAAATGTGATCATATTAAGGAGAAAGTAAATACAGAACATCGTGGGGTAAAATGCTTCTAAATACCATTTCATATTTCTCTTTGGAGCTACAAGTTGTGCAAAGGACAAGGTGGAAGAAAAAAACAATTCTTAATTTTCCTTTATGCAGCACCTGGCGTTATAGCATCATAAAATTTTGTACATCTGTCTGAAATATTAGCAGAATGAAAATGGAGCATAAATTAAAAGAGTTTGTCAAATTAATGGCAGGTAATTAGGCTGTCAGATACAAAGCAACACAATAATTCAAGTAAAGAAATAGTAATATGGCTAGTAAGAAAGGCACTGGTTTTCAAGTCTCTCTTTGAAGTTTTGTTGCAGAGGCTTAGATGGGAAGAAGAAACATTTGTAATTCATTGAGCTATGTGTAACAGGAAAATGAATAGTGCTCTTCATGAAAGTACTGCTTGAAATTCTGAAGTTCCTTAATCAGACATGAAAAACAATCTCATTCTGGATAATGTTTCAGTTGAAAATAAGCACCTATTTCTTAATCAGCTTTATTAGGTTTCCAAGTTATTATTTTAAAAAACAAAAAAAAAGCCCAAAAAAAAAACCCCAAAAAAGCCAAAACAAAACAAAAAAAAAGCCCAAAAAAAAAAATACCCCACCAAATCCAAAAAGCCAAAAAACCCCATGGCATCAGCAATCTGTATGGCTAAAAGCATCTCTCCATTCTTTTGTGCTTCAGGTACTTGGTGCCTATTTGCACATTTATTTAAGAAAATTAATCCACGATGCTGTTTAATTTAAAAGTAAACAAACTTCCTGCTTTGGAGTTGAACTGCAGATGCTAAATTGCAAACTTTGCTTCTTTAAAGAAGTAGTTTAATGAAAGAAAGCTGCTCCAGATATTCCAAAATGACTTTCAAAAGATGTGGCAGTCTATTTCACTGAGCTTCATAGAGATGATTGTGCTGCTGTTGAAGGGTTTTCTCGAAGAACAAAAAGTTGTAAAGAGTTTTCTCCTTTGAAATAAGGAGCAGAGGCTATTAGTGCCACAGCACTTATAGAATTAGTGTCAAATTCCCTTTTTTTTCTCCTCTCCCATCCTCCCCCTTTCACTCATTTCAGACAGTGTAAAGCACTCTTGTTTCCTTTTCAGAAAGATGTTATCAAAAATCACTGTAGACTAGAACACTGCATCAACAAAAGTTAGTTTAATGAATTGCTTTTAAAAACTTGTCCATTAGTATTCAAGTTTTTATCCATTTTTTTCTACAATGGATGGGTGGTTTATCTTTTAATTTTGAAGAGTGGATAATTAACAGTGAAAATTATCAGAATGCTATTATGCTTTTTTTTAAAATTACTTTCTTTATATTCAGGATAGTTTTGACATAATGTGCATTTTGGAAACAGATCAAGTAATAATAGGATCAATTTTTTCTTAGTAGAGATTTTATCAGGTTTTATTTCTGTATGGGGAGGTAAATGCATTCTCTGGTGAGTATATTCCTATATGACAAAAGAAAAAAAAATTATTTAATTAACCCATTCCTGAAACACCTTTTTGTTGTTTGTTTGTTTTTATTAAATGGGATTTATTAAAGCTTGTGCATGCACTTTGAAGAGTCCTGGTCATTAAATTTGGAAATTTTCATGCAAAACAGTGATGCTGATGTCTCTAAAAGACGGCTGCAGATGAAGATTAGTTTTTCATTTTCAGACCATTTTAGACTATATTCATGGCTGGCAGAGCTTATTAGCATTAGATCTATCCTAAATCAAATGTGACAACTAATTAATAAATTTTAGGCACATTGTTCTCTCCTATTCTTCTCCTTGCCTCCTAGTTTTCACTGTGTCCTTGTTTTTCTGAAAATAAGTGGAAGTTCTTGTCCAAATTACAAGTGATCAGAACAATTATATGAGGAGGAATTGGAGTGGGTGTAATGTGTTTAGGACCTTAAGTATCTTTCTGTTCTCCTGCTAGAAATATGTATTGAGTCTGATCCTGTGCTTGTCCAGCTAAATTATTTCTAATTATTCAAGCTGGAAACTTTTAGTTTTACCTGGCAGTTGTTGCACCAGTCTTGGACAGTGTGGAGAACTGCAGCTTTTATCAGTGTAGGCTATACTTTCAGGTGATGCATTTAGAAACGTTAAAAAATTTATTTTAAGGTCATATGTATTAAAAGACAAAGCAAAATACTTCTTGCAACACTGTGGTGATATTTTAAGGTGTTATAATAATTATTATATAAAATATTGATAATTTGTCTACTTTTTAAATGGCAACAACTCATTAGCTCTAAGCTCAGAAAAAATGCCTACAAGGAGCAGTTTTTGAAAAGAGTAAGGTAGTGATTTGTCCACAGTTACACTACTACAGTCATGCTTTTGAGATACTTATGTCAATTTGGAGTTTTTATAAGAGAAAAATCCATATATTTTAAGCTAATTAACTTCAGAAATTTTGATTTGAGTGCACTTCTTGTTTAAACCAGCTGATCACATGTGAAAACTGACTTTTATACTTATTAAAAATGTGATAACAGTTTTAACAGCTCCCTTGTGAATACTTCTATTCTTGTCCTCCTGAATCATAAACTCACAAAAGCTATATTTTGTAGTAAAATACTGCTATTAGAGGCTTCTGAATGTATACCATATCTGTGCTTTCTAAATATTTATACAGACAGGTGTATAAAAGTATATTTTACTGAAATGTACTGACACATGGGAAAAAAAGCAGGAAAGCACCACAAACAGGTCAAAAAACAATTGACAGTTTGTTATAAGTACACTATTAACCACAGGGAATGATATCAGAACACTCTTCTATATTGATTTCAACTTTAGGCATTTCTTCATAATCTACTGCTCTTGCATAGAAAGAGCTTGCTTCTTTTCCTTGTTACAGTGTTTCCTATTTGTTGAAAATTAGGTTCCTTGGTGTGCTGCTATTGGGGGGTGGGGGGGGGGGTGCCTCTTTTCTCTTTCTTTTTGTTCAGTGTTGTAACTTCTATAGTGTGTGTAACTCGTTTGATACACTATAGCTGAAATACAGCTGAAGTGTATTTTGAATTGTGGAGTGTAGAAAATGCATTGTTGAGGGTTTTCTGATGTGTGATGCTATAGGTAGAATTAGGCAGTTTGGCAGAAACCCATTGTGGTTTCTCTCTTTTCTGCTCAGAAACATTAATTTTTGTCTTTCTCTCTTTGGATTGGCAGGAACTGCATAAATGCCATACGAGGGTTGTAGCCACAGTGATGTCTGAGTGTGTAATTTTATTCTCTTAATTGTTGTTCTTCATGTTGCTGAACTTGAAACTTGAATAACTAAGTGAAATATGCCATTTGTCTAAGATTTCACAGTGGCCTGATGCTTTCAGTATTACCTGAGTTTGTGTGCATATTTTAGGATATATTCTCAGTACCCAATGGCATCTATACTTTTTCCCTCTGGTTTTGAAATAACTTCTAGAAAAAGGACAGGACATAAAGATCTTTGTTTAAATGTAATAATGATATGGTGGGGGACTTGATTGTTCTGTTTATTCCAAATCATCATAAGCTGTAGATGCCTTTAATACCTTTCAGCTTTTTTCTATTGCAAGGTTCTATTGCCAGTCTTGTAAAAGTAATGGGATAAATTATTCAAACGAATAGCATAGTGAATAATGTTGCAGCAGGAAATCTTTACCAACAAATATAAAGCAACTCTGAATATATTTTTGTAGATAATAATTTTTGCATCTGCAAGGATCTGCCTTATTATGAAAAGAGTAGGAAAAAATTTCACACTCAAAAAAGAGAATTACTCAGATAAAAATTTTTTCTTTATCTTTACACAGAACTAAGTTTCCAAGGAGTCTAATAATCAGTATGCTGATACACCTGACCTAGAAATTTGAATGGCAATATTAAATTCATTCCCTTTCTAGGACAGAGGCCCCAGTTTTAGCTATATGTGTATGTGCCAGATGGCCTTGAAAACATTTTCTGTGGATCTCATGAGATGATGTCCCAGAAACTTGACTTTTAAGGCAAGAATGACTCACTCTCTATGGGCTGAATGCATAAAACACAAAAGTAGAGATAGAAGTTACTTCCTAACCAATTTTGTCAGTGCTTCAGAAATAGTATTTCAGTAGTAGTTTCTAATTAGGTAAAGTAGGACTGTATTTCATTTTCTTTTGGCAATAGGTGCTTCATAATCCAAGCTGTTCATAATAAAAAGATCCAATAAATGTCTCCTTTAAGGACAACAATTTTAAACTTTTTCTTATTTTAAATTTTTATCCATATTAATTCAGAGATGTTGGTCTTGCTCAAGAAAATTGCTACTCATCATTAAATGGATATAATCTTAAATTGCAGTACTTCCCATTCTCCTACACTAAGTATAATGCAGAGACTTCACCTCTGTCATGGTTTAACCACAGCCAGCAACTAAGCTCCACACAGCCTCTTGATCAGTCTTCCACCCACTGAAGGAAGGAAGGGGGTGAGAATCAGAAGGGTAAAAGTAAAACAACATGTTGTTTCAGATGAAAACAGTTTGATAGGTAAAGCTAAAGCTGCACAAACAAGCAAAGCAAAGCAAGGAATTCATTCACTGCCTTCCCAAGGACAGGCAGGTGTTCTGCCATCTCCACAAGAGCAGAGTGCCATGTAACAGTAACTTGGAAAGACAATTGCCATCACTCTGAACATCTCTCCTCTTCCTTCTTCTTCTCCCTGCTATGTACACTGAGCATGATGCCACATGGTGTGAAATATCCCTTGGCTCAGCTGGGGTCAGCTGACCTGGCTGTCCCCTTCCAGTGCCTTTTGCACCCCCAATCTCCTTGCTAGTGGGGTAGTATGAAAAACAGAAAAGGCTTTGGCTCTGTGCAAGTGCTGCTCAGCAATGAAAAAAGCATCCTTCTATTTTCAGCACTGGTTTTGGCACAAATCTGAAACATACCTCCCTACAACCTACTACTGAGAAATTTATCTCTACCCCAGCAAAAACCAGCAAAGAATAAAGAGCCAGCTGAAAGATTTTTGTATTCACTAGGTGGAATGTCTTTCTGTACAGAGGGCTCAGGGGAATACAGCAGTTTCCATTTTTTTGGTCTGCCTGAAATTTAAAAGCCTGTATGATAAAATGAGATGTTTTGTACATAAACAAGAAGATCAATCTAAGCTCTCAAAGGGAAACTTATTATGAATGATAGTGGTTACTCTGATATTTTTTTTCTGCTAGATTGATTAATCCATTATAAATGCTTGATTTCAATCTAGATAGATCAAAATGGGACTAGCATAACATAGCATGCATAGATTTTACTTAATTTAGAAGATCGTAAGATCACTAAAATTTTGGGTGGAAATATTTAATGACTACAAAAGCTATACCTATTGTTCTAAAACAAAGAAGTAATTTTATCCTTGAAGTAAAAATTGAAAAAAAAAAAAAGCTATTTTTAGATCATGTAGACATATTAATTGCATTTTGGGACTTCCAAGTCCAAAAAGGGTATGATAACCCACTCTTTTCTAGTATTTTTGAATATATAAACAAGATCTCTTACCCAGTCATAGAATCCTGAAGATGTGGTGGCCTTTTCCATCCTAGTTGTACACATAATTTTTCACTTTTACAGTACAGTATTGACTTTCTTACAATGAATGGCATTGTAGGCTCAGGGAAAAACAGTAATTTTGATCTGACATTTCTCTTTGTCCTATGTACATTTGTAGTGCTTATTGTAAATGCTTTCTTGTGTTTTCCCAAGATGGCCTAGTGAAAACAAAAGGAAGGTACTGATGCTGATGAATGTGTACTTGATGTACAAATGTGGAAGTGTTTGCTCCTGAGATTGTGTCAGGGATGCAGTCTCAGGATTGAGGGCTTGAGGCTTGAGAGGGGAAGAAGTCCACACTATTTTGCTCAAAGCAAGCTGTACATACATTGGGAAGGTTTGATGAGGATCATGCTTCATCAGGCAGCCCAACATGGCTCTGCAATGCCTTCCTACTCCTGTAGCAGTTTCTAGTGAAGACTATTTAAGGTGAAGTCCTTCTAGGGAATTTAAAAAGAGAGTAGGACAGTTGCTAGAATCACTAGCTAGAATATGTGAGCATGAGTGGTTGAGTCTTAATACTCATTTAAAAAAGCCATAGATAACTATTTTTTTTGTCTGCCCAGTAGTTTTTCTTCTTTTTTATTATTCTCTGTGAAGTACTAGAAATGCAGTGTTTGAAGTTCTGTCTTCCCTGAGGTGTAGAAATAGTGTTACTACCCTCCTTTGCACTATGATGCTTCTGACTATGAATTCTGGAGATGGTCCCTGTTCCTGTCTGAGCTAGACACTCTTGGCTCTACTTACCTTTTTTTTTCCTGTCCATCACCAGCTTCATGTTTCCTTGTTCCTTTGAAGATTCCCAAAATATTTTTTCCCACTTGACAACAGACTTTTTATTCTCAGTTTCTGAGAATCAGCTTGCATATTTTGAAATAAAAAATTGCTGTATGATTATTTTAGTATTCATAATACCGAATTTTAAAATTCTGTGAATACCATTTCTTAATCTTCAGTGGGGGTTTTGTGAATAAATGATGCTGTATAGCAATTCTCTGAAGTTTTTAGTGAAAATATTGAACAAAAAGAGGCTCATAATTACTGCATTCCATCAGATAATACATTATTCAGTTCAGAAAAATATCATTATGTGATATGATAGCTAATCCATTGAAAATGTGTTTTGCAAAATGTTTAGGTGCACTAGTACAAATATTTTATGAAACCAAGTTTTTATTTTCCATTTTACATTTCATTATAAAGTAATTATTCTTTGAGACAGAATTGAAACAGATATGTGAAGTTTTTACATTTAACCTCTTTTTCCTCTGTTAATAAATACTTTGTGAAAGGATCCTGATTTTTTGACCAATTTCTTCTAAACAATGCCTCCTAAATTAATTAAGCATTTAGTTGTTATTACTTATGTTCATAGGCCTGCTTCACTGCTGGTCATCAAAAGCTCAGTCTGTATGATAGCAAATTCCCAGTATGTGTATTTCCTGTGCTTGATTTGGATTTCCTCTATTTCAGATGAATAAAGAAGATGATTCAAGAAAATAATTTTATGCATTTATTGTTTTCAATGCACTAATTATGTTGCAAGGAATGGAAAGCTTTGAAACCCTAAGAATGCCAAGTTCCCTGTTGCTTTAGCAGACTGGGGTGAGATTAATAAGGAATGGTAGGAAAGGGTAGGCTTAGGCAATTATGG
The DNA here is from genome assembly GCA_013397555.1 of Urocynchramus pylzowi. Lineage (NCBI taxonomy): Eukaryota > Metazoa > Chordata > Aves > Passeriformes > Fringillidae > Urocynchramus > Urocynchramus pylzowi. The sequence continues at coordinate 1,486,136 of VZRH01004630.1, read as the reverse complement.
GGTCATTTTCTCTAAAGGAATGTCTTTATAGCTTTATAGCCATACCTCATTAATAGGCTGAAGCTAGTGAGGAATTAGCTTTCCACAGAGATAGAGTTCAGCATGGAATGGCTCTAGAATCTTAAGTAAAGGTCATAAGTCCTTTGGTATTTGAAAGCTGAAATTCTGCAAAAGCCGCATCACCAGAAGTTTGCATAAAGAAGAAAAAATGTACCAAGATGTAGGATATGTCCACCAAAAATTACTGTTGCTGAAGAAAAATGCATTGATGCATGAGGAATTATCTACAAGTGTTAGAAAGTATTTTCAGGCTTTAATGTTATGTATCAGTAGGTTGGTTGATCAGAAATATGAAATCTAAGGATTTTTTTGTATATAAGATTCCTTATAAGAAATATAAAGGGTGAATTTCAGTAAGCTGATTTGGATTTTTGCAAACTCTAGCCTAGCCAACTCAGACTAGACAGGATCTAGTCTGAACATTTCTGATCAGAAGGTTTGATTCATTGATCCAAAAGTGGGTGGGTAGTTGGTCAAATGGGAGCTTCTGGTTCCACCATACATCCTGCAATTTGTCTCTGTCACAAAGTTTATCACTCATGTTGAGATTCTGGTGAGAGTGGATAGGAATGACTTAATTACTGGTGAGCTTACAGTAGCCAAATTAGTGCTGAAGAATAATAAACATGGAATATTAATCTGACAGATTTTATCTAAAGGAAACTCTGGAGGCTCTTATTTGTTTATAAGAAAAGTGTGGTAGAGTGGTAAAAGCAAACTATTGAAAAAATAATATTTTCCCCTTTTTGTTGTTTTTGTGTTGCTGAGGATTTTTGCTGACCCTGGAAATTTCATTAATTTCCTGGATTGTTCTCAGTAAGAGTTGCTTTCTTTTTGCCAGTCACAGACAGTTTCTAGGATATGCAAAGGTGTTTTCTGCTGATGTGGTAGCTGCCTTCCCACAATACCCAGAGAATTAGCTTACTTTTGCCAATTTGAAGAGTGAATGTTTGGCTATTTTCCCAGGGACTGCAAAAATTGTTATTTCTCGAGCCACAGCTATGTCCCTTTTAGTGGGTGTTTTGTTGTTGTTGTTGTTGTTTTGGGGTTTTTTTGTTGTTGTTGTTTGTGTGTGGTTTTTTTTGGTTTGGTTTTGGTTTTTTTTGTTGTTGTTGTTTTGTTGGGGTTTTTGGGGGGTTTTGGGGGTTTTTTGGGGGGCTTTTTTTTTTTGTTTTTTTGGTGTTTTTCTTATTTTCTTTACACATTTTTTTTTTACAACGATACTGATTAAATTGTGCCAATCTTTCTCACAGCTCATATATTAGGCTTTCCCTCTTACCCACAGATATCTAACTAGTTATAAATTCCAGTCTAAATCACTTGTAGGGTTAAAATGGGCTTCTGGAGAACATTTGCTCATTTTTCTGTATTTTTATACCTGTCTTCACACTAGCATCTTCAAAGATTGTTTTCCAGTCTTTTTTTTTTTTCTTCCAGATCATTTGTCTGTCTCTCTTTTCTGTACTTGATCTCCCTTGAATATCCTGTTCCCAAGAATTAGACTGAGTAATGACTTTTGAGTAAGAGTCTCCAACAAATCAAGTGTTTGATGTTTGTCAGTTTTCCATTTTGCTGACCACGGTTTCTTGCAGGCACAGGCAGCTGCACACTGTCTATTGATAATGCTGGCTCAGTAGCATTCCAGTGAAGAGCAGTTATTTTTTTCTTCCTTTCTTCCAACTGTGCTTACATGTATCTTAGAAGATAAAATTGGGTTGGCACTTGCTCCTCCCTCCTCCAATCTCTTCTTAGTATGAAAGGAAGGCTTCATTTGTTCGATTCCAATCAGTTGTCTCTTCATCAAGCTATATTGATTTATTTTTTTTTTTTCTTTTCACAGCAGGGAGAGCACATTTTCTGTAGGGTAAGTCTCATTTCATTTTTTGTTAATCATTTGAGGAAAGTCAGAAAAAACCTCTGCCTGCATGAGACTATCAAAGGATCTAGCCCAATTCCTTCCAGTAAAGAACAGAAGGTAGTAAATGTAGTAAAATGAGATCTAGATGACCACCTGTATCTCCCTAGTTTTCCCACAATACCTGAAAGGATTGGATATTTTTCACCTGGAAGTTATTTGAGTTCACTCATATTGTTTAACCCATCATGTGGCAGCATCCTATTAATTGCTCAAAAAAAAAAAAAAAAAAAAGTAAAAAAGATAGCTAGTGAATATGGAAAAAATGCATGATTGAATCATTACATATTGTCTTAATTATTTGTAAGCACTTGAAACCCCTCTTAAATAAGGGAACAGCTCTTGTGTGACTGAGCTTCCTTTCTCAGTGCTTTGTATCTTGCTAAATCCAAACAAGTTGACTGTTGGTCAATGGCTGTGCTTCTGCATGCATTTTCGGGAAGAAGCAAATGCAAACAGAAGTAGAATGGAGAAAGTGAAAAGGTGGAAATTATTCTAATAATAAAGTATGTGATTCCATTTTTGATGAAAAATATTGCCAGTGTGATTTAGGAGTTTGGATCTGCTTTTCATAATTAATGCTACACCTTTAACACTGTTAACCACATTTCAAATAGGTTTGGAAAATATTATTAAAATCTTTTTCATCTAGGGATCTTAAGAGATGTGGGAGCTTGCAACCAAAACTTATATGTTTCTTTCCGAAAGATCAACTAACATCGGAAAAGAAAGTCNAGCAAATGCAAACAGAAGTAGAATGGAGAAAGTGAAAAGGTGGAAATTATTCTAATAATAAAGTATGTGATTCCATTTTTGATGAAAAATATTGCCAGTGTGATTTAGGAGTTTGGATCTGCTTTTCATAATTAATGCTACACCTTTAACACTGTTAACCACATTTCAAATAGGTTTGGAAAATATTATTAAAATCTTTTTCATCTAGGGATCTTAAGAGATGTGGGAGCTTGCAACCAAAACTTATATGTTTCTTTCCGAAAGATCAACTAACATCGGAAAAGAAAGTCAAAATTTTTTTGCACTTTAAAACACCAAACTTAATTAATTGTTTCATTATTGAATATGGTTTTAAAAGTGCAGTAAGCAATAATTTCAGATTTAATGTAACAAGAAAAGAAATTATTTCTCCACTGATGTACTTTTAATGCTACTTTAGATCATTGATGAAGATGATTCTGAAGGTTCCTTTCTCTTGAAAGTTTTACAAATTGCACTTCATGTTCAGCATCTCTTGGTATTGGATTCTTTTTTTGTGAGATGTCATTGGTCATGTGGGTGCTAGATAGATGGGTAATCTTTTGTTACAGTATTAGGATGCCATGAAGATGGTTTATAAAGAGGCAGGCACAGAAACAAGCCATCACAGTGAAACCACATTTATAAATTATAAAACTGCTGATCAGGGTCGTATCCATTAGTAACCAGGAAGATGAATAAGCTAATTAAAGGGAGGAAATGCTGAAGACAAAAAGGGAAACAAATTAGAGTCTTAGTCCTATATATTATAAAAAATGAAAAACATGTAAACTTACATTCCTCGTCTCTGCACAAACTACTTAGGTGTTCTCCATAGCCTTATGGTATCATCTGAAATACGTGGTAAACTTATAGATTAATGACTTAAGTCTATATTCTGAGTGTATTTTAAGAATTGAGTTTTTTGTGAGTGTTATCTTGGTAAAAAAGTGGTGACCAGAATGTTAATATTTTCAACACCTGGTAAAACACCTCTCTTGTTAAATTTTAAAAATGTTATTTTTTTAGACTGGAGCAGGAACCCCTATTAGTAGGTGCTATAAAATTACAGATTACTGTATATGTGTCTGTCTGTCTATCTTTCTATATCTAGTTAATCTATCTATCTTTACACAACTATATGTATTTTTAAATCTAATTCTCACAGTGGGCTCTGTCTTCTTCTTTTAAGATGAATTCAGCTCTTTTCTTCCTGTACTCTTATCAGGCAGACAGGCAAAATACAGCTTATATTTTTAGAGCTTTGGTTAGTAGTAAGATTTGATTCATGCTTGTGTTCCTGTAACACCAATAACACCTTTAGTTTGCATATTGATGTAATTATGATTACTTATCTATATGATTGTGGTTACTATTGATTAAAAATATCCCGAAGGGATGGAGAATCTATTAATATTGTATATGAGGACATGAAAATCACATTAAGGTAAAACTGATGAAAAAAAGAATCAGTGTAGTTGGGCCTGTGTACATTACTGAAGAAGCTCAAAAGATACAAGTAAAACCCAAAATGTAATCAGTCTCTTTTTAAGAAATACTCCTGTTCTTCATATCATAGCACTTACTCAGTGCAGCTTTTTCTGTACTCTGATATCTGGTCCATGTTATTTTTCATATGAATTAACAGAGTTATGTGTTTTAGACCAGAAGAGACGAGCATGTGGATTCAGATCTACAAGTGCTGGTTTTCTAGCCATACGATAGAGTTGTGCTGCACATATATGAAAATAAGAGGAAAAGGAACAGTATTTAAAAGCTTATTTTCCATCTTTCAAGAAATTAAGGTTTTTGTTCATATTTTCTATCTTTCCTCTTCTCTCATTGTGGACTACATGATTACGCTACCACATCAAATTTAGACTTGAAACTACAGGCAGAAACGAACTATTTAAAGAAGGTATTTCCTCATAAAGTGGTCATTCCACCTCCTACTTCCAGTCCAGCTGAGTTTGGTGAATCTGCCACTCTTAAAACAGCTTTCCTGACTTGAAGATTACACTTTTGCCACCATCTACTGAAACTGATTTAACAAAATGTGTCATTCGCAGAGGAAAATTATTGCCAGTTTTTGTAAAGCTACTGAAATATTGGTCCTGTCATCTTCCATTGATGCGGTTGCCAAGTTTTCTTCTGATGAAATATCCTTACCAAAGATATTATTCATCTTATCTTCTCAGTGGCCTCAAGAGAAGGAGCTGAGCAATGTAAAGTGCTGGTCCTAGCACTTGTGAATGTGCTGTGTCTTACTGTGATATGCAGAGCAACAGGGATGAGAGCCCACCAGGTTTAAGAGAAAAGTGATGGGTTTTTAAAACTGAGACGCAATGGTTTGCTACAGTTTTCCTGACTTTGTTGCTATTCTATCAGTCTTCTAGAATTTATTCAGTAAGAAAAAAATTTCCTCTTTGTCTAGCAGAAGGAATATTTGATAGAAAGTCCAGAGACCTATCACAGGCAGTAGGGCAGAATGCTGCTGTATGTTTCAGCAGTCTGTCTCCTTGGGCATCTGCTTTTCTCTAAAACAACTCAGCTATATGGAATCTTGTGTTGCTGTTACTAAACTTCTGTGATCCTACCTAGTTTGATTAAGGTTGTCCTGGTCAGTGTAGCTAGATAGAACACCTCAAAAAGTTATTCTCAAACACCACATGCAGCTAGATAATTATAAAGCAAAAGTGAAATAATGACAAAGTTTTTGAATCCAAAATTTCTTTTAAAAATACACTAAAAATGTACTGAAATGTGGTTCAGTTTTGAAAATGTAGCTTAGAAAGGCATATTTTTTGAGAAACATCAAGCCTGAGCTGGATTTGAATCCAGCTTCCTTGAAAATTCAGTATAGCACATTATTATTATTTAGAAATATTTCAAGTCACAGAACAATGGTAAAAAGTATGATTCTATTCATTACATGATTATTTATTCTTCCACCATGCTGTGAACTTCATTGTGCAGAGAACATTACAATTAAATATGTTGAACAGAACAGCCATAAATGCTCACACTAAGTAATAATAGTAATAGTATCAGGTGACTGATATTCATTTTTGTGAAGTGATAATTTTATTGGAGAACAATATCCAAGATGCAAACATTTATTGTCCTTTTATAGACAATTGTTTCTGTAAGTGTTTAGTAAGCACTGGCATCACAGGGAGAAAATTGTGTACCTCAGCTGCTGTCCTGCCTGTGGCTATAATGAAGTCTCTGTAGTAATCTAACTGTATTGAGTTGGGAAAAAAATTAAATTCTAATTGTCAACATAAAGCCCAACAAATTGTCAGTAAAAACATACTGGCTTAAGCCTCATTGACATTGATGAAAAAACTGTACTTTGTGGCCAAGAAAAAAAGCAAGTTCTTCTGAATTATTAAACTTCAAATCACATAAATTATGTAATCAACTGACTTTATGTACAACTTGATAGTGAGGTTATTTGCATATGTTTTTTCCTTTAGGTTTTCAAGGGTGCAAAGGGATTTCCAGATGTCTTCATTAGAAAATACAGTTTTGGAGTGTTGTGTGCAATTCTACCTTCATTTCTAAAAGTTACAAGAAGAAAAATCCACAGCAGAACAAAAAAGCATCCAACCCTCAGATCAGAATCTTGAAACCCCTCTGATTTGACACCTACATGAGAAAAGTAGTCTATGATAAACACATTTTTTATTTTATTGTCACGCACAGTTTGTTTAGTCTCCATTTTGGGGCTGGACCAGACAATCTTTGAAATCATTCTGTGATTCCATGACATATCCTAGTACAGGTCTCAGAGGGACAAGCTTTCCAAATGCTTTTGAGCTGCCAAAGCAGTTTTAGTAATGATCCCAATTATACTAAAGAGAAAAATTAATAAAATCCAACAAATAAAAAATTGCCCATCAGGGCAATAAGGATTTATGCTGTTTTGCATGAAATGCACCATAGATTGATGAGGCTTTTATCTTATCTGGCAAATGATTTGTGGCCCAATGGCTGTTTGTAGTAGGGTCAGTTGCTGACATGGTTTTGACTGCCTTTGAAAGGCTTGAATGGCTAATGCCATAAGGAGAAGACTTAGCAGGTGTCAGGTGTAGCCCATACAAAAATTTCACAGGAAGTTACTCTCTCCCTCCAACGTTTAATTCTCTAAGAATGCAGCTCTACTACCTTGTCAATCAAGTCATAGCTGATATAATCCCAACCAAATCAAGATAATACAATATTTTAGAAGTATAATTTTGGAAGTATTCTAGATTACCAAACACTTGCAAAAGAGAAGGAACAATTCATCTGCTTCAACACATACTGGAAGTGACAGCAAGAGCTTCATGTATAGGTGCTTGGCATTTTAAATGCTTTCTAGGAAAATTCATCCATTTATGCATCAGGATTTTTCAAAAGATACAACCCACTTGCTTGCCATCTTTATATTTGTTTTTATAATGAGCTTCTTGATTTCGTCCCAAGTCTTGATTTTAAAGCCAAAGTTGGGATGTAACATTTGTGTATTTGCTACACAAGAATAGCACTTCCTGCTCTGTGTGATGCATTTTTCACCATGTAGGGTAAACTTTCAGCTAAAGTCTATAAAGAAAACAGTAGCATTATTTTCTGCTGTAAGCTTAATGCCACATACTGTGTGAGAGGAAGCAAATTGAATGGCCTGCTGTAGTGTCATACAAAAAGAGAGTTCTCCACAGCATTACCTGCTGGCCAAGAGGCTGTGCTACTTTCAGGGTGAGTGGGGAGAGCTAGCTGGTTCAGGTAAATCATCTGTATGATGTTTTGAGCTATAGCTAGTCATGACCAGATTGCTTTTCTGATTTTTTTTTTCCTTTTAATGACAGTATGATGAATTTTCCTTGCTAGCTATCATTCTTCTGTATCTGAAGCTCTACAGCGCATCAGCTTCTTATCAACCCAAATGAATATTGGGTCTAGATTGCTGTCATACCATGAATTTATATTTTAAATTGCCTTTATGTTTTCATTCTTTCTATGAATTAAGGGAATAATGCAGAGGGAAACAATCAGTAATGAAAATGTCTAGGAGTAGTGTTATGTTCCAGGTGACAGTTTCAACAGAAGGTATGGGCCCCCTTCCATGGGGTCACAAACTCTGGCCCCTCAGGCTATTCCAGCATGGGATCTTCCACGGGCTGTGGTGTGGGCTTCTCCCCTCCCATGGCCCTCCATGAGCTGCAGAGGCAGAGCTTGCTCCACCAAGCCTCACAGAGTTGAGCAGAATACAGAGGGAAATGAGTGATGGCTGGCTGTGGCCATGGAATAAAATGTCATTGTGTTTAATGATTGTGTTGCAAAGGGTCTGTTCCATGGGACTATATTCACAGTTTTAGGACCGGTGCTACTTCTGACATTGTCGTGGTCTGAAATTTGAGTTTTCAACTATTTTTACTGAAAATAATTTTTTTTTATAGGTAATATATAAAGATAAATCACAAGAAAATGGAAACTGTGTAAAATTAACCAATTGCTTAAAATCTCAAAATTTAATCATACATTGCATTTTTCTTACAATGGCTGCCTAAATAAATGTGTAGAAACTTGTTATAAGGAGGAAGTTGATTAACCTATTTGTGTACTCAGTTTCTGGATTTATAAGGCATTTTCACACAACTAGGATGAAAACTGCCAGGGTATGATAAGAAGATGATGCAAGGTCTTAAAACCTGGCAATACTTTGTTTTGGGAGGATTGAGAAATGTCATTGAGGGAAATTTTGTTTGGAAAATTCACTACACAAATAAACCGCTAAACATTGCATTTAATTGAAATTGAGGGCAAAGAGAAGAAATCATTATTGAAAAAAAATAAACATGACAAAATGTCTGTTTGCTGACTTACTTAAAATCTGCTTATTAAATTCTTTATTTCTGTCTTGACTTATTTCAGTGATTTATGTACTGTCATAACATGGATGTGTGTTCTATGACTTATGGCTCTAATTATTCACTGTGAGTTAATTTATTCCATTAATATCTCATTCACTAGAAGAATGGTAAAACCTCTGTTGATTGTTGATTTGGGTAAATATCTACCAACACAGATAATTACATGAACATTTTTGAGCTTCATATTTTAAAAATCTTATGAAATCAACATTTCTTCGATCCTTCAAATTAATGTAATCCGGTTTTTTATTTTTCATTGACTCAACTGATTCATTTTTTGTGCATTTTTACTATATTTCAGTCAAAAGAAAGGCAGCTTTTAAGCTCAAAATTGATTGTTTTATCTGGTTTATAAGTTTGTTGAGTTTATGTTTGTTTGTTTTGGATTTTTTTGTTTTGTTTTGTGTTGTCTTCCTCCTGAGCACAAAGCGTAGTTGTGTAATATGCCCATTAGAAAACAACTTTTCTAGTGGGCATATTACAGAATGAACTCTTATGTAAACAGAATGAGACTGCTTTAATTCAATTTTTAAGTCACAGAGAAAATTTTATACTTTTCAGTCTGAAGGCAATGTGACAGCTGAATATTAATATAAATATCTGTAAAAGACAAATGTAGAGGAAAAAAAATTAAACAGTTTCTTATTAAGTGGCATAAATACTTTTTTTTCTAAGGAAGTATTAATAGGAAGTTCTTTAAAAAGTTTGCAAGTGGTTACTGCTTGCTTGTATGTGAGAAGAATTTAAGCTAGTTCAGGAATTCAATAGATTATAATTGTATCTATCTCTTAAAGGGTAAAATGTTGGTTTTTATTTTTTTTGGAAAATAAGGAGGCATTTATAATTGCATCAATTATTAATTTAATTTGCTAAGTATAATAAAAGACTGAAAACTTCATTTATGAAAGATATACTTTAAAATGGTGATATTTTTCTTCTATTTTCTACAAGAGAGTGTACTGGCTCCAAGCTATATACAGAAAATTGCCTTTACTTTAGCCAAAACCAATACAAATGAAAAGGTACCTGATTCCCTTTCTCCAGAACTAAATTTTGCTCAATGATCTCATAAAGGACAATAACACAATATTTAGAATTAGAGCGTAAAATACATGCATGGATTACTTTTATATTTTTAATAGTTTCTTGCTCATAAATTTGAAAAGCAAATCCAATTTGAAATAGAAACCAAGGGTTTGCTTTAAATTCATAAAATCCATCAAATTCATACTAGATGCCTAGTATGAATAACAAATAGTATGAATGTTACAAATAACATTGATGTGATTAATGCTAGATGAATGTATCTGTTCTGTGGCCATGATTTTCTATACATTCTGAGATCATTTTCATGTAATATTACATGTGAAAAACAGATCTCTCACTTACTTACTTATACTTCCATCTTTCTTTTACAGATGACACGAGAGCAGTATATATTAGCAACACAGCAGAACAGCCTTCCAAGGACTGAACATCCTCAGTTTTACCCAGTAGGGATTTATGGATGGCGAAAGAGGTGCTTATACTTCTTTGTCCTTCTGCTGTTGGTTACCATGATTGTTAATTTAGCAATGACAATATGGATTTTGAAGGTTATGAATTTCACAGTGGTAAGTATTACAGTAACTTTATGTACCTCATTTCTTCAAGTATTAACTTCTAGGTTTTTTTTTCCTTTTACCTTTACCGTGATATACAGAAATCGTATAATTTTGGAGGAAAAAGCATATGTACTTATTTGAATGTTAGTTCAGATATTTATACTTTATTTATACTTTTAGTATATATTCTGCAGTGAGTGCATTGGTCCACTATCTATTGTGATGGTTTTGGTTAAAAAACATATATCTAGCTTTTTTTGTTTGCCCAAATCAAAAGTGTCATGATGACTGCCCCAAGAATCTATTTATTTTCTTGTCACCACTAAGTAACAAGCAAGAGCAGTTTACTGTATTTGTTCTGTTTAGTATCTCTTGTATCTCTCTTAGGAGAGAACCTGGTTGGTCATGTCAATGTATAGTTTTTCTTCTTTTTATTATTTTTTTCTTTGTTCTTTGTACTTTTTTTAAGCTTACTGGCAATTTGGACTGTGTTTTGGACCTAGAGCTAAGAGTAGCAGTTTTGGTGTTTATAGGGGGTAGGTGGGTCTAAAAGACACATGCTTTAATGAGTCAATCTCTGGCTGGAATCTTTAATATCAGCAAAGTATTTCAGATGTACACTTGAAATAACATCTGTGTTTAATGGAAACTGTGGTAGGAGTGTGCACTAGCTGGCAGCAGAATAGTGACTTTTTGTCTATCAAAAGAAAGGACAGAACTCTACACAGTTTAAGATAGCAGTACTTCTTCTAGGATCAGTGCAGTCTTCCTCTCTAGATTTTAACCTTCATATTCCATATTTTGATGTAGTTAGTTATAAAATTCCAATTTCCATGTCACAGCACATTTGTCTTCTCCTTGTCTTCTCCATTAGTTTATCAGAAATAGAATAGCCAGCAAAACCAGCATAAAACCTGTGTCTAAATTATTCTACATGTTAAAGATCTATAATGCATTGGATTATCTGAAACTATTGTCTGGTGAAACATATTGTGCAAATACATTTATTCTTCTGAGTTTCCATTAGTGGATGGACATATTGAATTCATATTTTGACAACTGTATGACTTTGGTATTCATGTACAGAAAAGTTTGTGAGAATCTTTTGGATTCTCACAAAGAGAGAATCCTCACAAAGAGAAACCCCCCTCACAAAGAGGGGGCTTTTTTTTGGTTCTGTTTTTTTGGGTTTTTTTTAGCACAAAGTGCTTTTAAATTAGGTCGCCCATATATGTTTTTGCTTATTAGAATAATTATTCATTTGTACTGGAAAAATATTTAGGCATAAATCTTTAAACAATTTTAAAATATGGCTTTTATAAAGCACAGAATTTTCTCTGTGCAGAAGATTGCAGATTGCATTCCAATAGAATATTTGAAAGTACTGTTTCTAAATCTAGGGATTGTTTGACTGTCCACACTACAAGCTATTATAACACTATCCAAACACTGTCCAGTTTAAATCTTTTCAAATTTGATCCTGCAGTTTTTTAAAACAAAGCAAAAAGAGAAATGTTGAAATATTTTTCTTTCCTGCATGTCAAAGTTTGTTGTAAAGTTGAAAGTTTATGGTGAATTACTAAATCAGTGCAGGAATATAGTGCAGAAAACGGACAGATCATTGCAGCACTTATAATAAATAACACCTTCTCCTTGATCATATTCAAATACATTTTTAACATTATGTGCTGAAGAATTAATTTACTTCTGCAGACTCATAGAATGGTAGGTAGTCTTCTACTTTGAGTAGTTAGTATTCACACTGGAATCTCTGTATGCTAGAAAATTGTAATGTTAAAAGTTGAGTAACATCTTCACGCTCATGTCCTCACATGCACGTTTGAGCAAGAGAGGGAAATTTGTACTAAGTTTGAAAGAGTCACATTCTTAGGGGCATGTGTTTGGCAGTAAAATAATTTAGTTTATGAACCTAAAGTTCATAAACTTTAAAAAGGCAGTGGCTTTGAAATAGATATATATTTATTCCACATGCATGTATATATGTACAGATAGACATAAACTAAGAAATTTTACTTCTGTAACTGGAGAGTGATAGGAAATCAGAAGTGCAACTAGAAACTTCACGAGTGTTTGCTGAAAAAAAGAATATAGCCATACTGAAAGTAATTGCTGAAATTGGACTGCTTTGACATTTTGACATTATTTTAAAATATTTCCTATTTTAGCATATGTCAGTGTTGAGCTTTCTATGAAGACAATAGTAATTGCAACATTTCAAGGGGTCATGAAGAGCCAGGTCATGGTTTGTCATTGCTGTCTGATGATTGCAACACTGTTAATTTGTATTAGCTGTTGCCTTTCTATTTTTAACTGTAAAGCTACAGTCACTGACAATTTGGCATAATAAAAGCCTTTCTTTGATCAAGTTTCTGATTTGAAACATTTTCTGAGTATACTGACTTTGCACATAAAAGTTGCATTCTGAATCTGAGCAGTTATCCCATGCTCTTTTTATACTCAGAGTGTAAAAATAGACTCTCATGTAAAGCATTCATCTCATAGTAAGATAAGTAACTGATGTGAATTTTTCTTAATGACAAATGTTGAATAGCTTATCAAAGAAGTAAATAAAAAAATTGTGTCTTTACAATTGTGTAAAACCATAGTACAGGCAAGGTGTGCAAGTGTCCTTTTATCAGATTATGTTAGGAAGCAGAGAAATGTTCAGGGATATAATCTCTTCTTCCCATGTCCAAGAAACTTGAAAGGTAAATACAAGTTACAAATAATTTCCCTGATATATAATATGTATCAGAGAGCAAAACTAAAAGTAATTGATATCTGTGTAGCAGGAATATTAGATGGAGGAATCACAGATGTAGTAATAATTTTTGAAAGATATTTTCCCACTGGTAGCTTAGTCTTACTGTCCTTTGATATCTAGTCGAGATTTGTTCAATTATCTTTTTGGAAGGATGTAGCCAAGGAGGCCAATGGCATCTTAGCCTGTATCAAGAACAGTGTGGCCAGCAGGACTTGGGACATGATTGTCCCTTTGTACTTGGGACTGGTGAGGTTACACCTCAAGTGCTGTGTTCAGTTTTGGGCCCCTCACTTCTAAAAGTTGAGGTGCATGTCTGGAGACAGAAAACAGGACTGGCAAATGGTCTAGAAAACACGTCTCATGAGGAATGGCTGAGGGAGCTGGGGGCATTTAGTCTGGAGAAGAAGAGGCTGAGGGGGAGACCTCATCACTCTCTACAACTGCCTGAAAGGAGGGTCTAGTGGGATGGGGGTTGTTTTCTTCTGCCATGTCTGAAATGAAAGGATGAGAAGAAATGGCCTTAAGCTGTGCCAGGGGAGGTTCAGATCACATATTAATTTTTTTTTCACTGAAAGTGTAGTTAGACATGGAAATAAGTTGCCCAGCCAAGGTGTGAAGTCATTGTCTCTGTAAGCGTTCAAAGGGCATCTGTATGATTTAGGGGTGGTCGTGGTGGTACTGGGTGGATGGTTGGACTGGATGATCTTGAAAGTCTGATTTTCAAAGGAGACATGCAAAATGTGAACACCTTTAGTTCTTAGGTCTCTTTTTGTGGCCTGTGGCAGCCACATAGCACCAAGTTATTTTACTGGTTTTGGTTGTACATCTGGTTTTGTGTGTCTTCATATTCTGATTACCCCTAGGAATCCATGTATGAAAAGACATTTTGTGATTCCCCTGTAAGAATGCAGCCATCTACTTCAGATGTTTTCTCTTGCTGTAGTTGCAGTGTTGCAGTCAGTTTTGACTGCTGTCATGACATAAAGTTGTCTTTTTTTTTTTTCTTTTTAAAGTTGTCTTGTTGTTGATCCATGTTAAACTCTTCTTGCCAGTACTACCGTGGGAATTACTTTTAAGATCAGGGGCCAGACAACTTATCTGGGTAGAGACAGTTTATTTCTCCAGGGACATTGAAGAGTGCTTCATCTTCAGACTTTAAGCAAGGTGTAAAGAGCAGTTTGAATTTCCTAGAATGCATGTGCTTCATGCCCCCATCTGAGCATACTCTCTTTGCTGCCTAGTTGCCTAGCTCTGGATTCACACTGTATGGACAGCAGGTCGTTTGCAGGTGGAATGTCTGCCTGAATATACACAAGCCAAGTAAACCTGATTTCTTTCATATGCGACAGCAGATATAATAAGTCAGAAATATGCAGACATTAATTTCCCCCCTGTTTACATCATAACAGATTAACCCTATATTCCTTTACAAGTTTCAATTTTACAATTGGAAAGTTTCAGTAAACAGTATTTTCCTGGGTTTTGGTTAATACGCAAGAATGTGGAAATCTTCCAAATATTTAACTCTCTGTGTTGGGACACACACATGCTTCTGATCTTAATATCCAATATGGAGACAACACTCATACTTTCTTTAAAAGTACAATTTCTACATTAAAGTTATAATTTGATGCCTAAAGTTTTAGCAGTACAGAACCAAATCAGCTCTGTTCAATGCTTTTATCTAGATATAGACCAAACTGTCTTGGCATACTGAGGAAAAACAAAACCTGTTTGTGAAACTGTACTGTAATAGAAATTATCCATTTTTTGACAAGCATGACAGTGATACCAGTGGTTATATTTCTAATATTCTTTAGCCACCAGCTTATTTGATGGTAAAAACAGTATCTGGTTATAGTTGAGTTGGTTCTGCTGAGCTATGTGATGAAGATAGTGCTTTCACATAATAACTAATACAATTCCAAGTAGAGCTAGGGCAAGGTTCTTTTCCATTTCTTAGACGGTCTTTGAGACGTGCCCAATTTGTAGTAGGTTGGCATTTCAAAATTATGAAGTTTTGTAATTGTACTTATCTCAAAAATAATTTCATCATTTGGCAAACAGAAAACTTCTTTCATTTGACAAAGGCAGCAGTTTGCTGTTAGGTTTTGAATAAATATGAATAGAAACAGTTGATGTATATTTAATAAATACATTCTGTCACATCTGCAGGTTTAATTTACTTCAATGGCAATAAGTTATTGTCAATAATTTTTTAAAAACCGTAAATAATCTAATTTTTAAAAATTTTATCTATTAAATAGATAGAAAATAATTTCTCTAGATCCATCAGTATTTTAGCATTCAAGAACATGATGTTCTGGTTTGGGATGAATGCAAGAAAGCTCTCGTTTCCTTGTTTTTTGGTTTTTATAGTGACAAAGTTGTAGTCCAGAGCAGGCAATATAATTAATTTTTAATGATTATGAGACTTAGTCAAGATATGAGAGACCAAAGCTCAAATTTTCTCTAATGTAGATCATGTTACAGACAAGTGTTTAAATGTAGGTTATTAGTCCTTCTGATTTCTGACATTTCTTTTTAATAGATATGTGACATCTCTCTTACTATTTCTTAATCTCAAACATTGCATATCAACCTTGTAAAAATTTTACTGAAAATTCCAGTGAAATGGCTTCAATGGTATATTTTCTGCATAGATTTATAATTATTTTAAAATTTTGACTTTTAAATTATTTAAAAAAATGTTTAGAAAATCTTAAATGTTTAGAAAAGCTAAAATGAATATTAGAAAGCAGATATCTACACATGGGCATGTATACATGTATGCACAAAGTCTTATTTAAATAACTGGCTATGTTCTCATATCCTTATGGTGCACTGGAAATCAGAAATGTCAGCTTCTTGAATGAACCTGTTAGCTCCGTGAATAATTCAACAACTTACCCATAAAATGTCAGCAAATTAATCTTGCTATGAGTTAATTTTGCTTGGACTTTTTAATCCCATTTTTTTAACATTCATATAAAGGCACAACTTTAGAGAGCTGGAGAGTATTTTGTACAATTCGTGTCCTCTTTCATTTTCAGTGCTGTAGGCAAGAATGAACTGATTTATTCTTACTCTCTTTTGAGCATTTCATATATTTGCTGTCCTGAGCACAATGAAAAACTCATTTTAAAAATTTCTAGTAC
The DNA here is from genome assembly GCA_013397555.1 of Urocynchramus pylzowi. Lineage (NCBI taxonomy): Eukaryota > Metazoa > Chordata > Aves > Passeriformes > Fringillidae > Urocynchramus > Urocynchramus pylzowi. The sequence goes on along the minus strand of VZRH01004630.1, from coordinate 1,469,946 downwards.
CATTCCTCTAAATCACTTTTTTATCTCATCTTGTATGTGTACCTCCTGTATTGCAAAGCTCTTTTCCTAGTCCTTATAGGGAGGAAAAAAAATCAGTGTCAGTGCAAGCATGGTGTAGGTTTACTTGATTGTACAGTAATTAATATAAAATCTGTTGTGTCACAGTTGAAAGGTGATTAATCTGATGTCACATTTGTGATACATAAGGCAACAGCTTGCATGAACAGTCAAGCCACTGTTAAACATATTTTGTTAGGTATTTTATAGTACTGGACATCTCATGGAAAGATACCTTTCAGTAAAAAGGAGGAAGGTATTGTTTAAGCAATCCTATTTAATAGCAGTTCTCAGCAAATGTTAACTCCCTTGCTTAATGTGGAGGTTACATTATTTATTGATTCTGTGTGGCTGAATGCAGATCTTAAATTGTTTATTTTATTTCTGAGATGATATGTCTGTACATTTTTGGGTTTGCTTTTAACAAATGATCTCTGATGAAGAAAGAATGGGATAAAATTATTTTCTCATTTTTATATTTATTTGGTCTTTCAGATTTAATAGCAGAGTACTAGTAGAGTTCCCAATAGAAAAAAGAGGCAAAATACATTGCAGCTCGGAAAGTCTTGTAAAAATGTGACAGCAACATCTGTTTAAACTCAAGTAATAGATTAGCTGAAAATGTGTGTATAGATATAGATATATAGATATGTGCATATATATATGTATCGATTCAGTTTGCCAACATTTACCTTCTCTAAAATAATCATGTGTTCAAGCTGAGTGAGCAATGTTTACTAGGCAGCTTATTCTTAATCATTCGCTGTTTAAATAGGCTGGAACAAGTATCTCAGAATTTTTTTCAAATATTTGCTTTCATGAAAATGGAATTAACTTAATTTCCATTAAAGGATTTCTGTTTCCTTTCAGAGTGTATTCTAGCATGACATTAGTGTTTATAGAAAATGAGATTTTCAAGAGAATATTATACATATATAATTTTGAATTCTTAAAGGTTTATCGAGTAAGATAGTTCTGACACTTACATTTGTCCAAGTGCATAGCTTGAATAGCAGATATTTGAAGAATGTTTTTGGTGCGCAGTCATTTTTAATGAGGGGGGAAAAGGTGGCACAAATTGATTTTGTATACCAGGGTTTATGAAAATAATCAAGAAAAAGTTCTGAAAAGAAAAGAAGGCTAATGCATCAGCATGTTTGTCTCAAGTGGAGCAACTAAATCAGAGTTAATTTTATCGTTCAGGCCAAGCTGTAATATTTTGTAAGTTTATTTAGCAGTGAATAGAGAGATATCAAACCACTTGAACAAATTTTAGTTACTTAAAAGCACCAACAGTCTGTATGAATAATGAAATGTGTGATTCTTACTTCCTTTCTATTATTGGGATGACTTATCTTAGTAAAGAGTGCAGTAAAAAATTACATTCTCTGCTTGGAATCCTGCTTTTATTTGTACAAATCTTCCATCTTGAAATAAATACAAGTCTGAGTATTAAGTACAAGACCAGAATGTACTTATGTAAATCTAGCCTAAATTAGACCTAGCACATTTAGGAGTTATAATAAAAAAGAAACAGGAAGATAAGATAGAATACGTACTGATAAATGTCTTACATGGCAGAGTATTTCCTCTTCTTTCTTATAAGTCAGGATATTAAATGTGTGCAGGATTAAATAATGAATCAAATGTTTCACTGATGCAGAAGGAAGGATGAGTTTTTTAATAAAAAATGTGAATAAGGGGTTTGTCTGTCCTGCAGCAAACAAGGAGAAAAATTTTCAAGACTTTTACCCAAAAAATACAACACTGATGGAGATATCATTCCTGTGCCTGACAAACATATTTTACTACTGCTAGGTACAACCAAGGAATGAAAATCAAGAAATCCAGTAAAAGCAGATTATAAATGGTATTGCCAGAGACAATGTAGAAGTAATGGAAATACCACAAAATGGAAGTCAATGTTGATGCACAGTCCTAAACCTCTTAATCATAATCTAATTTTGGCTGCTTTTTCTGGAAAAGCCTGGTGCATCAGAGCTTGTCCAATGATTTGTTATTCAGGCAGCATGGTGCATACCCTGTCTGTCACATCAGTGTCCATCAATAATGTGAGGACTACATTATTTTACTGTGTCACTCAGTTAAGTACAACAAGTTGTGCACAGCCCTGTGTAAAATCTAAAGAGTTTTGAGCCTACGGCATCTTACAAAACAAAACCCCCCAAAACCCCAGATACCTATTTTAGTGCCTTTAATAATGAAATCAGCATTTTTGTGATACAAAATCACTATCTATACAATTTTTTAGTTATAGATCTTCCTTTCCTCTCACCTCATTGACATCTATTTATACAGTAGAGCAACATCAAGAAATGTTTTCCTAAAGAGAAATTTCTAGATACTGTGTTTACTTTTCTTATTATCTTCAAGGCTCAGTTTTATAACAGCAAGCTGTGCAAGAGGATAACAGATTTCTGCCTACATAAAAAAAAAAAAAAACCTCTAAAATTTGAATAAGTATAATAAAAAAACAATAGGAATTAAAATATATTATCTTTGACTGCTTCAAATTTTAACACATCTTCTCATATACTGGGATGGCACAAGTCAAAAAATTATAAGCAATTATTTTTATAGAATGAAAATCAAAATTGCTATCATACTCTCCTCTTCTAAATTGAGATGATATTTTAATAGTAAAGGTAGATGAAAGGATACATAAAGATAGAAATTAAAAAATATATACTTGATCATCTTCAAATTATTCTTCCATCTTTTAGAGATGGAGCCTTCTCATTTCCTTCATTGTGTTCAGGAATATACAATTCTTTAATTAGTCATCTTTTGAGGTCTGGTCATATTACATAGAAGTAACAGAGGAGACAAATATCTATATTAGTTTTACTGGCTGAGCAAGCAATATGAAAGACGCATTTAAAATAGTTTTTGTCACATATTCTAACATTGTTATTTATTTACCAAAGTATGATAATCACTATTAAAAATGTGTTCATTTTTTACAATAATCAATTCAGAATAAAAATTTATTATGCCAACAATTTGCCTGTGGATTTGTTCATCAGACTGATTGATATAAGCTTATGTGTATATAAACATCCAAACTTATTTTTTCTCTGGAGGGATGTAAACTATTTACATTTGAATTTCCTGATTTTTTTACTTTTTTTTTGGTTCTTTACTAATTAAAATGCTAACCATAAAGGAAGAGGGTTGATTTTTAAGCTTAGTTCTATGATATCTCGCTCTAACTTTCAAACTTCATTAATTATTTGCAAAATGATTTAAATTACATCTTATCTACAGGCTACTACTATGGAAATCCTTTTGTCATGATTGCAAAAGGGTCACACTCTTTTGTGGTACCTAATGAGGACCTGTTGGACAGGAAAAAAGGGCAAAGAGTGTGGCAACACAAAATCTCTGGCAGGTACAAAACTTTGGGGGAATATGCTTGCTCTGAACTCTCGCATCACTTTTCATATTAAGCAGGAGTGTTTTGATCTGCAGTTCTTAATATGAGCTGTGGAAAAATAAATATCCTGTTATGGATTGTTATCTGAGCTTCCGTCTAACTGTCAAAGGACTCATACTTCTGTTTTCAGGTTTAATAAAGCTGTAACCTGGAGCTTGCTGAAGGTTAACACATTTACTCTCAAGAAAATAAAATTTGATGGCAGATAAGGGCATTTATTACTGTACAAATAAAAAAATAGTTTTTTGTAGTCTGAAGGGAAACATTAATGGATTTTGGATTCATGGTGTGTGTGAATAAAATTACTTCAGATACCGTAAGGTTCAGGTGAAACCTGAGTCATATGTAAAGTAAAAGTATAATAAAACACCTGATAATTCTTACCCATTCTTAACAATTCTGAACACACTTAAGCCGCTGCCTCAATCAAAATGAAAATAAGTATAGATTTTACCATAGGGTACAATATAATCACAGGTTCTCAAAGGTGTATAAGCTCAGCTAAAATATTCTGCAGACTACTAATATTTGATGACAGAAGATCTGAGGAGTCCATCTAAGCAGTCCAGTCATATAAATATTTCACAATACTCTTTTCTAGTTAACTGAAATGTATTAGTAGAGTTATACTGAATATTCAATAAGCTTACACTGTATAAATTTACACAGACACAAAAAGATATTCCTAAATAATTATTTTACATCAAGTAATCTTTCTAATGCATTGCACAGAACATTTCCAAAATCTTACTTGACAGCTTCTAGTTTACTGGGCATTAAAACCTCTCACTACCTGTTAGTGCACTCTATTGAATATGATTAGAAGTATTTCTATGAACTTTTTCACACTTCTTTATGGCTTTTTTATATGCTTTAACACTTGGTATTATTTTTATACACTCAATCTAAAAGATTCAAGTGTCAGGTTAGCAGTTAATGGCTGGGTTTTCAAAAGTAACTGGAAGTCAACCTTGACAGCATGTATGTTATTTGAAAAATACCATCCTGCACAGCTTTATGCTTGGTGGTGCTGTAAGATGCCCTCCAGATCCATTCTGTGTGAAATATTTCCTTATTGAGCACAGTATTTGTTGTGTGTCGTACATACACGTGGTATGCTGGGTAATAGCAGCTGTCTGGGAAATAATAACAGCTAAATAAACAAATACTCTGCTGTAAAGGGTGCTGAAGAGCAGTATGCTCATGCAGGCTCTAAAACCTCAAAGTATGATGCTGGAAGTATTGATTCTCATGAAGGTGGAGCAGTAAAGTATGCAAACTGAGAGTTTCTGTGACTGGGCAGGACAGTGAAGATCAGGAACTGTACATTAGAGGTGTATGTGAGGCATGCAAGTCTTTCACCTTCCTTTTTACTTACTGATGATTAGAAGTACCAATTCCAGGGCAAGTCCAGGAAAATAAGGCAGTCAGGAAAAGGTGTCCATATGTCCAGCTGAACATGAGCTACAGAGGAGAGACAGCTGTTCAGGCCACAGAAGGAGCATTCTGTGGTTGGTAGCCACTGGGAGGGAGAGGAGTTGTTAAAAGTTGGGGAAAAGTGTTGCTCTGACAGCATCATCTGTAGTTAATCTGGGGAGAACTTCACCCCATGATGTAGATGTTAAAAAATTGATGGATGTTTGAGATTTAATGGGTAAATGCACGGCAGGAAAATGTACTAAAAAAAAAAAAAATTTCCTGGGTCTGAATATCCTATTTTAATATTTGTGTATCTGATTCTATTGGAAATGAGATATTGGGGTTAACTTTTAGTCTCACCCAGAATGGCCATTCTTATGATTTTTTGGAAGCAGGACTGAGGACATGATTCTCAGTTTATACAATATATTGATAAACCAGTGGTTTGTATTGTGTATTTCAATGCATTACTGTGTGCAGTCAAACCAGGAAATTAAGGTTCACATTAAGTCAATAGAACTAAGTGGTTTAGTCCTGATCCCAGGAAACTAGAAATTATTTAAAATCTTTACTTTCTCCCATAAATAGATTAAAAAATAAAGGGTTAGGCTGAGTAGCAGTGTTGTAGCACCACAGAACAAAACTAAACTGATTTGTCAAACTAAATTCTGGATTTGGATCTGTAAGTTATGGCTCTCTGTCATAAAATTGTGACTTAGTTAACTAAACTATTTCCAAGCAATGTCTGCTTTCATATCATTTTGTGAACAGTTTAAGAGAATCTGAAGAGGTGTAAAAAAACCTGTGCAAGCTATTGGAATAGCAGTTTATGAATATATTTAGAATATTTTCCAAGTTAGAATTTCAAAGAGTTTTTTTCCTTCACATTTACAAATATAACTATTTTTATTGGTTGTATAAATTCTGAAAGAAAACCCCAACAGTGTCTTGAATTGAAAACATTGATCAGTTGTTTCAGTTTTTGCCCTTGGCTTCAGATAATACTTTAGGCAACACAGTGTTACACTTATATAAATTTGTCAAAAAAAATGTTATAGATGTTCTTTTATGAATATTTTTTTCAGTTTACTAGAATGGATGAAACTCACTTCAAATTACTAAAAAAAGAATCCATATAACCCATATATCTAGATTACTTTCTGTGGTTACTCTCAGATCTCTCTCTCTGTCCCTCTGCAAAATTGACAAGGAAGCAGCCACTATATGGGTAGCTGAGATAATTTAGATTTATTTTTTTTTTTTTATCTCTTAATTGCTGTTTCTGCCAACACTTTAGAGAAGCAGAAGCATGTTTAAGCTATCTCTGTCTTCCTAGAACTCCTTATGGGTCTATTCCATTCTGGTGTATGCCCTGTGTTTCCATGTGTGTGTATGAAACACACGTGTGTACAGCTACCCATGTGAGTCATAGACAGCCTTTCTTATGCTGGCTGCATTTTAATATTCATCTGTTGTTTGCCCTCTGACCTTGATCAAGTCAATGTACAAGCAAGGATTGCCAGAAGCTTGTCCACATATTCAGATTTGAATATGCTTTAGTATCTCGCTACAGAAAAATCATATAATGAGTGTTTTAGTTGACTTTGCCCATGTGATTGTGGATGATTAATCTCTTTGAAATGGAGTAATCACAGAATGCTAGAATATTCTCCATATTTAGTTTTGAAACTAAAAATATTTGAAGAAAAGTGTACCTCCAATTATTTTTTAATAGAATGGCAATTTTTATTTCACTGTCAGATGAAAGAAATGAAAAATGCCATAATCTCTGATCCACACACAGCAGGATAGCAGTATGGCAGCAGTATTACTGATATCTGAGGTGGTAATTTTCCAAAACTACCTAGAAACTAAAAAACACTCAGTGTAAGAGGCAAAATAACCTTTCCAACTTAAATTTAATGTAAAGTGGAAAGTCTTGCAAATTTTCAGTAAGTATTTTTTTATTATTTGAAAAAAAATGTCTTTATATTGAGTGCTCAAAAATTCTCCTGTTTTTCATTAAGTCTCCTGGGAAAGCAAAACAATCTTTATGCCAGTATAAAAGCAGACTTCTTAGGTATATAAAGTACACAAGTCAGCAAAAACTTAATGAATCTTGAGTTAGGGACATAATATAAAATAGTTTCCTTTTTTCACTTTTATAAGTGAATCATAGAATCATCGTAGAATCATAGTATGGTTTGGGTTGGAAGGGGACTTTGATCATCATTCCAACCTCACTGCTGTGGGCAGGGGCATATTCAGTTAGATCAGGTGCTCAAAGCCCCATCCAACCTGGCCTTGAACAGGAATGAGGCATTTACAGTTTCTCTGGGCAACCTGTTCCAGTGCCTCACGGCCCTCACAGTAAAGAGTTTTTCCCTAATATCTAATCTAAATCTTCTCTCCTTCAGTTTGAACCCATTTCCCTTTGTTCTTTCACCACACACTTCTGTAAATAATTTCTCTCCATCTGAGCTCCCTTCAGATACTGGAAGGATGCGCTTTGGTCAGCCTGAAGTCTTTCCTTTTCCAGGCTGAACAATCTCAGTTCTCTCAGCCTTTGCTCTTAGGAGAGGTGTTCCATCCCTCTGATCAACTCAGTGCCCCTCCTCTGGACCAGGTGCTAACTCTGTTCCTATTTTTGCCCAATCCATTGTCTTCATCACCGTCACTCGTGGTTATCAAATCACCCCATGTGGTTATCTCCTTGTAACTGATATTACTTGCATGTTACTTTAATATAGTCACACTGCAGGGATGAGCATGAGGACAGAAACCCAAAGAAATAAAATGCTTTAACTACTCCAATTTTATGTGAGGGGAATTACTCATGTAACTATACTTCAGAATTGGTTGTATATATTTGAATCTTCTCATGCTGCAAAGTGAAAGCTTAAAGCCATACAGGAAAGGATGTATAGGCAAGGGAAGAAGAAATAGGACACAAAAGAAAAGACTAATCAAAGATGGTAAATTTATGAGATTAAAAAAAAATTATGAGATGGAAAATTTGAAATAAAGAAAAAAAAGCCATTTATGTTCCATATAAAAGAGGTTTCTTAGCTAACAGATGTATTAGCTGCAGGCAGCAATAAGTTTTAAAAATTAAAAACAATACATAATTTTTAGATCACTAAAATTAAAATGATGACAGCACCAGCAGATATGATATATTGCAAAGAAGTATTCTAGTCTTCTGAATAAATCATTGAAAAAGGATTCTGAAAATCAGAGTTTGATTTTTAGCACTCTTTGCAGTTGCCTAGCTGAGAATGTTAATGATTATTACTTCTAAATGAAAGTTGTTGGAAAATCAACCTGAATGAGAGCAGTCCTGAGAAGAATGTGGGGATTCTGGTGGATGAGAATCTTGACATGACCCATCAGGGTGCAGCTCAGAGAGTCAACTGTATCTTGAGCTGCATGAAAAGAAACAAGGCCAGCAGTTTGAGGGAGGTGATTCCACCCCTCTGTTCCACACTTGAGAAACCACACCTGGAGTACTGGTATCTTTTTTTTTTTTTTTAATTTCCTGGATTTTGTCATTCTTGCATGTAATAGACGATCTTTAAATAAACATTGTTATTAAGAAAAGCTTTTCTGATAGTAATCAGCTTAATTATGGAAACCAGCTTTTTTAATATATAGTTTTGGAAAGGGAAGAAAAGGAAATGAGAGTCAAGAAAAAATTGTGGATAGAAGAAGGAACAGAAAAAAAAAGAAAAGATAAAAAAAAAAGACATGAAAATCAGAAATCAGGAAAAAACTGAAAACTGTACTACTTATTTTTTAAGTGTCTAATGCAGAACTATGCAAATTTTACAAGGACAGAGATGTACTCTGAAATATACTTAAAGCTCGGTTTTTAGAGTGATTCTGGCATTTTATTCATGTGGAACTATACTGAATATATTTTATTACCTCTCAAGGAAATAGGCACTTGGTTTATTTTCTCTGAAAATCTTTGCTAGAGGAGCTATAAATTTATCCTTAAAAATTATGATTACCTTTCACATCAGTGGAAGATAAATTCTAGCATATTTAGCAATACCAGCAAGGTGTTATTTATACAGGTGTGAGTTTTAACAGTGCCACTACAGATGCAGCATGGGTGTTAGCAGAGAGGCATGAAGTACATGGCACATTCATTTTATATGATTTATAGGTTTAAATGTATCTTGAAATATTTAAGTATGTTGAAAGTGTTTGAAATATTTACTAGGTACTCATTAGTTGTCTCTTTATTACTTTTTTCAATTAATGGAGGGCTATAAATTTTGTATTAATTCAGAAATGCTTTTGGCCTCTAAAGGTTATGATCTTTTGTAATGTGCTAGTGACATTAAATAAACACAATTGCTGGATGCTGGAATTCTTTAAAAAAAAAAAAAATTATTACTTACAATAAAACTGTCTCTAAACTCTATAATGATACTGTAAAAATTACAGTACCAGGAGAGAAAGATCTTTAGGAAGAAGTGGTTTCAGGCTCATACTAAGGCAGAGCAATACAGGCTAAGTCTTGAAAATGAGAGTAGAGGAAGGAAGAAAAGGAAGGAAGGAAGGAGAGAAAAAGGGGGAAAAAACATCTCGTCAATGCAAATAATGTTGGCACTTTCTGGTTGTTAGCTGGGTACAGACAGCTAAATCAGCTCTAAGGAGTATAACTGCTGAGACAAAATATAGGTAAAAGTTGATGGATGAGCATAGAAGTATTGGCACTGACAGCCCTGTGTTTTCCAGGGAAACACTGGTGTGAAGTAAGGAACAGATGCTGAACAATATGGCACATCTGCTTTCATGCTGCTTGTGCAAACTGACCCTTGACATTCTGTATGAGGTCAAAAGATTTCTGAAATTTCAGTGAACAGGCACTGTGGACATGGAGGTTGACAGCTCAAATCAGGTGTGTGTTTTGCCTTTCAGCAAATTTCTGATGATCGTGGGTTTAAATAAAATCTAAGGCTCAGCAGAGAATGCCTGAAATGCTGTTTGTTGTGGAATTTTGCAGCTGTTAAAGATGTGTTATATAACACATATATAACAGATTTATATGTTATATATAAATCTGTTTTATTTTTATGTTATATATGTGCAAAACACATATATAACAGATTCCTGATCTATTTTTAGTATCTTCATTTGAAGGAATAAATTTATTTTATTAGAAACTATTATTGAAAGTTATTCTAACTACTGAAAATTGATTTCAACAAAGCAACTTGTAACGCACAGTTTAGGAAAGGATGTGTAGAATTAAACTATTAGCTAGATTTACATTTATTACTTGATGTACTATATTTATTTTTTTAATCACATAGGAAAAATGATGATACAGCCAAATGAAGTTCCAATTTTCATTTAAAACTTAAATAACTGTTCTCCCTGTCCCAATAATCTACATGCTGATTTTTAACATTTAAATATTCTTATTTAACCAAACCCACTGTTTAGAATCTAGCTGTTAACAGAGACATTTGTCTCTAGCTACTTTGTTTCATGCACATTTGCTACAGAATAATTAGTCAGTAGATAATTTCAGTGTCACCTCAGTTAAGAATTATAGGAGATTATGAGAAAATGCAGGTGAATTAAACACACTTGAGTGTGGAGTGTCACAACTTCAGATATAATTTCACATGTATGATGTGTAACAAACATAAACAAACTGAGCTGCTCAGACTAAGCAATATGGGTTTTTTTGATCCTTTGAGAAATAATCTGCTGAAAGTACATTCCATCTGAGTCAATAAACATGTCTTCTGAATGTGTTTTCAATAGGAGTAAAATTTAATAGAAATAAAGATAAATATAATAATAGATCAATGCAACCTGAATAGACCTGATAGAGATTTTATGATTGATTTTCTTGAAACAAGCTACAGGAATGCCTGCAGGAGGGGAAACAAAAATTTATTCTGGACTGGGGACATCAGCATGTAGGAAATGACTGTTACCTTTTGCAAAGGATTCAATCAGCCTTGATGTCCCAGAAAGGTTAAAGACCTGGATGTGGTGATAAACATTAATTGTTTGAGAGGTTTATTTGTTTACACAGATTTATAAATAAAAAGGCTAATTAGGTAATAAAAAAGATTCACACAGAACAACAAAAATGTTACTATTTTGTATACAATCCAAGGCAGTAAATATAATGAAATGCCACAAAAAGCTCACTCCTGTTTAGTATTAATTTTTTATCATAGATGGCTAATTTCATACCTGATGATCTGGTTTATGATAATTATTTTTAAAATTGTGATGCACTATTACTGTTTTGGCTATACATTGAGTGTTTACTAGAAAAGGTAAAAAACTACTGTCTCAAAATTTAGAATATCTATTTCAATAGCCTTCACAATGATCAAAATAAGAACAGTATGCGTCCTCAAGAAAGGACTATTGCTTTTTTCTTGTGAAATTTCCAGCATCTTGGAGAGCATCTTGTTAATAGAAATAGTTTGGCAGTTTTGACTGTGTACTTCATTGACACTTTATGGGGATGCATGAGCATGGTGATGAAAAATCCTTTCCAGATATGGGAAAATTGATGCATATTAAGCATGTTACACAGTACGGTTTTTTAATTTTAATTTTTGCCCAAATGGTTATGTCTGGGATTTGAGGACATTGAAAATCAGACAATTGTGTGTTGTATTGTTGCGAACCTGATGCTTGCCAGGTTACAACCAAGCAGTTGTCCTCTGGGAATTCCTTACAGTAACAACCAGGAAAAACAAAATTTGTAAAAAGCAGCATGAATTTTATAAGAACAGATTTATGCTTTTTATTTGGATTTCACATCATATAGGTCACAGAAGTTCCTCTGTGCCGTTTCTACTCTTTCTCACTAGATGAAAAAACTTAGCCATATGTTGCATCACATAAACAAAAGTTATTTAATTCCCAGACTTATTATATGAAAAGTAATTCAATAAAATTAATTGTTTCTTTTATATTTTTCAAATTGTGTGTTTTGTTTTTCACACTGTCCTGTAACTTCACATGTTCTTTTGTGATTCCTTAGGACCAAGTCTCTCCAACTTCATTGAGCAGGCATTAACTTTAAAGCAAGAAAAAACAAGGAATGCAGGAATAAAAATTTTAATTTCTTTGTATGTATATGTTTGGGTTTTTTTTTTACTCTTCTCAGTTCATTTTCCCAATGGTAGAGGTCTGGGAGAAAAAAATAGAAAGAAGTAGAACAGCAACTGCTGCTGCAAATTTCACTTTGTGAGACAACATCTTGAGCCAGTGTCAATCAGTGCTGCATGCAGCCACTGTTGCCCAGGCTGGCTGCTACTACAGGTGTCTCCCAGGTCTCATGCATTCCTCTTCCACTCTTTGCCATTTGATTTGGTAGAGTCTGACAGAGACCTTGATGTGTGCTTTGTGCTCCCTGTTCAAGTGAAAAATACAGAATTGTGGATAGATGACAGGGTTTTTCCATGGCTATCACACAAAAATTCTCATTGATTACAGTCAGTGGCAATTGCAGTCCCTATGGTGGGCAATTTTTGCTTTTTTTCGCTGGATGTATATTTTCAAAGTTGTTTCAAGTTATTGCAAACTTAATAGAAGCTTTACAGCAAAGAGGAAAAAAACAACAGCTTACTGTTCCCTACTAGGAGTAAGGTTTCAAAGCTGCCATCTTACTACACTGTAGTTTCCTTTTTTCCAGGTTATTTTGTGAAGTTAGAACAATTTGCAACTCTGGAAACTATTTTGAGATACCAGTTCTGCTTCAGAAGGAGCAGTAGTCTCTTTTACGGGATTTAGGATGAGGAAATCTCTTCATTCTGCTCTATCAGAATCCTTCTATCCACCCAGAGCTAGTGATGCACTTGAGATTGACCCTTTATGAAGAGATTAAGAGTGCTCTGTATTCCTGAGAACAGCAATGGATTCTGAGACTGCAGAGGGAGCAAGTGGGGTGGATCTGTGTCTCTTCAGAGGTGTTGCTTTTTAGTGTGCTTTGACACTACCCTGAAATGGAATCTCTGAAGTGGGATCTGTAATTTTGTATGAAAGATCATTATTGTATTTAAAAGTCTGTACAAGTTCAGTAGTATAAGAAATGTATTCTGTGCAAAGCAATGGAACATGCATTTTTCAGTCAGTAATTGGTGGAGACAATACACAATCAGGAAATTTCTTCAGAAACTAAAAATAATTCAGTGCTATAGCATTGGTTGAAATTAATTTACATCATTTATTTTGATGAAACAATGTATTCCATAAGGCAAAGGAAATTTTTCCCCACAGAAATTTGTAATATTGAATGACAGAATAGTGGGGTTTTTTTATACATGGTTGTAATAGGATGTATTTCTTTGAGTGCTCCAATGTTACCTTCATGTAGACTTATAGAACTGTGCTCTTATGCTTTCTGTAAGCTCTACAAAAATCTTCACTGAATAAATGAACAGATTCTAAAACTTCCTGAGATATCTTTAATTTACTCTAATATCTTCCATCAATTTTTTCCACTTTTATAATATTAGAATTCAGTACTATAACTAAGCTCTAAATTTAAGTGATGTTGGAAGATCAAGGAATTAGGTTAAAGGAGGGACTTTAATCTAAATGTTTTAATAGAAATTCTTCTATTATGCCAAATGTAAATTTCAGTAAACAGTAAAAAGGATGAAATGAATTGATCCTTAAATTTTTAATAACTTATTATAAAGAAAGAAGATACCCTAAGATTCGAGAGTTTTCTTTTTTTTTTTACTGATTTTGCTGTAAGATTTTTCAGCATATGCAATTTATGCAGCAGTTACCCAATAATGTTGGAGAATTGCTTCCAATTAAACTGTCATAAATAGTGATGCACCAGGCACAGTAAAACATTAAGTGTCTTATAGAGAAGTAGTAACACCCTTTCTTTGGCAATGCTGTGTGATTGTTACTTTTGAAACAGAAATATCTGCCATTATCAGTGCTTTTTCACAACTTGCCAGACCATGTTGATATCCACTTAGAGATGTTTACCTTGATGCATTGAAACCTGCACACCAAAATCCCTAAAAATTGACATCTTATTTAAATGGGAAGAATTTCCAGTTAGAGTGTTATGCAGTGCCTGGACAGCAAGTGATTCAAAAATATTAAGTGTTATTTGCTAAGTGATTATGATGTGTATTTGGTACAATTATTTTTCTTTACTGCGGCTGACCCTTTCTCTGCTTCCATTTAAACCATGATATGAAAGGATTATGTTTAAAAACTAGGAAGTGCTTGCTGTCACTTGCAGAGCACTGAAATTTTTCAAGTTTATGAACCTCTCTCTGAGCGCTTTGCAGACTTCCTCTGTCAACATCCTTGATGATATATTGATTAATTTTTCTGAACATTCACAGAGTGCTCAAGAATATTAATCAAACTCTAGAAGGATGTAAAATCCAACTAGGCAAGGTGGCCGCTATTAAAACCCATTAAAATCCAAGTATTGTTTTTATATGCAGAACATTTAAGCAAGGGGCTTTTTTTTGCTCAATGACAATTTTCATATGTATTTTCCTTTCAGAAGTATATGCCACTACTTTATATAAATTCAGAGACTTATTTATATAGATTTAAACTACTAACATAGAAGGCTTGATTATATTGGCCAAATAAATAGTCTCCCTACACAACTATGAAAGTACATTAAGACAATCTAGATCTAATGAAAGAGCAAGTGCAGAATCTCCTTACACTGTTCAGGCAGTCCAGTTTATTACTGACACATCATTCTGTCTATGTGAAAAATAGCAGCATATTAGATTTTCAGATTTTCAGGCTACTAGACAAAAAGTTTGGGATTGATTGATTGATTGATTGATTGATTTTAATGCCCTGTGGATATACTGCTAAGTTGTATGAGATTGCTTATCAGTGTTGCTTCTCTTAAGTTTCCCCTAAAATATTCTGATGCTACTGATAATTTGGCCAATTTCCCACTAATTTTACAGTTCACTAATCCAGTTCATATGTACTTTTTTGGCTACCAAGATTTAAAAGCTGTGTTAAAATCAAGATAAGTTACATCATCTATTTTCTCTTCCATCTACAGAACTGTTCATTTGATTTTAGAAACAATTACATTAATCAAGTGTGATTTGCTAAATTGCCTCTTTATTCTGTAGCTGGAATATTAAATAGTACCAGCTACAAATTAGTTTAACACAATATATTTATAATATATTCATAGTGGAATCTAAGAATAGTTTGAGTTGCCAAGGGACCTTAAAGACCAGGTTGGATGGGACTTTGAACAACCTGTTATAGTGAAAGATGTCCCTGCCCATCTCAAGAGAGGTAGAACATAGATTTCTTTTCCAACTAGAACTGGAAAATCAAGTTGCATTTCTAGTTAGTATTGTTACAAAACCACGACTCAGTAAAAATTTTCTTTGTAGGTTTGTCTGTCTCTAATCTCTAAAATGAAACTCAGGTTAAACTGCAGTGTTATTTGAAGGACAAGTAAATCCAGCAGTAAGTGCTAGTCACCCTGACCAGAACACAGAAAGTGTGATCCATCACTAGAAGCCTAATTCATTTAGGCTTCTAAAGCATTTAATCCATCTGTTATAGAAGTTTTATGACAGTTACTCAGATGACATGAGTACAAATAGGTAAAGTGGGAATATAAATGGGGTATGAAACAGTGTTTTTCCTGTGGTGGTGTAAGTTATTGTTATCCAGATTGCTAATCAAAGAATTTAGTAGAGATGGTGCGATACGAAAGTGTTGATAGTAAATTTGCTTTAGCAGGAAACAGATGGTCTGGATTTTTTCAGCTCTGCAGTTTAGATCATTAGTGTAACTGCATACAAAAAGTCTTTGTAATGCCAGTGCAATTTACCTCATTTCTCCTGGGTAAGACACTCTTGTTAAAATCATGAAAGAAATAATGTTGTATGTGTGTGTTTTTATATAGGAGACTGTATTAGTGGCTGATGCAATTGCTACATCAAACAGTAAGAGGAATATTTTTAAAAATTGCAGAAAAATATCTGGTTTGGATTTTAGGTAGAATAAAAGCTTTTGTGGTCAGATCAGAGAAGAAAAAATGAACATAAAAAATACTCAGTCTTGAGTGCACAAGCCTTATGTTTTTTGCCACCAAACAAATCTTGAATACAGCAAACAATTTGCAGTATCACCCTACAGATTCATGTGGCTATTAAATTATTATAAAAGATAAGATAAAATATTTGGTTCCCATATAATATTAGTCATTTAACTGAACAAATCCAGCAAGATGGTGTCATATGCAACTTATGGCAGAAACTACTTCCTATGGCATTTTATAGAAATGAATGGAAAAAAT
Source organism: Urocynchramus pylzowi (assembly GCA_013397555.1). Classification (NCBI taxonomy): domain Eukaryota; kingdom Metazoa; phylum Chordata; class Aves; order Passeriformes; family Fringillidae; genus Urocynchramus; species Urocynchramus pylzowi. The sequence goes on along the minus strand of VZRH01004630.1, from coordinate 1,453,690 downwards.
ATAAATTTTTCAGTCTCTCTGTACACTTAGATGGAATGAAAGATTCATAGAGGAGGAATGTTTTCTATATCACTACAAAATAGTCTTAGACATTAGTAGCATGCAAATATAACAGTTACTTAGAAATTCTTTTTGAATGCTGACTATTCAGTATTCATAAGGAGAATATACATTCTACTGTTGCCCTAAGCAGAAATTCTCTACAACATTTCAAGGTAGCACTGGTGTTATTCAACTGGTTGAAAAATTATGAATGAGGCTTTCTCAGAATATTAAGTTTCTCTATCTTCTAGATTTCATCAAGATTTTTTAAAAAAATTTTTGTGTGTGTATGAAATGTTTTTCAAGAAATGCATGAATTTGGTCAATCTCTTCCTTGAATTTCTTGCAACAATTCTGGCTTGAATTTCTAAATTCTAGATTTCTAGGTGGAATCAAGGGGTCCTAAGTTGGCCAATTAAAATTGCTCATTAAACTGCAGAGAGAATACCACTGGGACTGCTGAACCATCCTCCTAGAGTTTCCAGGTGCTAGGATGTGGCTGAGACACCAGCAGTGCTGCCATGTCAAACAGCTAACAGCAGAAATTCCTGATTGTGGTGGTGACATCAGATGGTGTAGCTTAATAGTTTTTACTCAATGCCTGGAAAAACTATTTGCATAAAATTGACCTATATTTCACTTGAGTCTGTAACAAATTTGGTTGCTGCTTGTCAATCTCTGTGTTCAATGTTGAATAGATAAAGTTTGTAGAACTTGTTTCCATTTAGTCTGTTTCACAACACTTGTACATAATTCAATTTTATTCTCATGTAGAATATTTACACAACCTGCTTTCTGGTAGTTTATTACATACACAGCTGGAAATAAAAATTAATTTGGTGCAGTCTTTCATATTTGTTCATTTTAATATTGTGAATTAGAAATGTGCTGCATGCTGAGATTATTTATACCTATTTTTATATTTCTCATCAAAATGGATGGCATAGAATCATATAAATCCTAGGAAGAAAGATATATATTTAACCTAGTCTATAAATTGCAAGGATAGGATAACACTTGAAGGATTAACACAAAATCGTTCTTTTGTCATTAGTGTTTTCTTTAGACTCTGCAGTCAGATTTCTAAATAAGTGAATAAAAATTATTTCATTAAGTGCTGGCTATTATCTTTAAAGGTGACATCTTTCAAGGTAAATTATTTGAAAAATTTGAAATTAGTTTAGGTAATGGCTAGGCAGGGAAAGGTAACAGGAAAAAAAATCCTCAAAAGATAGTCTCATACACTAGTAGGAGATTTCATTGCTTGTGGTTTTTTTGTTGGTTTTTTTTTTTTTTTTTTTTTTCCCCCCCATTTCTGGCAATTTTCAGCTCACAGTGTAATTGACTGATTTTAATTACATGTAGTTGCTTTCCTTTTATGTAGGCGTTGATGAGTTTACACCAACGCATGCAGTGTGGGTAACAACAGGAGGAGTTGGAAAACAGGATGCAGTTAGAAATCTATCACCTAATTGCTCTCACAGAAACATGGTGGGATGAGGTACAGAACCAGAACCCTGCCAGTGAGGGCTAAAAGCTTTTCAGAAGGATAGGCTGGGAAGGAGGGGCAAAGCTGTTTGTGTGAAGGAATGGACAGACTGTGAAGAGCTGCCTGTGAGTAACAGCTGTGAACAGGTTAAGGACCTGTGGGTGCAAATGAAGGCCAGGACCAGCAAAGGACACTTTTCAGCTGGAGTCTTCTATGGGTGCCTGACCCTATGAGAGTTCTTGCTTCAGACACAGGAAGTGTCACACTCATAAGCTCTCATCCTGATGGGGGCTTCATCCACGTGGATGTCTGCTGGGAAAGCAGTGCAGCAGGCTGCAAGGAATCCAGGAGACTCCTGGAGTGTATGGAGGCCACCTTCCAGGTCCAGCTATTAGACAAACCAGCCAGAAGTGAGCCCTGAGGGACATCAATCCCAGCAGGTAGAAGAATGTGGGATATGACAAAATTTAAGAGATTTGAAACAGAGATTGTACAACTTGTTTTAGGTTTACAACGTGAAGACGTGTTTTCTCAGATTTTCTACACATAATTAATGTCATTTTGGAAAAGATTGCAGAGTAAATAATGAAATCTAGAGATAGATTCATTGTGTTCAATCTAGAACCAAAAATGTTTATTTTAGAGCAATGCCTTTCTTGCTTTACTAAGTGGATACGTAGGAGCATGGAAACTAAAATCCTGTAGTCTTGCTTCAGTCAGCTACAAAAGGACATCTTCATTCTGTTCAGCTTCCTTTTCTTCCCTATATGAAAATGAAGACCAAGAAAGCTGACTATGACAGTGCTAGAAGAATACATCACTATCTCCTCAAATCAGACAGTACAGAGCAAGAAAAATACAAAATCTTGCTCAATAATCAGAAGTTCAAGCTCAGTGCTGCTCTCTGTGCTTTTTTCTGCTACAATGATGTTATCCAGATGTGGAGAGAGCTCAACATAGGTTAAATAAAAAATTTCTTCAGTGAAATCCTCCACACTTACACTTCTGGTATGAAAGTCCCTGAAACATCTAGAACTATTTTTCTCCCTATCAGAAGCCTCAACATCACACTTCCAAGCTGTAGTCTGAAACCATTATCTATCTGTAGTGGAGTTTTTTTGCAAGACTTTTTTTTTTATATATATTTCATTTATTCATCCTAGAGAGTCTGGCAGTGTGTGGGGGAATTTATTCCTTACGATGTAGTCTTGACAGAATTATAGTGCACTCCTATCTCATGTTCCTCCATAGGGAATCCCAGAAGTCCACCTGAATCAGCCAATGCATCCATTGTCACTCAAATTATATGTGACAGGATACATATGAAGAATGGATATGATCAGTTCTATTCTGCTACTTTAGTGAAATGAAAGTTTATCAGATTCTATGGCTGTACTTACTATAATTATGTCATGAATCCCAAAATAGTTATTTTAGCTGAATGTGAATCTTTAATGTTAACTCCCCTCAATACACCATGGCATTGATTCTGTTCCCTACAGCTACCAGGTCATTCCTTAATTTTATCACAAAAAAAAAAGCCAAGTCCAATATGTGTTCTTGTCTCTGGCCATATATGACCTTTCCAAAAGGAATGTATTTAAGAGAATCTAAACTGAGCAGTCTATTTGGTTTTAAATGTAAATTAATTCCCTCAAAAATTCTAAGTTTTTTTGCAATAGAGCACAGCATCCTCTGCCCTTCGGTAACAAGCTGATATATGCTGCTGCCTTGCAGACTGAGTTCAAATAATTTATTTTGGCTCTTTTTTAGATACTTTCCTTCAACTACTAAGTTGAAACCAGCATCTCACCAATAATTTTTTTTAGCTGTCACCTAAATGGGAATTAATAATGACATATCAGGAAAAAACCCCAGATATTCTTCAAGACATAATTTTTGAGTATCTTAGCATAAAGCCTATGACTCATTTTCTGAATTTGTCCTCTTCGTAATCCTCACCATCAACATGCTTACAATTATAAAGCTCTGGAGAAAAAAAAAATAAATATTTTTAGGTCTTTTTTTTGGGGTGCTCACAAAAGCCAAGAAAAGTCTAATATTCTGATTCTGGATTCACATATATGGTTGGTCTTTTCTGAGCTTTCTGTATAAAACTTACTAGAAGTCATGTCAGTTGAAAGCCACCTAAAAAATGAACTACCAAAAAAATAATTTTTCCCCAACTGGCAGTGTACAAATGTGTTATAATGAGCTACATACCATTCATTACAAGATCTTTTCCTGAAGAAATACAATGTAGATTTTTGCAGCTTAAAAGGAATATGTTTGAATAAAGTAAACCTCTTATTTTTGCATTCATTGAAATGAATAATGATGCTTATTTTAAGAGGTCTCTAAAATAACAGAAATGTTGCTCAGGTTCTAGTATAATAACCTTCAAATAATGCTGTGTCCTTTCCTTCCTGAATGGCACTGGTAATTGATACTGACATTCAAGAAAAAACCAAGTTCCATCCTTCTTAGTACAGACAAATTTTATCAAGGACTATAGTGAGTTTTAGCTTCATAGATTTTTTTGCAACAAAGCACTGCCAATCTTATTGAAATAAAGAAGTATGTTCAAATCATTGCATGTTAATCTGGTGTAAAACTACCTTTGACAGAAAGGTAGAAGATGTGAATATATTTTTTAAATTCACTATTAAAAGTTTTGCATAATATGTTAATTCTCTAGTAGGTTACACCAGTAGCAGTATCTTACCAAGTTCTCAGTGTTTGCATTCTCTAGGATCATCAGTGATGGTGCTGGCCCCTCATTCTCTCATGACACATGAGAGCATCCATAAAGTTCTGAATCATTTATAGACAAGTCATATAAATCCATACTGAGTTCAGAAAGGAAACAAACAAACAAACAAACAAACAAACAAAACAAAACAACAAAACAAAAAAAATCTGGAAATAAAAAACTTAGCTGAGATTCAAAATATAAGAAATAAAGGCTGATGTAATTTTTCCTTAATATATAGCTGATGAATTTCTTTGGTCCTCAGAAATTTTTTGAAAACTTTTCAAACCAACATCCTACCTTCCCTTCTTCTTCAAACATTTCAGTAAAAAAAAATATAGTTATTTGTTGGTTTTTTAGGCAGAAGTTTTTTCCATATTGTTTCTTTATATTTAAAAGAAATTTATACTTCTTTTCTGGATAATGCTACAACTTAGAGGGAAACATTTTCTTAAAAATAGTCTACAACCTACTATGCTACATCACTAGTGATTCACAGAATATGCACAGAAAGTTTAGTGAAGAACCATTACTGGGACCTATTTAAAGGAGAAAACTTATCAGCTATGTTGGATCAGAAATATATTTCTGAATATCCGTATCTATCTATTTATATATTTTTCTAATATATACATATATATGAGAAAGAAGGGGGAGGGGGTCAAACTGCAAAGTGTTAGCTGCAAGACATCTCAAATCTTCAAGACATATTAGAAACCACATTCAAACATTATATTGGAAACCATATTTACATTAAAACCATGTTGAAATATGAGAATGAAACAAATGTGATGAATTTCTCATCAATGAACACAACTGGTTTTGTACTTCACAAGTTGCTAACATATTTAATAAAATAACACAGAAAAACATTTGAAGTGACTGAATAGCATTAATACTACTATACAAAATTAGCATTTAAATACAGAATTTCTGGTGCCTTATATTCAGAACATTTTTTTCATCAGTGAAAATAAATGGGTTTGAATTTACTGGTGAAATCCAGAGATTATAGTGAGTATAGTGGCACTCAAAATTATGTTATATAGAAATAAAAGACTATGGGCAGTATCAAAGGAGAAGAAACTTGGAAACCTAGCAAGCAGTTCCCATATGTAAGCTCCTTTTGTTGTGTTCTGATAGATAAAACCAGTACATTGTGACACAACATATGAAAATACTGTAAAGGTTCTTTGTGATACAAACTATTGAAAATAGATGTGATCATGCTGGTCTGATGCAGACTTGTATATATAATACTCAGAAAATATGCTTTGACCCTGAAAGTGGCAAATTTCCCAACTACCATAACCACCACCTTAATTTTCAGAACTTGTTCTGAAGAAGGAATCATCTCTGAAAATGAAAAGTTAAAGACAACATTGCCATTTTGGGGGTAAATGGTATTGCAATGAATGAAAAGATTCTGTAGTCTAGAAAACTAAAAGCACTTTGGAATCCAAATAACTTTTGGTAATAGAGGTGTGGTTAATTTACATCTAAATTTACATTTACTGTTTCAGTGTGTATGCTGGACTGGTAAATTTAGTGTAATATACATATTTAACTGCATTGAAACATTAAAATCCACTACAGAAAATAACAATCTAAATACATTAGCCATATCACAGCAATGCACAGACCTGCACTGTTGGAAACCTTTATTGTTTGGCAAGGGCTGAACTACAGATCACCACCATACATGAGAGGTATCTCATGTATGAGAGGAAATCTGAGCTGGGCACTCACAAGAGTGAGTGGAATCTGAGCTGGGCACTCACAAAATTATCTGTATCTGTTTCTTTCACATGATCAGACAGGAACTGGGGAAGAGGGTGAGTGGAGGCTTGGCATTCACCCACTGACAACATCTGATAAAACATGGTGGTGCAATCAGGAAGTGTCCAGGACCAGCAGAACGTGGCCCAACCACAATGTAAAAATGGGATGTTCCTGTTACATCCCGTAACCTGTGCATTGCAGTCCAGATTATACTGGAGAAGTAGTCTTGATTCTTTGCAGAATCTAGCAATCAATTCCTGTCTAAATCAAAGTCTGTCTGCCCTTTGAAGGAATAAACACACACTGCCCCGTATGACAAGGATCTTGTCATTTACAATTTAGAAAAATATTAACAGTTTCTACTGCCAAGAACAATATTTTTTTATTTACTTACTTACTTGCTAACTACACTCTAGTGTAGATGTGATTTTCCACGATGCCTTTCTATCAATATTGCCACAGCATGTGTGTGAATATTCATGATGCTACACTTCTCTGGATGCTCTTGGATAAAACCAGTGCCTGCAATCGAGAGGATGATAAAATCAGAGACCTTACTGAGGCAGCATTACTGCTAAGTGAAGGTCAAGGGACTGAGCTTTATGAGTAGGAGTATCTCTTTTAGTTGTATAATCCTGTTTTAAGTCAGCAACTAAAAAAATATACAGTGTAAGAAAATAAAATAGAATTGAGACAGAATCCTACGGTTTGCATATGTCTCCATGTAGATAATGTCTTAAGGCTTACAAAGCATCTTTTTACAGTCCTCTGACAGTCACATCTAAATTATTTTCATACTGATTATGCTTGAGAAGTCCAAGATTTTTATGAATATGATATTGAACTTAGTAGAATTACAACTAATGGAACAACTTGGTGACTGCATGAATTATGTAGTGTTTTAATTGCTTTTGATGACTGACTCAATTCATACAGATTAGTGCTCATGTAAACTAGAATTGCAACAATGAAAGAGAATAGAATATAGACACTATGGTATAATTTTCCTCTGTTGTTTTATTTGTATCCCTTTATAGTTTAAAATATTTGCATCTGGTATGTGACCACATACCAAAGCTGTGTATTGTTAATGTACATGGAACATACTTGAAAAGGAAGCAAAATATTCCAGAAGAAAAACATACAAAACAATGCAGACAAAAACATTCCATTGTTCTCCCAAGTATTATTATTTCATTTTTTTAAAGATTTGCCCAGACTTTAAAGCTGCAATTTTGCATATGGAAAGCTCTTTTCTGACTGTTCTCTTCAGACTGGATTGACACATGTAATTTCAGATATACTTTCTTGCTGGTACTAGAGAAGTATCTTTGTGCAATCCTGTGCCATCTTAGTGATGTGCCTCAGCAATGGATGCAGTACCATTGACTACTCACAAGATGTGCTTGGCAGCAGTAGACTCCAGATGGTGAACTAAAAAAACCCTGCTTTTCTGCAGCATCTGGTTATGTGGCTGCCTTTCTTGTTTTCTGTTCAACCTACTTGGCTCATTTCCCTATTTTATATCAGAAGATAGATAGTAGATATCAAAATAATTGTGAGAGGGCTCTTTTTAGGATGCATTTTCTTGTTAGTGAAGTGATCTGCTTCAGAAAGTTAAAAGTTTTGGGGTGGAAGTGATAAAATAGGAAGCATGCTTTTATTGTTCTGAATTGTATATCCCATGGACTGAATACCTTTTGATGATTTAGAGGCCATCTAGTTTCATTAGAAAATACTCTGCTTTTCACTTGTTTAGAGAATTAAGCAGCATAAGTGGGAATGATCTGGAGATAATCTTCAGCAGATTCACACCTTAACAAAAACCACAAGTTTGAATTCACTCTTGGAGTTATTTGCAAGGCTTGTGCAGGCCTTCAAGAACTTCAGAAAATGCAGATCAAGCTAGATAAGGGCTGTAAAGTACAAGTGTTCTGCAGTAAAATTTGAGGTGAGTGAATTTAGAATGAAGAACACTTATCAAGTTTGTCTTGCTCTATCAAGAGCTTGATCTAGATGAAAACAAAGATGTTTTTTCTGTGTTAAGAAGAGGAAGCTGTTAGTCACCTTTTCATATCAGAGTGAAAACTTGATCTGTCGCTCATTTTTTTTTATTATAGGGAACAAACACAGAATCTACTTTGTTTGTATTTGACAGTGTTAAAAAGAATGGAAAAACAATAATAATCAGTCTTTGCACTTAGGTTATTTGTTATTGGATATTGGTTTTGAATATGCTAAGGACATCCATTCCAGCAATCCAAGCAAAGGATGCTTAATGTTATCTGTATGCACCATATCAGATCTCTTCTATTATAAATAATGCAATAAATGCTATTTAGATACAAGTGTAGGGTGAGAATAGATAGGATACAGGTGGGTCATACAATTTGCAGAAGTGTATACAAGCCTGTGCAAAGAGCAATGGAGATCTGTATTTTCCATCTCTGAAGGCTTTCATTGATAGACTGCATTTGCCCATGCTTGGAGAAAAATTGTCATGGGCAAAAGAGATGTCATATATGCAGGAAATTCAAACTTCATTATTTGTTAAAAGAGTGTGATATCTTATTATCAAGGTAAAAAAATAATCTACTTTTTTGTTTGCAGATGAAATTCTTAAATCATAGAATGAGATTAAAGACTTGCTATTAACCTTAATAGAATGACAGCTTTACTTATGACTTTTTTTCTGACAATTAAAATTTCAAAAGGAGTTTGAGAAATCAAGGTAGTCAGATCCCAGTTGTAGAACTCCCAAGTCAAAGACCAAATTCAACTTCAGAGTAGGATTTCTTATGCCTCCATTTCACAGAAAGAACTGTTTGGTTGCAATAGATATTTTAGATTCTACTTTATAATAACTCACAGAAAATAGCCAAGCATAAGTATCATTATTTGCAATACATCCAAAATTATATCAACTTTTACAGCTTCATTTTTCTGGAAAAAATCTCACATATTTTATCTGGGATTGGTTTGACAAGTACTTTTTTTTTTTTTTTTCAATAATTGCTCTCTGGAAACCTGTAAACCTTTTATGTTAATAAATATGTCAAATATCCTTGGTCTTATCCAAATGTTTGCTTATTGTAAGTTTATGTAATTGGACATGATAGAAGCAATACAAATATAATTCATAGTAGTATTTGACTTCACAGTACATTCATCTGTCATTTATTCTGTGTGTTGCACTGGCTCCAGTATTTGTTTTAAAAAAAGCTCTACTGTACTGTAGAGCAGTGGAAGTTTTCTAACTTCATTGAAAATTAATACATATGGCTTGCATACATTGATACAAAAAAAATCATAAATGCTTCATGGGCTCTGAAACTTAGACTATAATTACAGTTATGTAAAAGTATGCTAGAGTGTGATTTATGGCCACTAGTATTTTAAAACATTCACTTGCATTAAAGAACTGTTCATATATTAATAGAGCCATGGTTTTGAATAATGAAGGCAAGAGCATTTAAGATATTGTTCTCCAAATGACCACAACAAAGGATGTAGACTTCCACAGATAGCTCTGATCTCTTTCATATCCTATTCCTTTCATGCAGCAGGTGCTTGTCATTTCTCTGGCCTGAACAGGATTGAGGCTAAACTGAGGAGATCAGAGAGTATCTAAATATGCTGATTTACTCAGGCTGCAGAGGAATGTAAGAAATAGCAGCTATGACTCTGCACTACTTCACCTTCTACTTTAGGATGGCTCTTCCTCAGGAATGAAGCTGTTTTCTCTCAGTTCACCCATATTGATTTGTTTTGTGTAGTGCTTCCTTGTTCAGCTTTTGTAAGCTGATAATTCAATTTGCATTCCAATTGTCCAGTTTAACTGTGGTAAGGGGAGATTTGGCAAAAAAGCATTGTGCAGTGCAAAAATGCAATTAGTCATGAGGTTAGTCTTAGTGCTTCATTTTTCTGGATAATGAGTAGATTATCATAAGTATCATGTTACTATTGATTTTGGTTTTCAATTGATGTTTGTAGTCTTTTGGGGGCTTTTTTGATTGTTGAATAATGCATATCCAAACAAAACTACACTGCTTAAAATTCTTGGTTGTTCATGGAATAATTTTCAAAGGAGTAGCCACGGCCACTGGTACTTTAAATCCCTTCCAAAGAACTTATTTTTGTTAGTTACAGTAAGATTTATATAGTGCTGCTTAAAATAAATTAATCTTCATAGAAATTCAAGTACAATAATCTGTCATACTAGTTTCTGACAGCACAGACTTTTCTGTAAGGACTACTATCTCTGCTTTTTTTGGGGATGCTATGTTAGCAATTCAGAGTATCAGAGTATTTAAATCTGGGATTTACAAAAGTGTCATTTGTAAAATAGCAAACTATAATCATGTATGCACATTGGATGGATATTGTGAATTTGTATTTTGTAAGTTTAGGTGCTGCTTGTAAATTACCTGTGATGCCTTTTCAGGATGCCCTGAATTTAGAGGAGAGTATGCTAACTGAACCTGATTTTCCCAGAACAGTAGAAAGGCTTAGGTTGGAAGGGACCTTAAAGATCATCTAATTCCAAACCCCTCACTAATGGCAAGGATACTGCTCATTGGATCTGTTTGCTCAGGGCCCCATCCAACCTGGCTTTGAACACTTCTGCGAATGGGACATCCACAAGTTCTCTGTGAAATGTTTTCCAGTGCTTCATCATCCTCACAGTAAGATTTTTTTCCCTAGCATCTAATCTAAATCTCACCTCTTTTAGTTTAAAACTGTTCCCTACTGTCCTGTCACTATCTGCACATGTAAATTGTCTCTCTCCTTCCTTTTCATAAGCTCCCTTTAAGTACTGGAAGGCTATGAGACACTTTTGCCAGAGCAACATTGCTATAGAAATGATCTTCATTAAACAAGTGTCCAGAACAAGGATATATGTATATATAATATGTGCAACTCTTTCCCTATGCTCCCTAAGCAGTGAGCATAGGGAAAGAGTTATAAATATTCCACTTCTTTATAAGTGCTATGATCCAGTTATTAAAATCTTTAGATAACATGACAATCTCTCACAATAAACGACATAATTACTAATTTCTTTTACAGTGTCTTATCTGTGTTCTATTTTTAAAAGATCAGAATTGCTAAGTCCAGACCACATAAAACTTCCATTCTGGTCAGCAAGATCTAATCAACATGCCTCTTTTGTTCACAGACTCTTCAACATATCTGTTGGAGTGGTGTAATTATACACAATATTCTGTGCTTTTGGCTATTTTATAGCACTCTTTCCATAAACCTACACAGAAAGGTGTTATTCTTTAGAAAGGTATGGTTGTGATATGTGGCCATCAGCCACATATCTCTGTTTAACTACTTGGTAGAGACATATTTCATTGTAATCTCTCTTTCCTGTTGTGTTGATTTGCAAACATCAAAAATAGTGTCGTTTTTTATGTCTGTGTAGCAGCTATCATAATCACTCTAACGTGATTAGCTTCTCTAAGCAGTACTGCAATTTAATTTAAAATTAAATTTAATTTAAAAGAAAAAGAAGAGAGGAGGGAGAACTAATTTATCACATAGCTGGTAAAATATCTACTGTGGCCAATTCATCAAACTTCCTCTGTAATATTAGCAAGAAAGTTAATAGTACAGTATGTATGGAACCTTGCTTTTATATTTAGTTCCTAGATACTGTATCAAGATTGTTAGAGAATTCTTCTTTCACATAATGAGTGGGGTTTTTGATTATAGTTCCTTAACTTTGACTCCTACGCATAATTTCAAAGATGGAGCTCCATGAGTCCTTCAAAATAAAGTATAAGGCTTTGCAACATTTTTCCTAGTCCTTTAATACTTTGTCTCATCCCCAAACTTTCTCCACAGTTTATCAATGTACTTCTTGATTTTCTCTTGACCTTTACACTTTGAATTTCTTATAAAAATGAAAGAGCCAATATTTAAACTCCTAATACTTGACAGGTGCCTATCTGTCTGTTCCTCCATAAAGATTCAGAAGAAAGTTTTCACTTTTTAGGTGAATTTTTTTCAGAAACAAGTCTCTCATTTTAAAGTTTTTTTAATGCTGTGTTGGGTTTTTGTGGCAAGGTTTTGATAATGGGGTAGAGGAGGTGACAGTGGTCTGTAGGGGTGGCTTCTCTGAAAAGATGCACACTGAAGTGAAGGTAGTAAGAGTGTGAGTAGGGGTGGCAGATACAACATGTGATGAACTGACCATAACCCCCGTTTCCTGTCCCTCTGCACCACTGCAGGGCAAAAGGGTAGAGAATTCAGGAGTAAATTTGAGTCTCAAAAGAGAGAGACTTCATTTAATTCAAATTTTATTGCTTCTTGGCGTGTTATTTGATGCAGCACAATAATCTGCCTAATTGTTCTAAACTGTTAAAAGAGTAATGCTTGTAGTTAAAGGTGGACAGAGAACCTAGGTGTCCATCTGATAGTGTACATATTTTGTAGAAAGTATATATTTTTTTACCAAGTGAAGCAAGAATAGTTATTGCCAGAAAACACTTCATTCAGTCATCTCTCTCTTTTTTTTTTTACTTCTTTATTCAGAAATAGATACATTTTCAGAAGTATTTTAATTCTGTGTAATTCATCTTGTGCTTTGCTTATTTAATGTTCAAGACATTTTAATGACTATAGAAATGTATACCAAATACACAGATGGAATGGTAACATTTCATATCAAAACTGGATGTATTAGTATTGATCCATCAGAAAGTCCACATAAGACATTTATGTTCACTGAGTGAATGGTTCCTACACTTAATGTAGGTAAAACTTAAGGGAAAAGGGGGTATGATTCATAGAAACAAAACCAGAAGAGAATATATTCATGTATGACCTGTAGAAATCTGCAAGAACTTCTATAAAAAGGCTGCAATAAATACCTTTTAATGAGTCTTTTTTTTCTTTTCGGAACAACAAAGAGTGATATTATACCAGTTTATAGGTTTATTTTTGTAAGAGTTGTATAAAAGAGCTTTCTTACATTTTCCAGCTCCTCAGTAGAGGGTGTCCAATGGTGTTTCATCAGAGATGAATTCAACATGATTAAGCTTTTCATTAAGTAGTTTGCTCTTGGGGTAACTACTATTTATGTGAGTATGTACACAGAAAGACATATATATATATATATATCTACATACAGATTATGAACAGAAAATCTGGGAATTAGTCCAAATTTACAACTGTATCTGACCAAAAATATCTCAGTAAAATGTCTTGAATGCCCACCTCTTTTGACTCCTCCAAGTCATTGATAAAGACACTGAAACAAGAGGCCCCTGTGGTACACCACTTGTCACCAGTCTCTGGACAGGGGATGAGCATTGATCACTATCCTGCATGTCTAATTATCCAGCCCACTTTTACTCACATATTTATCCACCTGTCCACAGCCTTGGATTGTCCTTTTGCCCTCTTCTGAAGGTGGGTGCAACTTTCTCCAGTTGGTCTGGACTTTTCTCTGATCTCCATGACTTTTCAAAGATGATAGTGAAAGGCTTTGCAGGAACATCAGCCAGTTTTCTCAGCACCCTCCTTCAGCCCATTTGTATGAGTAGAATTTTCCCAATTAATCCTTGCTTCAGTCCTCATCCACTGCTGGTAGCTCACCTCTTTGAACTGTTTCTTGAAATGGAGAGGCCTGAAAGACTCAGGTGGTGAGGATGGGGTCCACACTTTGTGCAAGTTACTTGAAGGGTTATGCCACATCACATTATATGTAGCAATTATTATCTCATATGTCATGTTTAGTATATCTCTGCGTTTTCAGGAAAAATGAATAATCTCCTGTGGCTTTTCCCCCTTTGTCTCTGTATTATCAGTATTTGTAAAAAAAACCCATAAACCTGCTGTTTAAAAAGTTTAACATTTACTATTAAAATTCAACATTTTGCAGCTATGAGAAATCCCTGTTTTGATGGCTTGGGTCTTTGAATTTTTTATGACTGATAAAATAGCTCACCTAGTAGAATCTAAGCTAAATTGACATTCATTACTATTGTTTGTAGTGTAGGCTTAGGCTTAGATAAATAAAAGAAGAAAACAGATTTCTCTTCTTATTTTTGTTTTTGTTTGGTTATTTTCTTTTTTTTTTTCTACTTTAACAAAGTAAATCCTCATCAGAACCCTGCTGTTAGTGATTGCCAATTACCTGCAACTGCAGGAGCACTGGTAAAGCATTGCCTTAATTAGGGAGGTCTAAAAATGCCCTTGGGATCTAAGCAAGCATAAATGTAGCTGAAAGGGTCTGTTTCTCCTTGACAAGCACAAAATTTTGTGCAGAAGCCACTGATAGGCATTCTTGAAAATACCTTCATTGAGCTGCTCTGAATATTCTATTAGTCAAATATGGTAAATTCACCATCTTGATATTAAGGGGGTTTTTTAATGGTATTTTCTTAAAACAGGTTTTTTCAGTCATAGGCAGGTATACAGCTTCCCTTCATTCAGATTTATTTGCTATAAAGTATTTGCTAACTTTCATGAACAGGAAAAGAGTATTTTATATGATACATTGTAAAACAGAAAAAAACAGTCAACTTCAAGTTAAAAAGAATAAAACTAGTTTGGGTAGTATACAAACCTTAAACCATTAGCATTTGTGTTGGTTTTAACACCATCAGGAAAACTAAGCTGCAAGGAAGCCAGTCCCTTTCCTCTGCCCCTTTTGGTAAGGAAGGGACAATAAATGAGATTATGAGTTGAAATAACACTTTCCTAAAAGCATGCTAACAACATCAGTATTAATAGCAAAAGTATCCAAAAGGGCAGGTGGGAGCTGGTGGGCAGCAGAGGTTCAGCAGGGGTGTAAGGGGATGCTCTGGCAGAGATGGCAAACTCCTGGCTTCCAGCACCTGGCATTTCCTGCTGAAACCATCATCCCAGCAATGACCTGGGTGGTATTGAATAAACATTGTGGTGACCCCCACTCAGTGCTAAAGAACTCCACTGCCTCTCCCTGTAACTAGGACAACCAGCAGACCTAGCTGGTTTTGATGTCCGCTTTTCATGGTGTTACAAATCTTGTGATGATGATTAAATCTTTGATATTTCTTTTTGCTAATTACTTCATCTCTTTTTGATGGTTGGTGGTGAAGTTATTGTTACATGTGACTATTAATCCTTTTAATGTTCTGTTTGCTACATTATAATTGTGTGGTTAGTTAGCATGAAAGAAGGTTTTAGTATAGTTGCATTTATAGATAGAAAACTTTCTTTGTTCTAGTTTATCCTGAGATAAAATAATGAATTTTTTTTTGTTTGCCAAATTGAAAAGGCCTTTCAAATTCATCTTTCACTTTAAGATATACAGTGAAAACCCATTTAATAGTGTTGGCAAAAGATTTTGTAATGGTCATTTGCAACAGTAATGTATTTAGCTGCTCCTCAGTTATTCTATAAATTTATTTTTCTGGCTGATAAAACACTTATATAAGGTTGTTTCTTTCAATTGAGATGTGAAATATGTTATTTTCCTATGCTCCCCATGATACTATACAGCCCTGCTTGCATTATTTAGGTAGAATAATGATCATTTAGGTGCAACAAGAGTTTTGTGGTGGTTTTACCTTCTTTGGGTTTGATTCTTTTTGTCTGTTTGTAGGTTCTTGCCTTTTTTTTTGTTTAACTTTTAAGGCTGTTTTTTTGAAACTTGATCAAGTGTTCCCAAAGTACAAATTAAGATATTTTCAATATAAAGATATCTAGATATCAGAGATTAATTTCTCTTTTGTGTCAACAAAGTTAAGCTGAAGGTGAAGATTGTTTCAGGGTGTGTGATGATCCTGTGGCTCTAAGAGGAGTGGTGTGAATTGAATTTGGAAGAAAGGTTGTGAAAGTGGAGGATGCCAGCTTGATTCTAGAAAAAGCAATGCTTTATTTGCTAGGTCCTAAAGTAAGTGTGTCTGACTAAATTTAGTTTAGAAACTAAGAAAAAAAAAAAACCAACAAAAGAGGAATATCTTCAAAAAGTAATTGAATTTCACTAAAACATTGCCTATTACTGTAATCTTATTTGTTTAGAACTGCAAAAAATCACTACCTGACTCCTTTTCTGAATACTTCTGTATGAATTGTATGAACTGTGAGCTTTCTAGCCTTTATTTTTCTTCGTGGTTTTAGGTCTTTTTTGTCTCTACTGTACTCTTTAATTTTCAAAGCATTGTATCTGCATATTTCACAAGGACATTGTTGTGACACAGTTCACTTGAACAGTATCTCCAAATTTCAAAAGTTCTTACTTTCTAAAGAGGGGATTGAATTTTATTAGGCTTTTTGGAAAAAGACATTGAATTCTGGATTTCATGCTACTTTTTATGGCTTCATGGCCACAATGGACAACACTGTTGTGCAATGGAACAAAAAAAATCAGTGTGTATTGGCTTTTTTTTCTTTTATATTCACTCAGTTGTGTGGAATATCAGTAGTCTGTGCTTTAAGTAGTTGAGAGTGACAGTCTGGTGTCCCCCTGAATCAGAGAGAAATCTGCCAATGATCCTGCTAAGTCTAACCTGATTTTGGAGGAGGGAGTGTTCCCATGTTCAGCTGTTATTCTTTCTTATTTATTATTTTACCCTGCAGAAGGATATAATTTGTATATTTTATGTGTTAGAGTTGTGAAAAAATAGTAATATTTATATAATAAAAAACTTTTCAAAACTGAAGCTGGGATGAAATAAAGGTATGAAACAGACTACTGCTGGCACAGGTTCCTTAAGCAAAGAATAGGTGTCTGGGCTTGGCGTTAATTTTGCATAATGCAATTGAATTTAATCAGGAAATGTTCACACTGAGTATTTAATTAGACTCTAGGTGATCAATCTTGGTAGGGACTTTGCTAATTATCAAGTGGCTGAGTCACTGAAGAAAGTCAAAGTAATGCTTCAGAGGACTGTACTTCACTGAGGGGTTTGGATGTGTGAGCAGAAGTTTTTAAGGTGATAAATGTTAAAGAAGGTTAATAAATAGTTTATAGTTAATAATGAAGTTGCAGGAATAATAGATGGAGGCACAGACGTATGAGAGACTGGAACTGTAGCCTACAGTAATTTGTATAAATTATAATTGATCCTCTGAGAAGTATATAGAGGTTAAAATGCTGAGCAGAAATAGTTCAGAGAAAAGCTGTATCTCTCTGGCAAGGCAAAGTTAGCTCTAGATTACAACAGTAGGAATGATTCTCTTCTCCTTCCTTCACATATCTCTGATGTATTAAGTGGGAATTGCATAGACCTAGATATGCTTTTGCACAACAGGCCAAGTACATGAAGACTTTCTCCCAAAATGCAGTAGCAGTTCCACTGACTCCAACTAAGGGTAGAAGAAAAAAATGCAAAAATCAGCATCTCTGTTTCTCAACTCTGTCCCTCTTTATCTAAAGATCTATGGCATTCCCTTAAGCTGTGCTCTGTTTCTGTGTGGCTTCTGTTAATGCTTTGCATTTCCCCACTATTCCAGTGTTTTCTGAAGTATGTTATTGTGGTGAGTTAGAAATGGTATTCTTGAATTTAGTGTTCCCTCTAAAACCACAGGCAGATTCCTCTCCCCCTTCTCCAACTGGAGGCAAAAAAGGCAAAAACCATGGGTTGAGATAAGAACAATTTACTGGAAACAGCAATGAGTTAAGAGTACAAACAGTAACAAAAATAATACTAATGACAAAAGGCATGAGAAAAGAAACTGTTCACAAGGAAAACACATGTCAATAAATAATACTAGACACCTTCCCCCAGCACGTTTTCTCAACCTGCAGAAACCTTCTCTTCTGAAGCAGTCCCTTTCTTCCATCCTCAGCACCTACCTGAGGGAGGTGCAGAAAAACCTCTGTGTTCTAGTAGCCACACCCCCTCCTGGCTACTGCAAAAAAATTAACACTGTCCTGGCCCAAACCAGGACAGTTATGCTACACCTTTTAAAGCACACATAAAATGCTGGGTTGGAACACATCTCATTTCTCAAACTTGGAGCTACATGCTCTGTGCCTCTACCAAAAATATTAATATCCATTGAAATCTGTAGCTGAACACTTGCTGTGATCTTGACACCCACCTAGGTTTTTTGCTACTGGATCCTTTCTTCATCCATCAAATATACAGTTCTAGTCTTTTTGTAGTCCTGAGTAAATCACCCTGCTTGTGCAAGTGCTCTCAGTTTATCACCTTGCTTCCAGTTACTGTGCCTGGCTGTGAATCCAAGAATGGTGGTAACTTGATTGCAGTGGCAGTAAAACTAGCTTTCAGGTAATTAATTTGAATTTTATTTGGAACATTATCGCATTTTAAATGAAGTTGTGCGTGAATGCCTGCTGGGTATTTCAGCACTGCCAACACAAATCTATGTGCATTCCCCACTTCCCTGGGATTCTTTTCCTGCAAGACCCTGTGGTAGAGCCTGGCTTCTGCATGGAAGACAACTGGCTGATGCCAAATAGTGTAGAAATTTCAGGGGTTGTTGCTAAAGTATGCTTAGTAATTATGTTTGTTTATTTCCATATTTAAATTTGTATACTTGAAGCTGTGTATGAATTATTCTACTGTATATGTAAATTCAAGTTTTTACTAATGCACACATAATTTTCCATTACTTGTTTCTTGCAGTCACATTCATTATTCAATGCCTATGATTTATTAGTTTATGAGGTTTATGTTATAGATAGCAGCAAGTTTTATCTTCTCTTTGTACAATGCTGGATTTTTACCAGGTAAACTGTAACACAAGTAATAAATCAAATGTATTATATTAGTGCAGCCATGGGATAAGTAAAATTAGTTTTGAAGCATTTATGCAAATAATCTGTTTTCAACAGTCTCTGCTTAGACACATACTCTTCTACTCTCAGAATTCTGATGTGATTACTCAAAGTATTTTAATGGGTATTTGAAGACATATATATGTCTATATTTATTTTTAAAGTCATAAATATTAAATATTTTCTTGGGAAATAGAACAATTTCAATAGGAATAGCAAAAATTAATGCAGCAATAGTTTATGTACAGTGTGGAGTTTGACTTCATGGGCTCCTTTCAAAAGCTGGGGGTCCACATTTTTACTCTGCACAGTTGAGACAGTTGGGTGCTCTGCAGAGTGAAAATAAATCCATAGGCATGATGAAACTATACTCTCTGGTTTGTGTTTGAAAGAAAAATATCTTTATAAAGCCACAAGTCAAGTGGAATGTTGATATTTTTATGGAGTTTTTTTTTCTCTGAATTATTTCTGCATTATTTAATCTCCTTACTGTCTTGCCTCATCAATTATCATTTTACAAGGATCATTCTAATCCTTAGTTGCTTTGATGGTCACAGTGCAATAGAGAACACATACCCAGGAATGTTTTATGGAGAGTTATAAAGTTTTGTGTTGGGATAGATTTCACAATTCCAAAGCCAAAAAATGACTATGAGTGCAGTGTGGGGAATTTTAACTGACAATGTAGACAGATATCTTGTGTGGATTTTTGGTTTGATGGTTTGGGGTTTTAGTGGGGGTGGGTTGGTTGGTTGGGTGGTTTTTTGGTTTTGTTTGTTTGGGAATTTTTGTTGGCTTGTTGGTTAGCTTTTTTGTTTATTTGGGGATTTTGTTTGTTTTGATTTTAATTTTTTTTTCTTTTATCATAACTCATGTATTTCAGGTACATATTTGAAAAAATAACTACAAGAAGTTCATAGAAGAAAACTGCCAGGCATCATTTAACAGAACAATGTCTCCTGTAGCTCAGAAAGTACCATTATCTCACTGTTGTTTCACTCTCTGCCATCCAAACCATTTTAGTAATCAGACAAATTATTCTCCTATTTGCCTGTATTTTTTTATGTTTTCTGTGAAGGTAATGTGAAAATAGATGTTAAGTGTCATTTGAACAAAACTGTAGTTGTTTTTTGGAGGTTGTTTTGGACGATGATCACAGTCACTATGTCTGACTGTGTCTACCTGTGGCATTCAGGAGCTTGAAGATATTAGCCTGGAGTCAGCTGATTTTTTTTCTCTTTTTTTTTTTTTTTTTTTTTTTTTTTTTTTTTTTTNTTTTTTTTTTTTTTTTTTTTTTTTTTTTTTTTTTTTTTTTTTTTTTTTTTTTTTTTTTTTTTGAGATATTTTCCCCTACCTACATAGACTTAAAAATCAGCTAAACAATCTAATTTAATTTTAAATAGTGAGAAAACAGTGGTAACCTGTTTTTAAGTGTTACTAGCATTCAAGAGTATACAACTACATGTCACACATTATTTCTTTCTTTTTAAATATGCTCTTTCAGTGTCACAGTGACTAATATTTTTCTGAAGATTATTAGTTGAACTCAGAAATGGAAATAATTTTTATTTGAAGTATTTTATAAGTAGGAGTACCAGTCTTTGTCCCTGTCTGCAAAAACAATTTAACTGTGCTCTGCAGAGATCTGTCCCCTGCTAGGGAAACTGTAGTTTTTAATTATTTTGAATACATTATTTAATGAGAAAATTAAGCAGAGTAGGATGAATTAGTTTTGTAATTGTAAGCACAGCTATTGATGTGAAATTGATTTTAATTTCTTAAAATTAAGGACAGAGAATTTTATACAGGTACACTTAAAATTTCAAACTTATATATGTTCTTCAACAACAGATAAAGCCAAAAAGATTTACAAGCTCCACATAAGTAGAAAAAAGGACTTTAAGTCCTTCACACCTTTAAATGTTTTTTACTATATGAAGGACCTGGAAAGGATCCAAACCCATCTTTATAAGTCCTAAAGTTTTGGATATTCTAACTGCAGAAATTAACAATAAGTTATAAAATAATTCTTCATAACCCATTATCTGAGTAAATTTATTTTTGTTAAGAACAAAATACTTTTCTCTACAGTGGATGGTCTTTATTGACCACTCACTGTTATTTTGATGAAGGTATCTACTGTCTATATCTATAATAAGGCACATGAACTTTAGAACTTCTGAAAATTAGAGGCCAGTGGCTTAGTCTGATACCAAACTATATATTTGAAATTTACCAGTCCTGAACACCTGAAGTATGCTATTATCCTACTGCATCCATCCATACCTAAGTTTCCACTTCAAATATACCATGAAACTCTTCTCATTGCATCTTGAGAATAAAATACTGGAGAAATAGATCACAGAATGGAAAGCTATGCATTATAAAGAATGGCTCTCATGGAAAAATAGATAAGGAACTATAAAATTAGGAGTGGAAGCATTAAACACATTACTTCAAATTAGTTATGTGCACATTTGAACTGTGAAGATGGCAGCTGGGAATATGTACAAATAGATTTAAAAGAAAACTCTTAGACCAACTAATAGAAGATATATTAATTCACAGTAGTTAAGTTCTCACATCAGAGCCTTTATAGCAAGTGTAATTCTGCCCTGGTCCTGTTTTATTATTTTTCTAATCAAATGCTGCTGACAGCTGTCAGGACAGGGTGTGTTGCTGGACAGACCTTGGGTCTGAGTTAGTGTGGCAGTTCTTGAGATCTTGAAATTTCTTTTAAGAATATTAAATTGTTAATTCTATCATTATGCACTGGATTTCTTAGAGGAATTTTGGAACTCTTGGCGGGGGTTTTTTATTTTGTTTTGATGGACATATGTTTTTTAAGAAAGCCTTCTTATACCCATAACTGAATGTGTTGTTTTTGATGTTTTTATTTAGAAATGTTTCTAGTTTTGGATTGTTGGTATATTTGTTTTCACTTTTCTGATAAAAGGTTTTTGACTCTGGTATATTAGGATTTGATCAGAGCAGGATTTCATCTAGCCTGTAGGGCTTGCTAGTGGCCAGTTTGTTCATGGACATTTCAAAATGAAGTGGTGAGCTGGACAATTACTCTGCTCATAATAATCTGCTCCTAACATGTACAATTTTGGGGGGATTTCCCCAAAACAGTGTTTAAACAATTTCTACAACTCACTCCTCTCAGCTTCTTCAAGGGAGAAATTGGATATGCTGTTCATTTTGAGTCTGCTTTACTGGGTGTGCACAGAACCTGTATGATGTGAGCAGAGGAGTTCTTGTGTTCACCCCCTCCCTGCACTTGTAACAAGTTATATGGGCTACTCAGATATAAGTATTGGAGACCAGTGGACCACACAGAGATTACATTTTTAGCTTAGCTGTTATGAAATACATTTATCTCTTGGGGTCTGAGATAATGTTAGAAGACTATCATCAAGGATCTCTCATAACAAATGTTACTGATAGGTCCCTCACATACAAGATATTTGAGAATTATGTGATCTTTGATTTTAGTCCCTGGTGTGAGAAAATAAAATTAGTACTTATAATAATGATAGTAATGTGCCAAAAATATTGGAAGGACCTTTGAAATATCTGATTTTTTTTTTTTTTTGTAAGTGGTTGCATCCCAAAATATCACATTTCTGTTCTGTTAGGTAGGGATGTCTGGTTTCCATCCAACTCTCTCTTTCCCATCTATATACATATGTGTGTGTGCGTGTATATTTATAAATTTATGTAGTTTAAATGTATGTATATCATACTTTTTGGAGTTTGTTCCTTCATTTTGTTATGAAATAACATACACAAGTTTCCAAAATATTCTTTTTTATATGTAAGTGATCAGAGTTCACATTTTGCATGCTTCAGGCAAGTTACAGTGATACAGTACAAACAGAACATAATGTAATTGGATTCCAGCTCAAAAATAATTCATCTAGTGTTTTACAGGATATCATTTTCTCAAAGCACTGGAAGAGAACAGCAAATTTTTAAATTAAAATTCTTTTCTGTATCTCAGATTCTTCCTGTGGCAGCTATTGTTGAACTATTTTTTTCTTTTCCTTTTGAAAAGAAAAAATAAACGTGTAAGTACTGTGTTTCTTAAAGGTACTTCGGTACATAAATAGAGACGTTTATTTTTCTTTTATATGAGACCCATGCTATGCACATACTCAGATATGTGTTAGAAAGTTGATGATTTCTATCTTGTTGGTGTCATCCTGATGATCCCTGTACTCAGTTGAGCAAAGAATTCCTCTTTGTGGTGATTCTGGTGCTTTCAAGAAAAACTCAAAAGAGACTTGAGGAAAACATTACTGCAGTTATTCTCAGGCCCATCATGCAGCATTTATAACAGAGACTATGGGAAATGCTGTATTGCATACTGCTTGATAAAATAGTTGTGATCAATGCAATTCAGGGCTTTTGATAGAATTCTTCTATCAAAAGAATTACTCTTTCCTATTCAATATAAAGTGAAATAGTAAGAGATGCATTTACCAGTTTCAAAACTGTCTGATTAGTCTTGGAGCATAAATGGATTTCATAATCTCTTCTGTGATTTTATTATTAGCAGTTATCATTAGTGTTATTATTTTATTTAGTATTAGATGATCTGTAGTTGATGCCAGAGATTAGTTGCATATAGGGAATAACATGTACATTGGATGTGTGAACATTTTTGAGGATGAAAAATTGCTAACAGAACATTATAATATCATCTGGATCAAACATTCATACCAATGCCGTGTTAAAACACAAACAAAACTCAAAACCCAGACACAGATCAAAACTTGAATTGAAGTTATTTGGCTTGGGACAAAAATCATTGATTTTGCAACATGTTGAGGAATGTTAACCTGAAGGAAAGTCTTTAAAAAATAATTAAAATTCCTAATGGATAACCTGATGTAGCAGGGGGCTCGTTCTACTGTAGAACATATTTAAAGACAAAGAAACAAAACCCCAAACCTGATAAAACCCCTAAACACACCTACTCTCCAAAACCCAACATCAAAAAAAACCTTCAAAATAAAAAAATGAAGAAGTTTAGCACCCACCCACTCATGCCCCTGCACCCCCAATGACTTTGAAATTAATTTGGGGTTGATGCGCCAATGGAAGTAATAGGGCATTTCTTGTCTTTTTATTCCCAAAGGAATAACAATAAAAGAAAAAGAACTTTAATGCTCAACTATGTACATATGCAGTGGTTTAAAAATGAGTTTCAAAATAAAATGCTGAAGGAGCTCGATTTATTTCTCATAATGAGGGGGAGCAGTTATTTTTTCTTTCGATGTACTGTCTCACTTATTGAAGGCTATGAGAACTCACTTTCTCACCAAAAAGGTGAATACCATTTGGAGATCTTTATGCAATGCTGCTGTGTGTTCTTTTGGCAAGGAAAAGCTATACCTCTGTAGATACACTGCCTATGCAATCTCTGAAAATCTTACTTTTTACCCCAGGATGTAGTGATTTGAATTCCCTGAGCTCTCAGTACTATGTTGAAATCTTTTCTTGTGAAAACCTTTATTGTCTTTAATTGGTTTTTATTGCCTCAATTGTCTCATAACTGTGGCCCAATTGAAAAAGCAAGCAAGCAACCAACGCAAAAAACCCACACAAAAACCTCCCACCCTGTGGCATCAGTAAGAGAAAATTTTACTCCCTGCTTTCAGGTAAAAGAGTACATTTTTTCCAAACTCAACTGCTGGTGCCACTTTTAAGCTGAAATCATAGCTACAAACTCCTTACAGTGTTGTCTGTTAAATGGCATAATATAAGGATCTGCTTTGTATAATATATGTAAAATGACTAATACAGAAGAATCAGACACATTACATAAAGGGAATCTACAGCCATCATGTTCCAATGACTGTACAACTGAAGTTTTGCACTACTCTTTCTACATCTAACTAAATCTCTGAAGTAACATTCTTGATAGGAAAAGGTAGTTCATGATCAACCTGTTTACTGATATGTTTATTTCCATGAAACCTGCTGAGTTACATTGTGCAGTGCAACCACTAGATTTTATTAGGATTCTTGGATAAAATTATTCACCCCTGATCTAGAGTCAACTCACATATTTTTGACTCTGTAGTTATTTCTAACCAGAAAATAAAAGGGCATTTGAAAGTTAATTTAAAAAATATGGTCATCTAAACTTACAGAAGTATAATGTAATAATATAGATTATATAAAAATATGAGATAACAAAGTAATCATTTTCCCAGCCTTTGCATGAATTTAGGGTTCTTCCCTGACTTGCCTTCCCCCCTCCCCAGTTTCTAGTTTTGAAAAATGTTATTATAGATTATAATTGCTGCTAAAGCTAAATATTTATGTCTAGAAAGAAATTTTTGCCTGATTATACTTCTGCTTATTTAAAGAGAGAAACATCCTTTAGAATTATTTAAACTTTAACAAGACACCTGGCTTAATGTACAAGCCAGACTGATTATCATTTTTTATAGCTTCCACCATGGTTTAGAATATCAAATACTTTATGTAACCAGTAGTTTCTAATTAAAGCAATGCCATTCCTCTGTCTATGAAGAAAACTTTGATGCTTTGTCATCTTGATGGAAAGTGCTTTGTGTGTGTGTGTGTTTACTATCCTTGCAAGCACAGTGCAAAAGCTTCCCTGCAAAAGCTTGTTCCTCAGTTGGCAGTTATTCCTATCTGCTGCAAAGTGAGCTCCAAATCTAGGGCTTTGGGGTCTGCTCATGCAAGATGCTCTCTGTGAATTGCAGCTATCTGATCTTGTTGCAAAGCACGTTGTATTACCTAGTGGATAGGTGGCTTTCTTAAATTGAGCAGCATAAAGCTCTTCTGATAAGTTCATATAACTTGATGAATTTAAACTGGAAAAATACCCAACTGGAAGATTTATGAGACTTCTGTATGTCAAAGGATATACATCAAAGGACACTTTGCATCCTTACTTTACATTTTAATAGTTGAGTTGGCTTTGCCCTATAAATAATTAATACCACTAAGAATTTAACATCTGAAATGATAAATAGCACTTGGCAGTAATAATGTATTGTTTTCATGCTAACAGGGCATAATTCTACCAGCCAGAATTCAAAAGGCATAGTAGAATAAATTGTATCACCACTTGATTTATTATTATGGAAAAATGGAAAGATCAAACTCCTGGGTTTTGTCGCATGGGTACTTCAGTGCTGTCAGCCTTATAAAAAGTAGAGGCTGTGTTGAACCTGTCTTTTGTGTATGTGAGGCTTTCCACCCTTCAAAGCCTTTTCCAGGGACACCAGTGAACTGTCTTGCCCTACATTCTGGCAGTGGCCAGTACAGATTGCAGGAAATATTTCAAAAAGTCTGTTAGTGAATGCTTGGTTGCTGAAATGCAAACAGGATGGCTTTCTTCCCAGCTTCAAATTTCTATTACTTAATACTGGGCTTGTATTTTGAATCACAGGGCTTTAGTGCTGAATTTTGGTACAGAGTTCTACAAATTAGTTACATCGCTAGGCTCTTTTCCTTTTTTTCCCCAAGTTTTAATTTACTTTTGCTCCTCTCTTTCATTTTCATACGACAAGTCTCTGTGGCACTCGCTTTTTCTCTGCTCTACCTCTTGCTGTGTTTTATCTTTCTGCTGTGTACCACCTCTATGCCACATCTAAATTAAATAATTTCCTTTTTTAAACCCTGTTTTTATATGCATAGCTTTAATTTCTTTAGTCACATTTTTGTTCCATTTCTACATTGCTTTTTCTTACAGGAAGCAGCATTTTTCAAAAGCTTAAAAATCTTTTATAGCAGTAAATCTGTAGAGATTCTTCCAATTAATTATTTCCCACACAAATATTCATGGGAATATTGATAGACAGGACCTCTGGAAGTCCTCTGTCCCAGCCTCCTGTGTCAACTGCTATGAACACCAAAGCAAATTCAGCTGGTGTCTCAAAAGCCTCCAAGTATGGAGTGTTTCTCAACATTGTGCTCACACACTGTCCTCTCCTAGAAAAATGGATTTTCCTGATGTTCAGCCTCAGTCTAGCAGTGTGTAATTTGGTGATGTACCTTTGTTATATTGTCATAACTGAGGCTCCACATCTTTGTAACTGTTCCCCATGTAGTTAAAATTTGTGTTCTATCTCCCCATCTGCACATCTTCACCAGACTAAACAGCTCCAGCTCCCCCAACATCAACTTGTAAGTCCTGTTCTCTGGGATCCTGACCATCCTAGTAGCCCTGCACAGAATTTTGGTTTTAAGTCACTCTTGAGCTGGAGTGGGGTGAATGCAGAACTGGCCATGTGTTCCAGACATGACCTCATCAGAAACAAGTAGAGGGAGACAGAAATTTTCTTTGGTTTTTTATTTAATTTGGCATGTGCTGTAAGTCCTGAATGTATTTCAGCAGGATTGATACTCAGGAAATTTTTTAGCAGCCTGTTTACGTGCATGCCATTATTCTTCCCTTTTGCATCTTGGTGGAAATTGTTAGATTGTTGTTGCCCTTCTCTGCAGCTCTGCTATTCAGCATTATCAGCTCCTCACTTATCATTTAGCATCATCCATGGATTTGTTGGGGCCCAGGCAGGGTGGTCTGTCTCCTCATCCAAGTCTTCAACAAAATTTTGCAGTGTAGGGCTAATTATAGAGTACTTTGAGTTGGAAGGGACCTTTCAAAGTTAGTTCAACTTCACTGCAATGACCAGGGACATCTTCATCTAGGCAAGGCTCTAAGACCCATCATGCCTGACCTCCTTGAATGTTTCCAAGGATGAGGCATTCACCACCTCTCTGATTTTCAAATATCATGGCGAGTGGCTTGGTATCTACATCAGCCAGTTCCCTCAGGACTCAGGGGTGCATGTCATCAGGTCCCACAGACTTAACTGTGTGCACAACTGTGTTCATGTGGCCACAAACTGGATTTTCTGTTACAGTGGGAGGAACTTTCCTACTTTATTCCCCAACCTGCTGTCCACCCACTGGACAAAAGTGGGAAGAGAAGGTGCCAGTGAAGACTGGAGACGAAAAAAATGTGTGGAGTGTCAGTTTTCTCCTCACCCATTGTTACTGGATTGTCAGTCTTGCTTGTGGAGGCACGCCTTCTTTGACCTGTCTTTTCTGGCTGACATACCTGTAGAAGCCCTTATTCTTCACATTCCTTGCCCAGTTAAACTCCAGCAGCACTTTGGCCCTCCTGACCACATTCCTACACAGCCAGGCAGCATTCCTCTGCTCTCCCTAGGACAGCTGTCCCTGCTTCCACTACCTGTGCATTTGCTTCTTTTCCATTAGTTTGATCAGCCTGTCTCAACCATGTTGGTCTCCTTCCTTTTTTACCCAACTAGTGCTTTGTTCTTGAAAAGAATTTCCTCAGATTCCACAGAACTACATGGCTGGCTGTGTCAAAGGCCTTTTCTAAAGTAGTGTTTGTCATTGTCTGCATACATATAAATTTCCACACAGAAATATCTTGCTGACTATGCAGAGTGTGGGGACATTTTACATGCAGGCTGTTGAATTTACTGAGCCATTTCTTCAAGCATGTATGACTCAGAAATGTCATTAGTCAGATTGGAATTATTGCCTGCATGAAGTGACTGAAGTGTTTTGAAAACTGAATATAGCTCAGTGTTCATGTTAATTGTTATGAAATGCTCTGTAAGTTATATAATTGTTCTAGAATAGTCTATATTTCAGGCTGCTATTAGGCATCAATCAAAATAATCGACCTTTAACAAAATTTTGAAAACACGCAATAATATTGAAGAAAATGTTATGATAGAGTTGATCGAGAACTACTGTGGAATGTGTAGAGGTTGTTAATTACTGTATTTGAAAGGAACATAATCTAGTACACCTAGAAAGAAAGGTGATTTCACACAAAAATCCCAAAAACAAGCCAGCCAAACAAAAATCCAACCAACAAACGGACAAAAAAACCCACCAAAAAACCAAAAACCACACAAAAGGCCTCAAATATAGCCAAAGTCAGCCTGCTGGGAGCTTTGTGAACCCAGCAAGTTTAGTTGCTACCAAGGTCATTGCTAAGTAAGAATGAGGAATGAAAAGCAGGTCAACCATGCAGTAACAAGGAGCAAGTATCAAGCAATGAGTTTCCAAAGTTACAGCTCAATGGAAAGAGACTTACAGGAATGAAACAACAGGGTTAAAGAGGCATGGAGTAGAAGCAGAAAATCATAAAGGTAAATGAGGTAAAAAAGGGTGAGAAAGGAACAATTAACATGTCAAAATCCACATTTTTTGCTGGTTTTAAGGCTCTAAGGGTTTATGGGGGTTTTGTTTGGTTGGGGATTTTTTTTATATCAGCCATTACATGATCACACTTATGGAGAAATGGAGAAATATTGTGTTTCAATTGGTGAAAAAATATCATTACTACATAACATTAAACCTTTGCATGAAAGTAAAGTAAAATCTTATCTCAATAGATTTTCACTCAAATTCATTTTTGTAGCTCCTGAAGAAAATGGCTTCAGGACTTCCCTTTTAAAAATATTTTTACTATTTAAAAAATTTCTTCTAACTCCTTTTCTTTGTGTTTTTTAACTGGGTGTATGCAGAGGAATGTAATGTGATTTTTTTGCTTTTCAACTATAATTTAGTAATGAACTTGTATCAAAAAGACAATTGCATTGTGTAATTTTTATTTTTGTAGATAAATTATGATACTGATATGGTATTCACTCTTTTTTGCAGTCTTTATTTTATTTTCTGGGAAAAATACTTTGAGAAAAGGGGAGTTAGAGAGAATACTTATAGACTTGATATAAGCAAACATTTCTGTAGTTTACTGTTCTCTTTTTACTCCCAGAATGGAAAGAACAGGGAAACTAGTTTAAGTTTTCTTTCCTTTCTGGTTTTTTTTTTGTTTTGTTTTGTTTTTTTGTTTTTTTGTTTTTTTTTTTCCCCACATGTTCTCAGTTTTAAATATAGTAAAATTGAAAAACTTGCCATATTAATAATTTTTAAATCTAGGCCTTCCCCCCTTCTCAGTACTTCTAGTTAACCATTAGCATGTACTGTAATTAAAAAGCCATTAATTTTGACATATACTAATGTCAATAAAAGATCAAATTAACCTAATAAAATAACATATAATCTATCCCAGACCTCTGTTATGTTTGGCCTGTGCCAAAGGGAATAACAAAACAGATGGAAACCTGACAACAAACCTGACAACAATTTTTCATTACTTAAAACTAAAATCTGTATGATATATCTATGCAGAAGGAAAAAAAAAAAAGACATATGGAGTGTACCTATTAAAATTCTGGTTTTTTACTCTTGATTCAATCTAATTGCTTACACATGTAAACTGCAACTCTAGTCTCAGAATGGTACTGCATCTATTTTATCTCAGAATCTGTAGAGATTAGATAGCAGATTTATTTGAGAAATGTGGTAAAACAGTTTTAGCACAAAAAGAGAATTTAGGATTCTGGTACCGTGTTGCTTGTTTTAATGTAGTCCTTTATTTACTCCCTGTTCATATTTGTTTTGCTGGTTAGTTTGGAGATTTTTCCTCTTTCTAATATCATTCAGTGGCAGCTTTAATTAATCATGCAATTATTAAATACATTCTTGAAATATACTGTGGAGTCATAGATTCAAGAAAACTTGTTTGTCATGTAGGATGCTTCAGCCAATGCAGTCTTGTCTTCCTAGAGTGCTATATAATAGTGCAGATACTCAGCATTATGTGACTGTATCTGTCAGTGTGATGCTTATGAAATAGCAGTGAAATATACAATTAAAATCTGAAAATACGTTCTGGAAAAGGTGCCTTTCTGAAAATGTCTAAGTTCTTGATATAATTGATTTCTTTAAGCTCTTTATGGCATTGACAACCAGGAGCTTGGAGAAAGAATGCTTTGATTGTGGTAACTGAGGTTAACAACACATTTTTCCTTCTACTTTTTTCATTATTATGTAAATTGTTTATGGTAAAGATAGGGACTAACCTGGCTCTGAATGTTTGCAAACTTTGTATTTATAAAGATAAGTTCAGAAATGTAGAGTTAGGATGCTTTTCACTCTGCATATACCATTTATTTGACCTGTTAAGTGTACCTTCTTGAACATTTGTAGAAAAGTGTGCATGATGCAGTGGA
This sequence comes from Urocynchramus pylzowi, assembly GCA_013397555.1. Lineage (NCBI taxonomy): Eukaryota > Metazoa > Chordata > Aves > Passeriformes > Fringillidae > Urocynchramus > Urocynchramus pylzowi. The sequence goes on along the minus strand of VZRH01004630.1, from coordinate 1,422,767 downwards.
AGGTAGTACCTACCTAAATTATGACTTATCTGTAGCTTTGTATCATGGCATCAAAAGTCAATACCTTTATTAAGAGAAAAACTTCAAAGCTCTGGGCAGCCTTAATGTTAGGATAACTAAGTAAATTGAATTGCTAAAGGAATCAACTCAGGTTGCATATGGTCTCTGTTTCTGTGTGAATATTGTGATAACTCCTGGGCTTGTATTCTAAAAGTTTGAAATAAACTTCACATTTGACCAGGTTTTCATTATAGGGTTCATTTTCACTAGGGAGAAAAACAAAAAGACAAAGCACTAGATCTCATCCTTTGTCACATTTATATTATTTAAAAAACTTTAAGGTATTAAAACTCAGATACTGAAAATTATATTGCATGTGAATGCTGAAATACTGACAAGAAATTTGCAGCAGAAATCTCTGCCTTCACCTGACCCATGATTTCCCTTGCAACAGGCACAAGGGACCCCTTCATTTCATTGTATGAGCTTCATGTTAGTTTGGCATATTCCAGGCTTGAACCTTGACAATATGTTCTGTTCTCTTTCTCTTTTTGTAATGCAAAAACTTGAGATAAAATCCTTAGCTTTCAAATTTAAGTAAAGTGCACCCAAAGCACCTGTTTGTTCTGTAAGGTTGATCAGGCACTGAAAGAGGTAACCCAGGGAGATAGTGGAGTCCCAGTCCTTGGAAGCAGTCAGAGTTCACCTGGTAGGCTGGATGAGTCAAACACCAGAGGTGCAGTCCAGTTGCAATGATTCTGTTTCTATTGCTGTTTTAATTGACATGCACCACTGCTGATGCTGCATAAAAATATTTTCTGTAATCCAAGACAGACTTCTAAGTTTCCAAGGGTTTTAGACCTGTTTTTCAGGTATGTGTGAGATAAGTTGATAGGTTTGCATTCCAGGCAGATCAAATATTATATATTATGTCTGTGAAAGCTTGATGCCCTTTTCTCTGTTTGAGTAATTCTTGCTTTATTATTTGCACTTAGGTCTGACTATGGCATATGGATGTCTTTATTTTGCAGTGTGAACAGTGATACACTACTCACAACTGGATTTGTGCTTTCTGGGGTTTCATTTGTTTTCTGTTAAAAGAACATAAACAGATTGCTCTCAGACTATTGTCAGCCCAGTTTTCAGGGCCTTTTGTCTTTTGTTTTCTATTCTGTATCTAAAAAAGGATCCTGCTCACCCTTCTCCTGTGAGTGCTGAGGAATATAAGTAAATGAAGTATGTGAATAATTTCCTGCATATTTAATTACACTACAGAACAACTTATGTAGGTATTCTTGAAACTGCCTTATTGTCTGCACAGTAAGAAATTGTTTGTTCCATTGTTCTACTACTTCTTCCACAAAAAACTCCCCACAAATATAGATTATCTCAGTTATTTAGACTAGAAAGAGGTACTTTGTTTTCCTGCAGTCCAATAAAACTGTCAGTTATTGGTGATCACTACAGTAATTTTGTCATAATCCTGAAATAGTCTAGGCAAGTGTAGTTCTTAAACCAACTAAGTGTACATACATTTTCCTGAATAATGAAATCAGCAATAAGTGCTTAAACTTACGTGTTAAATATGCTTCTGTTTGGATTCAAGGGCAATATTAAAACAAATTATGATGCCTATAACAACCAAAAGGGCAATCACTGAAAAATTCAGATATACTTCATTCTTCATTTCTTATAACCTTCTTTCTTTCTTTTTTGTTTTTTTTTTTGTGGGGGGATTTGCTTGGGTTTTTCCTGGGTTTTTTTTTGTTTGTTTGGGGCGTTTGTTGTTGTTGTTTTTTTAATATTAAAAATGTTTGGAAAATATCTAGATATGCAGCACTTTGACATCTGTAAGATGTTGTATGGAAATCACATTCTTATTTCCATTTGTCTGTGGATAGACTCAGCAAAATGCTGTAGATACAGTAAGCATGATAAAAATATATTCTGCAAAAAATAATAAAGTATAAATTTTAATGTATTCTACCATCTTTTGGTTTTTATTTAATTGTGTAGCTTAGATATGTGCAGTGTTATAGAGTGGGCTTAAAAGAGATTTAAATGCATTTTGTACAAGGATTTCCTCAACGAAGATGAGACATCTTGTGAAGATACATACTGTGTGTAATAGTTTCTGCATGGAAATCTAAAAAGAATTAAAGAGAGAATGTCAGGAAAAGGTTTACAAAAATCAACTGCTCCACCATTTGATGCAACATAGCTTAAATGTGCATCATTCTTGATATGTCTGTCAAAAAGGTTATTTAAAATCTTTTCAAATGGATATTGCACATCCTTGCAAGATCTTTCTGGTCCAGTTTCTATATTCGACTGACACCCACTTGATTCTCAGTTCCTTCATTGTAAGTTCACTCTTTACTGTTTTATTATCAGTAGGCATGAATCACATATTTTTGTATTTTATTATCGTGTGCTTACTTTCTCTTCACCAGTTCGAACAATGTCATCAATTTTAGCCCTTCTTTGTATCTAATTTGTCTCTAATTTCCCCCCCACCCCCTTATTATTTAATGTTTATTTGCATTGTCCTTTGTGTCATCCTTATCCTGTTTTAGTTTTTCATTGCTTTTGCATCTCATAGATCTTATGGGCATCTTCCAGCTTCCTACAAATAGCTTGTTTGATTATCTTTTCTGGTAGAGTTCATGATATTTTTCAAAGGATTCAAGGTAAGTTGATCTTTACTGCCACTCTTTTGCCTTTTAAAAGATAAATGCCAATTCTGCCTTCTAGTTTTCACCTTTACAGTTTGCTCTCATCCATCCTTAATGAGCTCTCACAAACTTTGTACTCATAGACTGTATAATTATGAGCCACACAGCAGAAACTCCTGTGGTGCAATATGAATAGATCAGTTGGAAAAACAGTTTGTACCAAGGACCCAAAAGTTAGAGTATTGGTATGCATATTTATTTACTTTATGATTACTCTGATGCCCTGGAAAAAACATCCCTGTTATACATGTTGCTCAAAGACAGCCAAAGGCAAGCTATTTTATTCTTGCTTTCAGCTGTCCAGGCTTCCTGGTGCTGTTTCAGCAAGTGCTAGAGCATACTCTCATCTGTTTAGTGGAGGTGACATGGGTCTTCTCATGCCCTTTTCCATCAAAGCAAGTGTTATTTTAGTAGTTCACTTCAATGCAACATATAGTGCCTGTTGCTTACTAAGTTTGTGTTTGGGTATTGGCTAGAATGGAAGAGATGTTATCTTAAGTCTTGTGGTGGAGGCAAATGATCAAGTAGGCACCATGAAATTATGACTTTCAATGTCTCAGTTGTTTCTTTGTATGAGCAAGAGGCAGGATAAATGAGAGGATGTGCAGTTTTGCATTTGGGCAGATGGAAGTTCAAAATCTTGGGGACAACTGACAGTAGATGCAGAATTTAGGGACACAAAGCAACACAGCTGAGACCCTTGACCATGGACTGGTACTAGGACTGCAATATATTGAATCTTCTATGAGACCGAAGAAGTTGATGGGAAAGGAGGGATGGAAAAGGAAAATCATTGTTAATTTAGGAAAAAAAAACTAAAAAGAAAAAAAGGCAGGCAGGTGGGACAAGCAAATTAGAAAATTGCTGAAGAGGGATACAGAAGCTGAAGCTACAAGAAAATATATTCAACCATAGGAGGTCTTGATATAATATAAAAGATTACCTTTAGCTTGAGTGCATCTATGTGAACTGGTTACTGACCTTGAGAACTTTAGCCTTTTAAGTGATACAAGAAGCAGAAGGACACAGGAGGTCTCTGATTTGAGAGCATTCTGTTGGAGCATGTGCACTTGGTACTTACTGTGGGACTTGCTTGTGCTGCAGATCACACATTGATTCAGACCTTTCTGTTCCTTTTAGAGACTGTTGCTGCACTTTGAACAGATCTTCTGATTTAATTTCATCCAAAAGGAATCCCCTTCACATGCAGAAAAACTGCCCCACAGTGTGAGCCAACATGGAGTAAGTGGGGAAAGAGGGATTGCTGCACTCTACTGCTCTGAGCTATGTCACTGTTGTAGACACCTTTTAGCTAATATTTTATCATTTGCTGGTTTTGTATACCTCAAGGTGAAGTTCATTTCACTCAGTGGGCTTGAAAATACCTAGGTTATGCAACTATTCATAAATGCATTCATCCTTTCCTTGCAGGATCTTAATCCTTTATCACTGGTGCACCAATTAAAACAGAAAACCCATTTATTTTGACATTTCAACTAAAGAAGAAATTTAGAAAGCAGGAAAAACATGCTTAAGAAATGTCAATATTCTTCAGTATCTATCAGAAGCCTTTCTTCTCCTTTGGGTAAATTAGTTTGTTAAAGAGCTACCACTTCACTCTAATTTCTTTTTCACCTTCATCAAGTCTCCCAGGAAATTTTAACTAAGAGTCCTTTCACTGGAGTTTGCCTTCTTAAAAAAGCACTGCTTTTCCTTTGAATTATTTTCCTTCTAATCTAACTTTCAAGAATTTTGTCCTTTTGTGACCAATCTCAACTACATTACCACTCAATCTTCCCATTCACTCTTCATTGTTAATTGGAGCCAAATGGAAAGCAGTGCCTATCCACTCTTATTACTCCTTAAAAAAGCATTTCAGGAGCTTCCTGTTCATCCTGTCTCTTGTTGTCTTCATGAACGATGTTAGCCATTAACCAGTATTATCACTGAGGTCTGTGCTCTGGCTAACTCTTCACAGAGGGAAATCCCTAAGTGGTAATGTTGTTTGGGGTTTGTTTTGTTTTTCTTCTTTAAGTTTGTACATGTTCTTTGCAGTCACTTAGCAGATCTTTCTCCTTTTTGGTCTGAACATCAAAACAAGTGGATTCATCCATGCTCTCCTTGTGTTCTTCCTCAACAAGATGTACTACATGAATTTGAATTCTTCAACCTCCTTCTCTCCTTAGATTGGTATATTATTACCATCATTATAAATCAGTTTTATGAGGTAATAATTAGGTGGCTGATGAATCTGAAATCCAGTCTAACTCATGATTCTTGGTGTAAGAGACCTATAGGTTCTGTTCTGCTAGGACTGAGATGGGTTCTACATTTGCTGTTGGGGATTGGACCATTTGCTTCCTTAATCAGCTGCTTTGGTCCATTTCAACCTTCATGTATGGCACTCCTGCATTCCTTTCCAGCAGGTCGATCACTTTTTCACTGGAATTCCTCAGGCCTAATGTTACTGATATCCTTTTGTATCACATGGGCTTCTCTGTTTCACTCCTCTGTTTGCAGATCTTCTGCCAGTTTCCTAAAGGGAATGTGCAGGGACACTTGCAGTCCTGATTTCTGCTTTTAGGTCTATGTTCCCTGGTTTCAGCACAGAACCTGAACTGAAGAATTTCCCTCCACAGTTCCTTTGAGGTCACTACAGCAGGTCTCCAGCCTGTGTCCAGCCTGCACCACAGCTCTGTGTCCAGCCTGCACCCTCAGAACTGTAGGCTGAAAATGATCTGATGACAAAGGTGATTCTGATGCTGTGCTTTTAAGGGGGTGAATTGTGATGCTAAACTTCTTTCTAACGTTCCTTCTCTAATCTGTATCTAAAGTTTCGCTGTTATGAAAGTCAGTAAGCCATTGATTCACAAATGATTATCTTTCATTGTGCTTCTCTGATCAGTTTAGACACACCATAGGAAATTTATATCTGAGAACGCACTATCATCCCTCAAAATGATGCAGTACATCTTTTTGTCATGTTTTCTTGTGAAATTATCCCCTTTACAAGGCTTCTCCCATTTGCCAGCATAACTGATAACTTCTCAATGATTTTTGCCATGGTGAGCTTTATGCAAAGAGATTAGGTAGGTCCTTTTTCCATTGCAGTTTTAACATTCCCTGAAAAACTGAAGGTTAGTATTTTTACTCCCTTTGCACTGCAGAGAAGGAACTGAAAGCTATCATTTAGGAGATGAGTGTTCTATTGAGCAGGCTGTTAGATAAAAGAGCAGCTATTTTTAAGCAACTTTGTGGCATTTCTTGCACTTCCATTTTCTTTGCCCTGATAGCACAAGATGGATCTCTGCAGCAAGCTACTTTGCTCTTTGTCCCATTTATTTTATTGAGTTTATCAACGGAGCAAGGTTTTGTTTAGTGAAAGATGTGTGGAAGTTCTTTTGAAAAACATGCAGTTGTTGTACTGTAATACTAAGTAACTGTCTAAACTTAGATAATATTAAGGCTGCAGTTTTATATAGTCACACTTCTTGAATCGTAAAATTGTTTGATAGGACACTTTTCCCTTGTGTGAAAATAATTTTTCATTTTGACAGTAATAGGTTCCTTAAACTGGACTGCTTTGAAAATTGTTTCCTTTAATGCTACAATGTGATCAAGGAAGCAGTGTAATAGGTCCTACTTAATAATATTTATTTTGTTGTAAGAAAAGTACACTTTGCTAAATGCAAGTGCCAGTCCAGGGAACTACTGAAGGATATGCTTGGCTGTGGGTGCTTCAGTAACTCCATGGTATGGCTCATGAGGTTATTTAAGTCTTTATAAAGAATACAGAGTCATAGTATGGCAAAATATTTAGGAAGGTACACATGCCTTAATATAAGAAAGTAAAAATTAAGAATTAAATTTCTTTGGATGCTGAAATCTAAATCGGGAAATATTTTAAATCTGGGACTCAGATCTGCAGGTAAGAGTCCAAGCTTGTGAAACTTGTCTTAAAATGGCTCTCAGCCTTTTGTGATGGAGCAGCATGGATTGGAATATTAAAAAAGTATTTTGGGACAAAGAATGTTGGTATTAAGGATTTTGAAGGCAAATTAATTTTTTTCCAATAAGTTTTTTATTACTTGTATGAACTGGATGGTTATCTAGAAAAGAGCAACCATTAGAGCAATGTGGTTCTACTATTATAGCAATAGACTAGTCATCACATACTAAGGAGGTTAAACAAAGTTGTCCCTTTCATAGACAGGGTAAGTACTCTAATAAGTACGTAAAAGAGAAGCTATTGTCTAGCCAGTTTGTGGAATCCAATATCTAAATTCATTTGTTCTGATGACATCTGATTTGTAGCATATCATCAATCAGAATAAAATTGCAGAAATACCAGACATGCTGAAATCAACAAGTGAGATAATTTTTCTCAGCTTAGCCATGGTAAGTGTTCACAAGCTGTGCTTGTTCTGGTTTTTTTCTTCTTCTTAGAGAGATATGGGCGATAAAGGCAGACTAGGAGCAATGTGAAGCATTAAAATGCAAAATAACACACAAAGAAAATGAGCTGTGATTATTTAGTCTAAGCAATAATGTATCTGAAGGGCAAACAAAAGTAATTGCATTATAGCACTGGAGTTCTGGGCTATGTATGACGAAAATTCTTTTCAAGATAGTAGAGGCAATATAGTAACTTGCCTAAAGAAGATCTAGAATCTGCCTTTAAGGGAAAGAACAAGAGAAAAAAGCAAACCATTATGTAGTAGCTAAGGTAGATCTGACTTTGCAATATTGTAAGAGAATAATATTCTTTACAGAAACTCTCCACTACACCCACAGCTCAATTCAAGTCATGCTTTATCATTTTTCAATAGGTATAAATGCTGTCAGAATAGTTACTATGCTTGTTTAGCACTTGTTTTTTCTGCTGCCCCACTTAGAGATTAGTGTCACATGAGCTAAAGTTTTGGTTGTGTCAGGGCAAAGTGAAAACAGGAAAAGCACAAAACACATAATTGTATTAACACAGGCTATTTTGTGCATGTGACTGACAATCCAAATAATATTTTTACTTCTCAAAATCTAGACAATACTGCATTAGTTCAATGTATTTCACTGGAATACACAGTAAAGGTAGGTGCTAAAATTATTTGTAGAAATTCCTAGAAAAATTTCAGAATCTCTTCTCTATTTTAATTGTCATATGTGTAAATAACAAACCAGTGGGACTGTACTTTTCTTTTTTTCTTATAGGTAAGTATTTTTACACATTTATCAGCAACATTGACTGCTTCTGTATAAAGCATATTTGTTTATTGTCCTCTTATATCAGTTTTAAATTTTTCTTTCTGAAGTCAGGCAATCGCTTACTTGAAAAATAAGAGAATAATGTATGATTAAATTTTCAGCATGACTAAATTATCTTCAAGATTCTGTGCTGAAATTACAAATTACAATTTGTAATTGTAATTTATACAATTTGAAATTACAAATTACAATTGTAATTGTAATTTTACAAATTACAATTACAGGACTCAAATACAGGAAAGTGGATTAAGTAAACTGCAATTTTTGTGGCCAAAATAAACATGTCCACACTTAATATTGCTGGCTCCTGCACAGCTTGTTTTCACCAGGACCCCGAGGTCCTTTTCCACAGAGCTGCTTTCCAGCAGGTCAGTCCCAGCCTGTGCTGCTGCAGGGGTCACTCCTCCCCAGCTGCAGGACCCTGCACTTGCCTTCACTGAATTTCCTCTCTGCCCATCTCCCCAGCCTGTCCAGGCCCTTCTGAAGGGCTGCCCAGCACTCTGGGGTGTTGGCTGCTCCTCCCAGCATTGTGTCATCACCAAACTTGCTGAGGAGGCATCTGCCCCTTCATCCAAGGCATTAATGAATAAGTTAAACAACTCCCAGTATTGAATCATGGGTGACACCACTAGTGACCAGCTTCCAACTAGACCCTGAGGCCACTGATAGTGACTCTCTGGGGTCAGCCAGTTCTCAATCCACCTCACGGTCCACTCAACCAGTCCACACTTCCTGAGTTTGCCTAGAAGGATATTGTGAGAGACCAGTGTCAAAAGCTTTGCTGAAGTCAAGGGAGACAACATCCCCTGCTCTCCCCTCATCCCTCCAGGTAATTTTTTCTTTGCAGAAGACATCAAACAATGATTTACCCTTAGTGAATCCATGCTCCTGATCACCTTCTTGTCACCTAGATGGATAGAGATGGTCTCCAGATTGAGACACTCCATCACCTTTCCAGGGATTGAGATCAGGCTGACTGGCCAGTAGTTCTTTTGGTCCTTCTTCTTGGTGTTTTTGAGGACTGAGGTTTCATTTGCTCTCTTTCAATTCTAAAGTACCTCTCCTGGCTGCCACAACCTTTCAAAGATGATAGTGAGCAGCCTCACAATGGTGATATTAAAGGACACATCTATGTTTCAATGAAAAATAGCATAACTCCCCTTATGATGGAATAAAATCAAAATTTTAAACGTGAAATAGGGGTTTCATGTTATTGTCATGATAGGTATATATTTTAGATTAATATAGGTAGTTTATAATTGAAGAACCAGGTCATGCTCCACACTTTCGAAAACCATTCTAAAGTAACATGTATTCAAGGAATTTTAATTCCAGTTAGTTTAGATAGTAGCCTGACTTTTCTTTCTTTTTAATGGTTTTTCATGTTATTTTTTTCCTTGGTTTTTTTCTCTTTAAACATTTGTGCACTGTATTACTGTACTACTGTACTACTTCCCTAGCTTTACCCTGATATCTACATAGTGTCAGCATTATAGATGCAATCTATTATTGTCAGGAGATGGATGAAGGCAGGTGTTTCCATCAATCCAGATTTTGGCAATTTCAGTCAATAGCTTGCTATCATTTTACCTTTATTTTTGGCTGTGGAAATTCAGTTATCTTTCCTAGTAATCCAGGAAAATACTCTGGTTTTGTTGCTTATACCACTGCCCATTTTGTTTATGCAAGACTTTTGCTGCCTACAGTTTTTCCTTCAGTTGTACATCCATAATCATGTCCAAGCATCATTTTTCTCCAACTGGAATTATTTTCCAGCTCTGTTTATTAAATCCAGGTTTTCATATGTGTGAATACAATACAAATAATTTCCTTTGTCATCTCCCTTCCAATCTTTTGTGTGCATCTTCCATTTTATCAACATAGCTAATATATTTCATCTTCCTAATCATCCCTATTGCTGTCCCTTTACCTGCTTTTTTGTGCCATCCTATCAAGTTCAGTATTCTTTTTCCATCTTCACTATAATTCACTGCTGCTGCATTGGTTCAGTCACCTTTCTTCTGATATCATACCCTCTTTTTTTTATTTGGCCTGGCATGTTTGTATGCTTAGATGTTTTATCTGTGCTTTTTCATACCAGTGCAGCCACATCATCCAAAGTCCATTTCATGTATGGCTTGTGCTATGATGCTTACAAGGCAACAGACATTGAATGCTTATTAATTTATATGACATCAGATGTAGGCAATTTGTTTAAACCCTACTTTTCTATTATTATAATTTTCCCTCTCCCTGTTTTGTTTGATGATTCCTTTTTCAGAACGTGGACTTTTGGAGACAGAGTTTGAGCTTAAATATATACTCAGAAAACATGCATTTTACATCTAACATCAGAACTTTTGAAAACCTTGAATGTTATTGATAAGAATGGATTTCCTGACCACCAACTGCTTGGTTGTTCCTTCTGTAAAGTACTGAAACACATATTTGGTGTATGTTGTTATTATTAAGGAAGTCAGAAAAAATAACATGCAAACTTGAAATATAAAATACTATTTATTAATGTTTTAGTCAATTCAGAATAACCAGCACTTCAGTTCGCTGTTCACTGTGCTACTGCATATGAGTTCATGATCCTAAGGACAAAGCCTGCATTTTAGTTAGCAGAGTTCTTTACTGCCTTCTCACTGCCCACTTCATGAGAAGCATGACAGATTACTGGAGGTTCTATCAGAGTGCTGTTCTCACCCCATGTAATGAGTTTTCATTCCTGGAGCATCACACCTTCCAACTTCACTTCTCCAGACCAAGGAATTTTGAGTTCTGTGGTCTTACGCAGGATTTACAGATGTTTTCTCCACTTTAATGTCTTTTATATAGCAATGTTATTTTATTTGAAGAATTTTGTAACATTAGAGATCTGGGTTTGATCTCTTGCGAGGTGTTATTTCATCCAGTGAAGTGAGTTTATAATATATAGTTACTAACTTCCAAAATGTTATTTCTAATTGAAATAGTCCACAGCTTGGCTTCAAAATTGCCCTTTTGGTAGCTTAAAGTTCTTGTAAGCAAGCCTAGTGAATCCTGTCCTAGGTCTCCAGTTGTTGTCATCTATGTCACAGAGGACTGGCTCTGTTGTTTAGACAGCTAAGCTTGTTCTTGCAGACTTATATCAACACTTTGTGTAGAATTCCTTATCCTCTTCTTTTTTCTTAGAATGCCTTAGCATTTAAACAAATAAAAGTAAAAATGAAAGAAAGAAGGAAAAACAAGAGAGAGAGAACAGTAGAGAAAGCACACTACCATGTATTTCATTAGATAGCAATATGTGTAGTCCAGGACTAGTTGTAGTAGTTTAGACTGCAGGTAGGCTACTGCAGATTGTTGTTTTAGACAACTTCCTAACTTGTTGAGAAGTATTCATAGTTCTAGCATATACTTTATATTCGTAGTTACCATAAAACATGCTGCTGTAATAGTTTATTGGGCAGAAAAAATACAGGCTGTATAAGTAATACACCCTTGTAGAATTCTCTGCACATTGTGAAGAAATAACTTTATCTTTTAAGAGATCATCCTGCCTGTTTAAAGACAGTGTAAATTAATTTCTGGTTTTCTTATATACCATTTACAGGATCATCGAAGAACATAAATCTCTGCCTGTTTATAAGCAGGTCAAAGCTTGAAAAAGCTCTGAATGTCAGTATTGTTGTTTGCCTCCCAGAATATTTTTCTGTCAAGTTCTTTTATGCTCTGATTCAAATTTATACTCTCATTATCACAGATTTATAGTAAGTACAGTTTAGGACTTCATTGACTTTAATGTAGTGTTCAAAGTCAGTAAAACTCTTCCTTAGGTTGCTGCAGTTAAGACAAATTACAGCATAAACTAAATGATTAGTTTTCATATTTTAATAGTTTCTTATTTGAATTTCTGGTTTTAATAACTGAAATGTGATGTACTCTAAGAATAGCATAATATATTGATAGTGATGTTTGATTTTTTTTTTTACAATCTCTATAAGACATGTTTATGGATGTAAAGGGGCTGTTTTTCTTTGTGTCTGAGGGAAGAGAGCAATATAAGTGAGGCAGGGTGACTGTTTGTTTCATATTCTTAAATGAGAAGCATGGAACATTGTACATGGTATAACATACAGAATAATAATAAATATTGAATAATAATAAAGAGTAAATAAAGTGATGCAAAGACAATCACTCACAACCTAGCACAGACTGATGCCCACTCTGTCTTCAAGCAGTGGCCACTTTGAAAGACAATCCCTGCTCTCTACAGCACTCCATCCCTTCAGCCCTCTTCTTCCTCTACCACCCCTTTTTCTTGCTGAGCCTATGTTACAGGTATGGAATATGCCTTTGGCCACTTGGGGTCAATTGGCTTAGCTACATTCCCTCTGAACTCCTTGGCCATCCCCACTCTACTTATTGGGGAGAAAAATGAGAAAGGCTTGGCACTCTGGAAGCACAGTTCAGCAATAGCCAAAGCACTGGTGGGTTATGAGCACTGTTCTAGCCAAAACTGCACACTATTATACCAGCTGCTATGACGAAAGGAAACCTCCATCCCAGTCAGTCCCAGTACCTGAAACTGACACTTGTTTTAAGTACTGGCATAGTTCATTCAAGTCTACTTTTGTACTTGAATAAAATCAAATCACACCAAAAGGATAATCGGAGTTTTATTTGTCTGGAAAACCTAAACTTTATGAAGTTTATTTGGGAAATAAGCAGAAGAACCTTCCTCTGGTTAATCTTTTTAATATTAATAACTTTTTAACCAAGTTGTGTTAGTTCTGAAAACCCTTGAATTTTTCTCTTTAACAGCATAGTTTTAACCCAATGAAACAAGAAACTCCTCTTATCCCAACCCCTGTTTAAACGTGATGGAGGGGTTATTGATGAAAAACACATATGGGAAATAATTCTTTTATTGGGGTCATCTTCATTAAGCATGTCCTAGTAGTACACATCTGACTATTTTCTGTATTTTACTATTCAGCCTTATTTCATGTCGGTCATTACACACTTGAGGAATTGTCTGGAAGATTATTGTGTTTATCAAGGAATTGAGGTTGCAGTCACCCTGTTTCAGTTTAATGGCACTGTTTGTGACTTAGGCTCCAGAATGTAGTGTCTGCCTTTTTGTGTTGAAGCATGTAATTTTACTGAAGCTAGAGTGCTTCTGTCTGTGCAGAGCCTGTCTGCATTCAATCTGTTGGGTTCTGCTGAAGGACTAAAGAATGAGTACCTAAAAAGGTCACTCAGAAAAATGAAAGCCCTTGTGGACACAGTAGGCTCTATCAATACTTTGTTTCTGAGACCCTGACAGTTTAATCTTGCTATACCATTTAACTTCCCACTGCTGAAAGTAAACGGAGAAAATATGATAAGTATCAAAAAATAGTGAACAAATTGTTTTTGTGCTTTAAGTCTCTGTCAGTAACATAAGAACAGTACTGCCATATAGAGTTACTGAAAGTATTTTGAAAATTAATTTATAGTTGTGAGGAACTTCATAACTTCAGTAATAAACACTTATGTGAACAGAAGTCTAGAAGAATACTGACAGTACTGTCTTCACAGCAGAGTTTTAACTGTAGAGTACAATAAATGAGGAGCAAAGACAATAATGACCTGAAAGCAAAATAGTGAGTAGCTGCTGATTGAGGTTTGTGCCAACCCTGTGTGGAATAAGCTGAGATTCAGGAGGGTAAATATCATATATAAATATATAATTTTATCCTGGACATATTTTCAAGATAGAGTAGATGGAAGCTCCTTAGGCAACTTTAATTTCAGCATTTCTACTTTTCTGAAAGCTTAACTTTACATTTTTGTGTATTTTGTGTTTATTTTTTACTTCCTATTTTTCCCTCCTTCCCTATTTTTATTGTGAATATATTTTATGTGTCAGTTACAAACGTTCCACAGAAACAGGTAAAACAAAATATTGAACTTACTTTTTCAGTTAGAAAATATGTTTATATCCAAATAAATAAATCAATAAATTACCTAATTCTTGTTGAGTATTTATTCACTGACAAAAAATACAGCATGCTTGTTGTATTTTCCCAGGTTTTCCTTTACTATTAAAATTTTATATTCTATTACTATAGGATTGATTAAATTGAAACTTAATTTTTGATAATGCAGATTGCACATTCCATAGCAAGCTCTAATTTATTTCCTTTTCAAAAACAGGTATCACGGTTTCAATTTGCACTTTTTGTTAGAAAGCCCACAAATACCTGAAGTTTTCCATGTGAAAATATTTGTATAAACATTACTTGACTTAAGATAAATACTTTAACATGTATCATTACTTTCTTAAGAAGCATTATTTGGCAATTCAGCTGCAGCAGTCGAGGACAGTTACCCAGCTGTTCACCCAGCAGGCAGGGGCTGCTTGCCTCACAGTTCAGCCAGCAGAGCAAAAGTGCAAGTTCTCATTGTTCCAGTACACTAGAGTCAACAATGGCTTCGAAATATGTAATTAGCAACTAGATTAAATGTGCTTATTTTGCACTTAAGTGGATCAAGTTAAATTCCACTGGCTGTACAGTAAAGAATTACTTTCCTGTCAGGAATATAGTAACAAGATTCTCGGGATAAAAAATCTTGAATTTCTATTGCTGTGCAAAATAATTTTGTCTCTTGAGTATAAAGCATGTTTTATTGTTTTTTCCCTGTAAGAGTGCAGCTGAAGCCTTATAATGCCACTTTTCCATACTTATATTTTATTGAACATTGAATTATGTGCTTTACTTGTTTCATCCAGACTTTTACAATGGTGCCTTTCCTACTTCTATTCTGATAAATAAACACAAGCAATCAAAATTTGCATTTTTGAAGCTGTTCATCAGCAACATGCTCTTAGTGATGAGCAACCACTAAATACCATTTTCTTTCTTCCTACATGATATTTTCCTATGTATTTTAATCACCTGGAAAAGCAAAAACACTGGATTCAAGCTATAACTTGCTTTAAATGTAAAAAAATCTTACATATATGTAGAGAAAATTAACTAGGTTTTTCTAATTGAGCAGTTGTAAAATTCAGGATCTATTTTCACCCTACACAGGGAGTAATGATGATCCACAGTTGTGGATCCACCTGGCATTAGGTTCATTCAAGAAATAAAGTATGCAGGTCACCACCAGGTTGCAAGTTAAATACTTCAGCCCCAAGTGAAGCTCTGGCTATAAATGTGCCCATCTACCTCCTGCCCAAGATCATGAGAAGAGCTGGGGACAAGGGGACAGAACTCATTATTTTTAGGGGTTAAGCCAACTACTGTCTTCTTTTTAGGTTGTTCTGGATAAGGTTATTTCCTAAAGTGAATATATATATATATTATTGATTGTAGGATGGAATGGGAAATTTGAGAGTCACTAAAAAAGGAATACGACTTGAAGGAATATCTGAATTTCTACTTCCACTATATGTGAAAGAAATCCATTCCCGAAAGGTAGGTATTTTTCATCTTTACTTCTTAATTTGCAGCTAATGTAAATTGATCTCTTCAGTCTCAAACTACAAAGTTTAATTCTTACACCTCCTAGATTAGCAATCAGTAGAGGTTTGCTTTGAGAATATCTTAACAGTGAAAGCTTCCTTCATGTCATTTTTTTTCCCTGAAACCTTGCTTGCTTCTTAAAAGAAATGTTTTATCCTAAAAAAAGGAGATTCAAAGCATGTATATTTTATACTTCAAATGACCTCAGCACTGGGAATGGAACATTTGACTCTCATTTGATGCAAAGTCCAGAAAAACAAGAGTGGTGATAAGTTCAAAATGCAGTGAAATAAGAAATGGTTTTGTTCTTTTTATCACTAGCTGTCATGATTTCTTTTTCTTTTTAATTATTTTTTTTAATTTTAATTTTTGTTTGGGTTTATTTTGCTCCTTAGGTAGAGGAAATCCTGCTATACTGTGTAATGTCTCTAGATTTAAGTTTTCAAAGCAAACCCTTTTAAATGTTGTTGAAATATAATTGTCATATAGCTTCAGGTTATTACAGAGAAAAAAAGAAAAGCAAGGAATTTTTACTATGAAATTCAGTGTAGGTAATTTTAACTATTTTGGTTTTAGTCAGTCATTTTGTTTATATTAACATTGTCAATGAATTTTTAAAAATATTGAAATGCTGGAAAAATCATCTTTTTACCATGAGAGTGATTACCTATGATCTGAGTAGAATGTTATGCTGGCTTTCAGTCAGTCATCTGAAAAGTCTTTAAGTGTGCATACTGCAACATTTGACAGGAATCACAAGTATGTTGACCCTAAATTCCTTTGTGGAAAATTTTGTCTGTTGAAACCTGTCTTCTATGTATATAAGAAAAGTCTTGAATACATTCATAAATGAGATGACAGTTTCCCATTTCTCTTAATTAGTTCGCTCTTGTGTTAATAAATCCTTGAGGTAGTCTCTTCATCCTCTTGTTCTTAGAGCTAAGATCTTTCAATGCTTGATAGAGTAGCAGTATTGTCCTAGGTAATGAAAACTTTTATAATATTTAAGTAACCTTGCAGGGAGCATACTTTTCCTTCAAGGCTGCAGAACATTACTCATGATATGTGCATTTTTCCCATTTCTTTTTTGTGAGTGCACAGTGTGTATTATTGTTCCATGTCCTGTTACTGTACAATAGAGCAATGATTTGGAATATTTTCTTGCCCAGTGCTTCATACTGCAGAACATTGGTTCTGTTAAAGAGAAGATGGAAACTTTTGTTCCAAGTGGTAGTAATGAGACATCAGTAGGGTCCTAATTTCATTTAACTGCAAACAAATCTCAGAAAAAAATGCACACAAATGCATTTTATGCATATTTAATGCATAATTATTGTAAAGGAGAGGATGCAGAATCTACCAGATGCCTAGCATAAGGTCCCACTAGTCCTGTGAGGCTCAAGAAAAAATGACACTTGTCAGTAAACATTCTCAAGCCAGCAGAAAATAGAGTTGATCATTAACTGGACAAAATAACTCAAGTAAAATATTTTTGGAGCTCCAGGTCTACTTATACATATTAACTTTAAGACACTTGTCACCTAGATAAAAAGGGATATTTACACAGGCTTTATTCTCATCTTGCAGCACTTTTGAACTAGGTTCACTTTCCAGTCTTATGCCAACTTGCTCAGCAGTTGTGCTTAAGTTCAGTAACTTCTGTATGCAAGTAGGAATGCCACAAGGGAATGATGAAGGAAACTTCTGGAGCTGTATCCAGCTTCACAGTAGGGTTTTGTTGTGTCTCTGCAGAGTATTTCTACAGCTGTATGGGATCTGCATGTGTTAGGAGCTGTTTTGGCACTTACAAAAGTGGCCTCAGTGATGTTGAAATCTAAAAGTAAGCTAGGTTTTCTGAGCTCTCATCACAGTCAGTAGTGACCTAGTCAATACTGACAGCAGATTCTCAGCCGCTATCCTGCTCGCTCACCAGCTATTAGTGTTTACTTTGGGCAATACAGACAGGGATGCTTTTGTCTGCCTTTTCCATTTAAGTAATGATGATTTAAGTTTGATACATGCTGGAGTTAAAATATTCTGTGAAATCAGCAACTCATTGCTTATTTTCTAGGAGTTCTTTAAGCCCACACTCATTCCCCTATAGAAGAGCACATCCATTAAGGTGACATGGTTTGATTAACTCCTTGATGACTTATTCAGTAGTAACTCTGCAGGACCAGTATATTTCCTCTGCACTGCAGAGCATGGTTTGTGGAATGGCCTCTGAGGGAGCTCCTTGGAGGCTCTCAGGAGCTCTCAGGAGCTCTCAGGAGGTCAGGCCTTCACAGTTCTCCCACTGCAGCTCAGAGCAGAGAGAGGTGGGAAGGCCAGTGTTACTAGCAGTGACGGACAGCAGCGGGTGTGCTGCGCTATGGCCAGGAGGCATTGCTGGAATTCTTACACATTTGCTGGTGCTATCTTTAAGTAAACTCAATCTGAAAGTGATAAAAATGTTCATTGAGAGGGCAGCATTCACTTCTGATAGTGAATTACTGCTGATAAGAGTGCCCAGGAGACTGTTGAATAGGTAGGCAAAGCTGAGCTCTCTGCTGCTGCAATTTAAGTGTGAGTGGCTAGATTTGCTAGTGTAAAGCTCACTTGTGCTTACTGATGACCACTCACCTGCTGCATGCCTGGATGCCCAAATAAGATCATTTATGCAGTGTTAAATGCAGACTAAAACTGCCTTTATCAAGAGAGTGGTAATGAACTTGTATACTGGTTGAAATATTGCCTTTTATCTTGTGGTTGCTTCCTTAAAACCCTGAATATTCAAAGTGCTAAAATACTTAGATTTAAGTCAGTTGGAAAACAAATGTACGTGAATTCTTAAAAAACAAAAGAAAACTTCTAGTGACATTTAGTTCTGACAGTATAAAACTTTCTTTCCAAAGATAGTAGTGAAAAAGCCAGGTCTTGACTAAAAGGAATATTTTCTTTTGTGTAGAAGTTGTGTAAATTAGAAGGCTACTCAAAGTGTGCTGTTTCCCTTGCCCTGCTCCTCTTGCTTTGCCCTTTTTACCATACGTAGTTACTGGTGTCTGCAGGACTGTGGGTTCCCACTCCTAATTCTATGTTTACACAGAGAAGAAACTTCTATATTCTCATCAAATGGCTTCTCTGCAGAATGATGTATTAGACCCTGAGCAGATAAGGGCTCATTTGATCCTGAATTGACATCTTTATGTCCCCAAAACTGGGGCATGTGTACTCTATGAAATGAATCTTAAAGAGAATTACATTTTGGCTATGAATGGTCTAGCTGTATGATTTTTATCAAATTGCTAGCCTGAAACCAGTAAGTTTGACCTAGACCATGTTATATTTCCCATGTTTGTATCATTTGCATTGATATGATGCAAACTTTATTCTTTATAGTGTATCTTTATTGAGATGTATGAAATCAAATGACACATAATGCAACATCCTGAATTATTTCAATATTTCAGTTCTTCTGAATTAAATGTTTTTATTATCATGTTACTGCATCCATACTGCTGCACTTCAGAATGGAAACAATCAAGGTACAGTCTTATTAGCTTCTCATATAACAATAAAAGTGGTTAGTGGTGTTTTCTTGAGAATGTATTCCTGGGTTTATTAATCTTTTTAATTTGCACATACAGTTCTTAAGGGCTGAAAAAAAATCCAGTTTTCTCTTTATTAAATTGTTTCCATTACATAAAAAGAAGTAACCCATTGTCCCTTAAAGTAGAGGGGATTACTTTGGAGGTTTTTTTTCACAATTAATAAGGTTAAAAGTGTATTCACTGAAATTAGCCTGTGTTTTCCAAAGATATCCCTAGAGAACACAAAATTTAATAATTGAGTTAAAATTCTTTGGAAAAATGTCAAGAAAACAAGAAATAGTGAATATATATGAACCTCTTACTGAACACGAGAAACTCTGAAAACTTTGTGTTTATCTTGTGTTTTACAATATATGATTCTTTATGAATTAAGAGATTGTAGGTGAGGTTCAAAGCAGGATTTATTTCAGGTATTTTTTCCTCCAGATTTTTACTCAAGAGACCGAATATCCTTGTAAGTATTTAGAGAGCTTTATTTTACATTGCTTTATTTCCAAACCTGGATCAATCTTGACAAAAGCAAATATTTATTTCATCACTGTTTCTCTGAGTGTATATAATCATGAAAATAGCATTAGCTTTTGCTAATTTCAGCCAAATCATTGCATATATTTAGGTTTATGATGGGCCTTAGGTGCCTTTGTGGCAACCTCAAATTCTTTTTCTGAGACAATGTCTTTGTTGAGCATCTCTTTCTGATTGAGTTATAAGGATGCAGCATAGGAGATCACATCAAAAGCCTTTATGAAGTTGAGGAAGAACATACACTCTTCTGGTGCATTGAGACAGGCTTCTCTTTTTGCAAGACAACAAGCTGGTGCTCCTTGCCTTTACTAATCCTATGCTCATTTTGTCCCAACTGGCTTTTTTTCATATCTACGTTGTGATAATTTTTGGGGGCCTCTCACACATAATCTTGCTAGGAACTGATGTGAGACTGACTGGGCTGTAGTTTCTAAAGTCTTCCCTCCTTGCAAGATGCTCATACTCTCTTCTAAGGGCCTGGCAGGATGGGGGTTTTGTTGATTTTGGGGTTGGGTAGGAGGAGCATATTGCCCCACATTCCTCTCAGACATGTTGTCCCAAAATTTCAAGGCCAGATTTGCTATAAATACCCTCTTTTCTGCTCTGTGAGATACCCCTCTGCCATGCAGTCAAAACTAGTTCAAGAATCATGCAGTCCTACCACTACTGAGGTATTTAGTTATCAGAGAATCTCCATCTGGGAGATGTCATTGCACACTTTTTTGTAATATCAAAAAAATCACACACATACCCAAAGAATCTGCCACTGTTATTGCACAGGATGAAATGCAATGCTTGTTTCTGTAGCTACAGGTCACAATCCACTCAGATAAAACTTGAAATGCCTCCCAGTTAATTTTTCTGATACCTGCTCTTCAAACCTTTGGGATCACTCACCTGTCACTAAAGATAAAGTCACTGTTATGGCATTGTCCTGGTTTTGAGAACTAGGACAGTCATAAAGGACTCCTTAAGTCATTTTGGCTCTCAACACAAAGTCATTCCAATAGTGTCACTTTTATTGGTATGATAATGATATAAGGTTTACTTGATCACAAACTTTGCCAAAGGACAAGTCACTCCTATATTTGTTGGTGGTCTCTGGAGGGACTACCACTCTGAAATTGAGTTGGCTGTCCTCATTCTTTGCTGATAGCTGATAAGAACTTCCATGATTCATGATTTTGTTCTTGATTTGCTGTACTTCAATGGAATCTGTCTGGGGATCATTCAGTTGAACAGCTTTATCTTTTGAACTTCGCTTTTTCATGTCAGCCTCTACTCCTGTTGTTATTGGTGAAACTTGCTTAGTCAAGGAGGATCTCTGCTTTTTACACTGAAAAATCTGAGTTAATATTACCCAAGTTAATATTATCCTTTCTCTTTGGTTGATTATGGTTCTTGAATCAAGTCATGAGAGGCCTATATCCACCCAATTTTATACCAGCCTGAGGAACTGAATTTGATTTGGGAACACTTTTCAGATGGATGTGGGAAACTTGAAGTTGGAACTGTTTTTCTGGAGGTTGGTTGTTGTTGGTTTTAGCCTCAATTGCACTTTCAGTTTTCCAAGTACCTCCTTCATGTAATTCATCTGTATACTGCTGGGGAAAATGTCAATGAAACCATGTGACTTGTCAGTTTGATGTTCATAATGTTTTACCTCTAATTCACATGTAAAGTGTATTTAGATTGAGCTGTTTTAACTGCATGGGCATCTTACGCTGAAGAATGACCTTTTATTTCCTGAACAACTTTGAAATAGTTTAGTTGCAGTTTACACAAGCTAAGCAATTAAAGAAATACTACATGTTTTAAAAAAAATTAGTATTTCCATAGAAAATGTGATCCAACACAATAAAGTAAATGCAGATTACTAGCAAGTGACTTGAAAAGAGGAAAAAATCTCTGTCTGTCTTTATCTTTTTGTATATGAATTTGCTTATATTTCTTTTTGGAGAACATTTATCCTTTGCATGACATTTTATAATCTTGAAGAACACCTTAGTTTTGCTCCTCTGTATAAACCTTAGGACTATGGATGCACAGGTAAAACTAAGAGGCAAAAGTGTGAGTCATTGTGGCAGAAAAGTATCCACAGAAGACATTAAGCACAAATGAAATACATTAACATTATCTCCCCAAAATACTGTTAGTTTTTTAGCCCTGACTTGAGGGCTGCTGAGATAGTTTTAAATGTATTTCCTTCTCCAAGTTTGGCAGTGTAATATCCTCACTCTTAGGCCTTTGGTAGATGAAAGACATATATTCACAAAAACCATTGTAAATGGGTGTGTCTTGAGTTAGAAGGAGATACTTCACATCCAAAGACTCAGTGTATTAAAAGCAAAGAATATTAATGTAATAAAATTATAAGTCTAATGATATTGGAAGTTGTCAGAATGGATACCTGAATGGGAAATCATGCCTGCCTAAGCTCACTGTCTTCCACAACAAAGTGTTATGCTTGGTGGATGAGGGCAATTACTATTTTTAATCTTGCCTTTAGTCTCTCATCACATATTCTTGATTGATGACGTACAGTCTAAAAGAGCAGTGAGGTGGCCTGAAAACTGGTTAAACTGCTGGGTTCCAAGGGCTGTGACCAGTGGAGGCCAGTTTCTTGTGGTGCAGTCATGGGGTCAGTACTGAGGACAGTGATGTTTAATTTCTTCATTAATGACCTGGACAATCACAGTGCAATCTCAACAAGATTGCATATGAGACATAACTTGGAGGACGAGTGTACAAACAAGTAATTTTTAGAAGCAAAAGAGAACAAGAAAAAGAATGAAAGCATTGGAGTTTTAACTGTTCAAAATTTTAATTATTCCCAACTCATTAGTAATAGCACTCTTTTCTTTTCCTGTTTCACAGCAGATGAATCTCAAAAGTGTTGAGGGTAATGATCAGATCACAACTTCAAAAATAACACATTCAAAATGAATAAAAGAAAGATTCTCAAGGTATTTATTCTGAAACAGATGTTAGTGTCCTAAAGTTTAAATGTGTAAATTCCAGAAATAGAAGTTTACTTACAAAATAAATTTTACCCATTATATATAGAATTTTT
The DNA here is from genome assembly GCA_013397555.1 of Urocynchramus pylzowi. Taxonomy (NCBI): domain Eukaryota; kingdom Metazoa; phylum Chordata; class Aves; order Passeriformes; family Fringillidae; genus Urocynchramus; species Urocynchramus pylzowi. Next base: position 1,400,083 of record VZRH01004630.1, on the reverse strand, counting down.
TTATCTTGGAAAAAACCCAGAATTGCGACAATCTTATTATCTTTATCTTATTATTTTACAATCTTATTATCTTATCTTTATTTTGTCAGTTTTGCTTTCAGAATACTTTTTGTCTTGCATGGTACTTCTCACTTTAAAAACATTCGTAATGAAATCATATAAAGCAGTCAAGTAATTCATAATCTACAAAAATAAATATCAATAAAATTCTCCAAATCCCCCAAACCTTAAGACTGCTTGTTACAGATCAGAGGTGAGAAGTTCTGAACCAATTTTGGTTTTGATGATATCTGTGACAAAGTCATAGAAGCTTACTCCCAGAGTTTCATGAGGCAGTTTAGAAAAAAATCAATCCTTCTACCCTATTTATGTTTTTTGTCAGAACAGTATTGCGTTAGAACCAGGGTTATTGGATGGAGGATTTTTTTTTCTATTAGTATCCTCAGTATTTCTATACTCTATCAGGAAGAATAGAAGTCCCTGAGCAAAGAAAGAAAATTGCCTTCTAACTGTTAAGAAATACTCTACATTTTGGGACACCACACACAATATTGTGTCTGCCATTGCAATAGAGTAAATTAATGAATATTTCAAAGTTAGTCATGAAAAAAAAAAGAATTAATCTCATCTGGACTAGCCAGAGTGAAATTCAAAACATAAGGAATAATTATCATGACAGTGTCTTTTTAGGACACCACTGCTCTCTTAAAGGGAGAAATCTGCTTGTTCCTTCACAACTTCTGACAGCCACTACAAGAAAATACAATGATTTAATTTAAAATATTGCTCCTCTCCCATTTGAAATTAGCTTTGTATTTTCTTCCTTTCAGAAAGAACTAAGTTGAATTTTACTGCTTCATAATAAGCAACATTTTTTGTATGAAGACATATTTATATATGTGTATAACCTACTTGGTCAGTCTTAGGAGCTGGAGATTTTTATTCCAGATAGCAAGCATGCTTTTTGGTTTTGTCATAATAAATATGTCATGTTATAACCTCTAGTTTCAGAAACAACTTGCCTCCAACAATGAAATTTTCTGCTTTGAAAATGCCTTTACTGAGTGATTTTGGGGGATATTTACCATTCCCTGATGGAGTTCCCTGTCCATCTGCTGTTGTGTCTTAAACTCCCATCTCTTGTAGATAGTTCTGAAATCCCTCCCTCAGTGACTAAAACTTCCTGGGTTTTTGTACTGTCAGATCAATTTCTCAGGAGCCTGCTGAACTTCCATCAGTTTTAGGAAGCAATATGGCCACAGCATTCCCAGTAGTGGGGAAGAATTAAGTTAAAATAAGGTAGAGAAGGCAAAGAAATGCAAGAAGTGCTACAAGAATTTTAATGAAATAGTAAAATTTTCTAAAACATTTGAGAATATAAAAGTATCCTTTTTCTCTCTCCCTTTTTAGGCAATGCAAGAAGTGCATGTTACTTTTTTTTGCTTATAGATATTCAATACATGTTTAATTCAATTCATCCTTAAAAACAGTCAGGTAGAACAATAATTTTCCTTCTTAGATGCAAAATAAGTACCACATTTCATCATCTTATAGATTACATTCTTGAATCTTTGCTAACACTGTTACTGCAAAGCAGCTGGAAATGTATTATTTGAGGAAATGAAATGGAAGCATTGATTATACCATAACAAGGACTGTGTTTTGACACTGGCCTCCATCCAAGAGTGATAAGTAATTCTAACATTAGTTGAAAGCCTTGTTGACTTGAAGAGCATCCTCAGGAAATAATTGCACAAAACCAAACAATTTATATTCTTTTCATTACCAAGTGTATGATGAGTCACTTCCTTTAATCTCAAGCTATTATGTTATGTTAAAATTTCAAATAAAAAATTACCTAACTTCTCATCTTTAACAAGTTATAAGAAGTTAATTTTTTAAGCTCAGTTTTGATTACTCTGCTAATTCACTGAAATGTAATGTTTTTGGGGTTTTTTTTGAAGTCTTAGAATTAAATTTCGAGATCTGTTTTAAGGTAGTAACTAAATGTGTAGGTTTTTCAAGGCTAAATCTCCAAATTATGCAAAGACCTCACATTAAAGATGGAAAGCCTTAAAAACAGCAAACCAGTTCATTGCTGTGTGGTGCATTATTTCTGTCTCATAGACACAAAATAAGGGAAAGTTTTTTGGTTAGAAATTCAGTAGGAAATAAACACTAGCAAGAACTTCAAAGTATAGATGGTGAAATCCATGGGTGAGATTAGGACAAAGAAAACTCACAAGTGGAAATCTTGTAATGGAAGTAGCTGAACAAGTTAGCATCCTGTACTGGAATTGGTAATTATGGCTTCAACATTATGATTGCACAATAACAGCTGGGGATTTTCTGTAAAGTTGGCTCTTGGGCTTCAGCCAGAGGCTCATTTTTATCTTTTGCTGAATTTAAATCAGTTGTTCTGCAAAGGAAGTTACTTTAGTTCACAAAATTTGTTAATTTAGAGTGGCAATCTGTCATGCATAATTCTACAACAGCTACATACTCTTGCTGAACTCTTTGCAAGTGTAAGTGGTACTTGCAGTAGTTGGCTTAAGGTTGACTCTGAATTTTCTTTTGGTCTGAAGTAGAAATTATTTTTAAAAATACAAAGTTATACATAAATGTGATTAGTAAAAGTGAAATCTGTATTGATACTAAGCTTGGCATTCCAGTGGTGATTTACATGAAAGAAGTTTCTTAGTAGAAAGAAAAATTGAAGTAAGAATATAGGATGGCTAGGGTTTGTGGGGTTTTTTTTGTGGTTTTTTTTTTTTTTTTTTTTTTGTTTTTTTTTTTTTTTTTTTTTTTTTTTTTTTTTTTTTTTTTTTTTTTAATACA
>VZRH01004630.1:1204340-1397236 GCA_013397555.1 Urocynchramus pylzowi | reverse complement strand
TTGGTTTTTTTTTTTTTGTTTGTTTTTTGTTTTGTTTTTTTTCTCTTGCTAAATCAGCATATAAATTACAAGGTTTGGAAAAAGTTTACTTTTGCCTCTGAGTTTCTCCACTGGCATCCACCAGATTGGACTCTTTCTATAAATCTTTGGTCTCTCTTTCTAAGTATACTACAAAATCCCAGAAGAAAAGTGCTCCACACTTGTATTGTCATTTTGATAAAGTGCAGATATTTTGGAATATCAATTAACTCTCCTGACAAGCTGAGCCTAAACAATGCCACAGAAACTACTTTACATTCTACAAGCAGCAAATTAATTTAAAAAATATTATAGTAAAAATATTATTATGACTATCTAGATCAGGGATACTACTGAATGCTCTTTGAAGATGCAGGTGCTGCTTCTCTTATAAAATATTCTCTACAAGGATGCAGGGGTTTTTCGAAACAGTGTGGATCATATTGAATAATATACTAATTTTGGAGTAGCTTCACGGTTGTTCAGCATGAATAAGGACAACAAAATTTTGTTATTCTGAAAGTGAGGAAAATTATATATTAGCATAATAATTGATGGGACTCATACTGCTCAGATAAGGTGTTAGGATTACCTGAAAGCAGTCAATGGAAGAATGCAGTGATCTTTCTTCATCTTTTATAAATGGTGGTGATTGAATACTTGCCCAGAGAAGATGCCCCAGCCCTGGAAGTGTTCAGGGCCAGGTTTGATGGGGCTTCAAGCAACCTTGTCTAGGGGAAGGTGTTCCTGCCCATGGGAGTTGGAAAACAGATGCTCTTTAAGGTCCCTTCTGACAGAAACTAGGGATTCTTTGATTTTTATTTCCTCATTTTTATTTTCTCGTATTAGATGAGAAACAGTATCTTGAAATGGTTCTAAAGTTGTCACACAAAACCACAGAAATTATTAGCTGAAACATTGTCGGTAGTGTATGCAAGAAGTCAGGGTTATATTCTCCCAGCTGAAGACCACATGTTTTTTCTTAACTCCATATTTCACTCTCTGCATTTTAAAGCATTTATCAATTTCTTTTTGGAGTCAGAAGAGGATTAAAAATTGTTTTTAACTAAAAATAGAATTGGTGTTGGGATTTGTGTATTTAGGGCTATTCTGTATCTTTCTAAGGTTTGCAGGTTTTTATTGGTCTGAGTTTTTATCTGTGGATTTCAGCAATTAGATGTAATTGCCAATCAAAATATTGGAAGAAGCATCTGATGAGCATGGCACAGATGCTTTATGTGTGATTCCAGTAGTATAAATCAGTATTTATGAGGCACTCTGTAAAGAAATATGTTGCATGTGTGTATTTTTGTAAGAATAACAGGCATAAATCTTGTTTTGACCTTGAGTTTGGCATTCAGAAGATGGTGTCTATGTACATCCATACTATTTAATCTCTCCACCCAGATCCCAGTTCAGGAACTATGTAATTAACACACCCTTAGTGCAGTGAGAAACAGGTGGGTGCTAATGACCCCTTTATCCACCAGGTATCTCAGTTCCTACACAGGAACCACTTAAGCACACACAGGCCTCAGATATCTGGGGTTCACTACAGTTGAGCTGAGATTACAGGGTAGGCTGCATAGTGTAAAAGGAGTTACAGATGCAACCAGAATAATATAAACTTCTTGCTTAATTCCCTTCCATTGAATAAACCAAGTTGTCTTGGATCACAAGCAAGCAGAGTAAATAAACATAATTTAAACCATAACTGTGGATACTAGAAACTAATATGTGCCTCAGGCTGAAATGACATCCCTGCCCTGGCAAAAGACTTCAGTAATGAAACATTAACACAGTAATGGAATCCTTTATGAGGAACATAGGGACACTTGCTTTACACCATCTGAGATTTTCCATGTGAATTTCAGTCTGAATTGATGAGATACATTTAGTTACATTTTGGGTCGATTTCCACTTCATGTACAAAATTTAGTGGTTGAATTACTTATCCCTTAAAACAAACTACTCTTGGATCAAATAATTAAAAATATTAAGACTAGTAGTGTTTCCCCGTAGAAAAGCCCATAAACATTTTGATTGTTATTTCAATGTTCTACAGACTTTTTATAGTTTTTGAATTGTAATTTAATAATAATTTAAAAATTTAAACCCCCCCAACATTTTAATTACTCATTCAGGCTTTAATAGACCAGCTTAACATTTGTTCTTGAAGACAAATTGCAGGTGAAGGACTTACTTTCCAATTGTTGGGCATAGTCCCTCAGAGTTTCATCTTGTAATCCTTTTCAAATGAGATTCTGGCTCTTTAAAACAGAATCTTCTCTGATCCATATCATAATATTTAGCATTTTAGTTTTCATCAAAAGAGCACTTCTGTAATGCCTGTCCTAATCCTTTCCAAATACTGTGCTTTGGTATGTGTCAAGGCTTGGTCTTTCAGCATGCAAACTGGATTTCTTCCTGCACAGTATTAGTGCTATTTCCTAATGCTGTGTCCTCAGCCCTGCAAGTTTCATTGGAAAAGTCTGTTGTAATTAGATCACGCTGCTGTATGTATAACCACTTTCTCACTTCTGCTAATCAACCTACTCACTTTCTTTTGCTTCCCTTCCTTAATGATGCCAAGGGCCCTGCTCTTTTGTCAGCCTGCCTGGGGGTTTAAGCAGAAGGCTTAATTAATGTCTTCAGCTGTGATCTGGAAAATGCACTCTCTCACAGACAATTTGGATAGATCCCTACGATTCAAATGAAGTAAAACTGAGAAACCTCTAAAGGCTGAAAGTTCCAAGTCAGAAATGTAACTGAGAAATCATTATCCTCAGAATGAACAAAACTCCTTTGTTTTTAATTTTTGACCTTTAGAAGTTCATTAGTTTCTTAAATATCTTAATTATATTAGACCTTGAATATCTAGTCTTCTTGCTTGTAATCCTACTGGGCTTTCCCATACAAATAAGCAACTATTTTAACTAAGTTTTAGCAGATAGGGAATCTTTATAGAATTAGAATCCCCATTTCCTCGTGCATATGCATAGGGGTTTTCAGAAATTTCACAAGTACCTTTTTATTTCATCTTTTCTTTGCTAAAATACTTAATATTTTTATTTTTTTTTAAATTCAGTCACTTTTGAATCTTCAAGTATCTAGTGTACATTTAGGAAATGGGTTTAAAAATTTATCTTACAAATCCCTGTAATTAATCCTGTAATTAGGATCACAGTGTCTTGAGAATTTGCTATATGTGCCTACTTACATGTTTATCAGGAGTCTAGATTTATTCAGTCTTCTTTTTGTATTTTGGAATAATCTTTGGTGATTCAATGTTTTACTCTGCTAAAAATGTGTTGCTAAAAAACCAAATCATTCTTGTAGAATACTGGAAAACTGAACAACTATCTGCTTCACTTTTTATATGTTTTGCTTTTCCACTTCTTTAACAAAAGAAAGATGGGGAAATTTGGTAAGACTCTCTAACAGTGGATAATTTAACCTTTTTTAGACTGAGATAAGCCTTTGTAGATAAAAGATATCTACAAAGAATGTCTTATCCTCCAGTGCCTTTATGTTTCATACTGGTTTTGAGACCAGAAGGCACCATTTCCAGACAGTACATGAATGCTTAGAATTTAGTTTTATTACCTTTATGCCATTTGTGTTTTGTATGATGATGGAATACAAAGGTTAGGAGAAGCAGAGCTAGGATCAGTATCTATTTCTAAAGGTCCATAGCTCTCTCCAGCATTTCAGACACCATGGTTTCTGCACCTCAATTTCTTGTCTGCAAAACAGGGCTAACAGCACACCCCTAGCTCACAGAAAGTCATCAGCTACATACTTTAAATGATTGTGTGTGCTGCTGACAACATAAGCAAATAAGAACATCAGGTAATGGGGGTATTAATAAAAAGTACAGAAGTATTACTGATTCTTATTTACATGGAGTCTTCTATATCAAGCATACTGAGATCATCCATTAATATTCAGTGCCCTCTGTTATTATTACAAATATTACTTTGTTTTGAAGATCAGGCTTGTAGGCATCATTCTAAGCTCATCCTTCCCTTATAATTTATTTCCTTTGTGTTTTGAGACTGATGAGCTATAAATTGCTCATGAGATGTAATGGGTTTTCTAATCAGAAGCTGTAAAGAGTACAGCCTGGCATTATTTTACTGCTTTGCTAAACAGTTTTACTAATGAGGCTACTAATACAATGTCCCCATTGAAAGATGAAACTCATGATGATATTTCTCCTGATTGGGAAGAAGGATAAGCAGTTTTATTGTGAATTATTTCTAGCAAATATCTTCATCCTTTGAGATGTTTTGCAGGCAGGACCACTAACACTAGAAATATGAAAGTAAGCAGTAGCTCTGTCAAAATAAGATGGAAAACTATGAAAGATTTAATTCATCATTCTTGTCTCAAATATTTCCTTCCAAAATAATGCAAGTGAGCTCTGACTCTCAGCAAATGCATTTTATAGTATCATAATATCACATTTGTTACAAAGATGCATTAGGAATGCAGCATCACATCCTATAGCACTTTCACAGGACATGCTTTTTTCCTTTGAAAAGTGAATAAAGTTTGATCATAAAGACAAGTATGTGAAGTGTACCATGTCCAGAGGAACTGAAGGTGTCACTGACTTTCTGGAGCCAGGGCACCTTATGACTTGCCTTCCTCTCTCTATGAAAAGTTTGGTTTGGTTTGGTTTTGGTTTGTTTTTTCTCTATCCTCCATGAAAATTAATCAGTATCCTCTGCAAAAATTAATCTAAATATTTCTGATTCTCTTGTGCATGTATTTCTGCATTGTGCAAAAGTGGGAGAAAGAGATCCTCATCACATAAGTTGTACAAGATTAATGTTCAAGTCTCTGATCTTAGTCAAGGTGACTTAAGAGGACTGTGGTCTCCAAGGTGATGCTTTTTTTTTTGGTTTAAAAAAAAAACCAAACAATTCAATTTCAAAAAATTATCTTGTTTTATGTAACAATTCATAGCTAATTTGACTCCAGGCACCTCTTGAATTTCCAGAATAAGTGGGGAAGTCCTACCTACCTGGTTCTCATGCTTTTAAGGCATGGCAAGAAATGAAAAGAACTTTCCCAACCAGTTTCGGTGGCTAAGCAATAATGACAACAGAGTGTTGGAATTTTGACAGGCTTGCCTGGCAGTAGATACACAGTGGAAGATTGAGGAAAAAATTCTGTACAGAGAAAAAGATTTTGAAATTTTTTTGCCTTTTGTAATTGTAGAAGTTGACTAATATTGCTTTCTGACGTAGCTTCAGGTCTTGGTTTGAAAGATAAAGAAGTGTGTTAAATGAGTTAGTCTCTTTTCCTCTCATCCTTTAGAGGAATGTGAAGTCCATAATGGACCACCACCATTAGAATTTCTTTAAGTGCTGGAAATTTTTCACGTTTTTTGAAAATGATCCAATTTTTTTATGCAGGTATGCATATTGTTCCTTAGCCAGAAGAGAAGGTAGGATCTGAGAAATTGTCTCTTCCCATTATTCTTCTCAGCAAAAGGCATAATTTATTGGCATGCAGGCCAATGTGACTGAAACAATACCTGTGTCAAAATCTTAAGATAAACAACATCTACTGCTCATTCCTCATCCACTGATTTCATTGTAGAAGGCTGTCAGTTTGGTCAGACATTTCTTATTCATAAATCCATTCTGACTACTGATCTCCTTCATCAATTTGCACTTGCTAAAATCACTTTGAGAGTGCATGTTTTCAGCACCATCTGTGTATTTGGGATGTCAGTGTTTATTCTAAGAGAAGTAAATTGAAGAAAATAGTTTAAGAATTGTCTATAAAATACCGTTCTTCTAAATTTTCTACTTTGGCACATTGTTGCATTCTATTTTTTTCCTGCAAAAAGAAAAAGAGACACATGAAACATTCTGTATCAATAAAATTGCACTGAACAGTAATATAACATGTATTAATGAACTTTACCACAGTAATATTATATGTATTAATGAACTTTATCACATTATGTAATATTTCAAACTAAATACGGTAAAACTATGGCTCAGGGATGTTGACAGAATTTCCCTCCAAGCACATTTCTAATGTAACATCAGCAGGGAAGAAGGCCATCTGTCCATGTGTTTTTCTGAAAGGATATTCAGTTTTCTTTGGAAAACAACCAGACCTTGTCCTTGTAGAATTTGGCAAATCTGAAAAAAAAAATGGAGTCATTTAACAGATTGAATGTTTTTGTGCAATTCAAGAGACTAGAATGACAGGGAAAGCAACTGTCTTAGCAATAAAAATCAGTGTATGCCCTGTCCTCATGAATTAATAATAATGGTAATACTCAGAGCTTGATAGTTCTTTAAATGTTAATACATATAGTATAGCCTCAGCTAAGGCAATATCATCTGCTGCACGTACGTTTAAAGCTTTTTATAAGTATATTCCCTGTAAGAATATACTTCTTCCCTGAAAGGAAAGGATATAGATTGGTTTTTTTTCTCTACAGTTCTTTGGTACTTTAAGTCCTTTATTCCTGGAAATGTGTTCTCTTCCAAAAGACATTGAAAATCATGCACATATATGGTACCTGCAATTAGTATATTGAAACTTGAAGTTATATCAAGAATTACTTTGAACTGTAAACACTAAGAACTTATGCACTTTCTTCCAATAGAGCAATCTTGTTAAATGCAAAATTCTCATTTGAGAATTTTGCCATCAAGCTGTTTATGGTAGAGATACTCAATACCTGTGGATTTTCTCACCAAAGGTTCCCACTTTGAGTTTTCACTAATTTACAGATCCTTGAAGATGTACAAGAATGTTCCATGTTGCAACTCATGTGACTAAGATTGTTCTTCAGGAAGAAATCTTCTGTATTTCACTTCTGTCTATATTTTGTTTTCCTACACTTGAAATTAGTTCTTTTACAAATCTTGGTGTGCATTGATATTTTGATACATATAATTCATTTTGATTAGTTGGGAAAGAACATGTTTTGCCTGAGGGATGTGGGAGAGAGACCATTGCAGAAGTTATTGGCTGAAGGTTCTGTGATCTAGATTGTAATGAAAGATAGATTAATTAATTATTCTGGCTTGAAAATACATGTATATAGCAATTCATTTTTTTTAATCTTTTTTTCAAAGCACTGAGATAATAATTTCATAAATTACATTGAACTCAGACTGTTGAGAGAAATTGCTTTCTCTGCTTAGTAGCTTTCGACTCACAGACGCATTGTTTTCTTGGAATCCTTGGTTTGACATGCTGCTGTTGTGACATACAGGAAGAAAGACTACACCATGTAATATTTAATTTTGCTCTCCAGATTATACAGAAATTCATAGGTTTTGAACAATACCGTTTATTGTGCTCAGAAGATGAGAGTAAACCAATTTTAAATTAATGTAATATGTTCTTCATGGAAAAGAGTAAGCAATCTCTTCTTGTGGTTTCAGGACCCTGTAGAGCAAATTCAATTCAGATAGGATATCATAAATGCCAGAAATATTCTGGGAAGGCCTGAGCATGACAGGATATCTTGCAAATAATAAATTAAGAGAAAAGGAGAAAACTACATTTTGCTAGTTATACTTTAGAGATTTGAGCACCAAACAAAAGCCCAAGAATCCCTCTTAAAAAGGAACAACACAGATGAAAAATGAACAAGATTTTTCAGGTACTACAATTATTGGAAAATTTTTCAAATTTGTTTCTTTTTTTCTTTAATCTCTCTGGAACAGTCTCACAACATATTAAAAAAAAAAAAAAAAAAAAAAAAGTGGACTACATATTAGGATTTCATAACATGTATTTATAACTCAGAGAGAACCCAAAGAGGCATTCAGACTATGGTACATACAAGATTGGCATTAAACCCCCTTGAATTGGTTGGGACATAACAGACTTTTAAGCTCAGTCATTCAAAAATTGAGTGACACAGCAGGCAGTGTGTATTCAATATACCCAGTAGTGCACAGAAAGTAAAGTTTATTTATCTTAGAGGGTTTATGGTCTTCTTTTAAGGGAAGAGAACTGAGGCAGGAGAATCAGGAAACAACATTTAAAATAAATTTCTGAATAGATCAGCCACAGAGAAAATAGCTTCTGCTCTTTAGCTGATAAAGAGCTCAAATTTTTACATAATCTGTTGTTTCTGATAATATTTCACTATATAGAAACATCAATTTTCACTCCTAAATTAGACAATCCTGTGTTACAGATGTGGAACAAATGTACTGTTTCATTTCAGTAGGTATGGAATGAAATTAGTTTCTTGAAAGAGAAAACAGATATAAACCATAGCTCATAGAATCACAGAATATTAAGGGTTGGAGACCATAGAGATCATCTAGTCTCAATCCCACTGCCATGAGTTGAAGCATTTAGTATTACTTTTGTTTTTTGTGTTTGACAGATAAACTCATATTACTTTTCTAAAAAACTCAGACTAATGATGAAATTCAGGTTTTCACACATCCAAAGTTTGTAACATTAAAGAACAGCTGTCCTTGTGAAAAAGGCTGGTTTTGTTTCAAGAAAGAATACTTGAAAGTGATATACTGCCTAAAGTTTTTTTCTACTGTAATGTGGCAATTAGAACAAATATATATTGTCATTTTGCCATGCAATTTTGTCTTGACCTTTTGATATCCATATACAAGTAGGCATACAGAGCAGGTGGATCAGTGTCAGCTCAGGAACACTGGTCTGAAATATAATTCTTTGTTATATCACTCTTAGTAAAATGACTTTAATAATTCAGAGACATTTCTGCAAGCCATTTTCTGACAGCAAAATGCCAGCAATTGTAAGCAATCTTCAGTAAGCCAGGAGTAAGGCAGAGCTCCTTATATTTCATTTCAGATGCAGCTGGACAAATAGAGGAAGAGCTTGCCTCAGAGAGTTCCAAAGGGGCTGCCATGCACTATGAAGCCTATGGGAATAGAAAAGCCTATGGGAAAGAACCTGAAACATTGACAGAATAGATGGATGCATTTATGTTGTGTTATGCCCTTGTTGGAATGGCTCTTAAAGGCAGCATAGATGCAGCCAAACTGGCTGTGGTAGTGTCATGGGTTGACCCTGGCCCAATGCCAGTGCCCCCATGAAAGCACATTTTCCCGAATGGTTACTGTGAGATGTGACCCAAAATACAGCAAAGCAGGCTCCATCATCTCAGGGGTAAAGGAATAAAGCTTTATTACATCTACTATAAACACAAAAAAGAAAAGAAAAAAAAAAACATACACACACACAATGTCTACAATGGAAGTTTTCAAAACCACTTCTCCTCCCCCCACCTTCTCCCATCAACACCATGAGTCAAGGCTTTACCTTCCCAATCCTGCAACCACCCCTCGAACACTCAATTCTCTGTCCAGTACCATCTCTCACTCTACCACCTCCCAGTTCATCAGGAGAAAGGAGTCTCCCTCTTGCACCACAGGCCTCCCCCCGGAAGCACGGTCGAACCCTCCTGCGCTTCCATCGGCACACCTGGCAGCCATCCAGGGAAAATCTGCCAGGGTGCAAATCTTCCTTCCATGTTCAGTGCTCTCACCACTGACCATGGATCCAAACTGCTTCTTGGGTGTCCTTTTTTAAGGATGCTTGGCCCAGTTCCAGAAGAGTGACAGTCTCACATTTGGGACAGCAGTCCCCCCCATATTCTTTCCCCTGGGGCCTGGGGCTCTCAGGAACAGAGATCTCCTCATCCATCTCTGTTCCTTCCACATCTTCCTCTGACACTGCACTCCTCGTGGCTCCCAGCCATCGCCTCCCCCCGGAAACAGTCTCTGAATTATAGAAAGAAATAGGCTCTGTCCCGTGGCTATGCAAGAGAAAAGTCCAGCCAAAAGCCACTCCAATCATCTCCTCCATCCAGGACGCTTCCCATCCTCTGCTGACATTTTCTTACGTACTCGAACTTTCTCTCCACTTGCTCATTTCCATCTAGCTCTCTCTCTTCTTCAGATTAGGGAGGATTAGTGCTTCTGTGGCTTCCATTGTCCAGGAAGGGGTTAAAAATCTCAGCCGCTGTCTGCCAGAACATCTAACTCCCACAGCTGGCTGACCGCGGCTGGGCACCTGCTTCATTCCTTGCCCTCCCCCTTCTCCTCCTCAGCCCGAGGTGCCAGCACAGATAGCACACTTGGAGCTGGCACAGACTGTCTCCGTTCCTCTCTCTCTGGGGGGGGGCCTGCCCAAAGCATCCCAGGGTCCCTCAGGGCTCCGGCCTGGCCTGCCCAAAGCATCCCAGGGTCCCTCAGGGCTCCGGCCTGCCCTACCTCGGCCCCGGCCGGCCGCAGGGCTCACCCCCTCCCCCACCCAGCCGGAGCTGCGCAGGGAGTTCAGCTCTGATCCCCCGCTGGACCCAAAGAGGAAGTTCCCCTGGGAATGCTCTGCTTTTAACCCCTGTGTGTTTTCAAGGCGTGTCCAGGTTCCTAGTGGCCACCCCAGGTGCCAATATTCACCTCTGGCCACTGATTGGTTTGACCACCACCTTCCCAAGAAACTTCCTTCCTCGTCAAACCACTACAGGTAGAAGTTGCCAGAAGTTCTGGGTTTTTCTTGATTTCTCTTAAATCCATGTATGTGTGTCTGTAGCCTTATTCACCCTGTAATTTTTATAAAATACAATACTCCTCTGTTTTAAACACAAATATTTATTCTCTCACTATTGTTGCCTGAAAGTTGTAAATGAGCTAAAATATGGCCATTGGCTAATTTGCTAAAGTGTTGGTAATTCACTGAGTTAAAATTTGATTGTAGCTCTTTTGTTGATTCAAACGACTATGAATCTAGGTTTCTTCCCCCCAAATCACTCTTTCACAGGTTGATTCCTAATGATACACCAGTATTCCCTGCTGAGTTTTACTTATTATTATTTAAAACAAACCTGGAGTGGTTGTTTTGTTTTTTTTTTATCTCAGTAATAAACTAAAAATTATACTGCCACTTTTCTGAATTAGTAAATGAAGAATTTTAAAGTAGTTTAATGTTTTCAGGCAATAAATTATTAAGAACACATATCTGTATTGTAAATTCTGTCCCTCTCCAAAAATCAGTTTATGGTAGAGTCACAGGTATCCAGCACACAGTTCAACTAGACAAATTTCACCAACTTTCTCACCAGCTGTGTGAGAGCACTGGGCTGTGGTTCTTTGATACTGTTGTGACAAAGTAGAAAAGAAAGTACTGCTGTTTTTTCTGTTGCACTTTACTTTGTTTCAGAAAGCTCGAAAGATTCAGATTTTGCCATCTATCTTGTAATTGCAGTTTTATAGAAAAAAAATTTGCTCTTTTTAGGTGACAGCAAAGTATAGACAGTATACTACAGCTATATCATTGCCACATGCAGATACTGAAATGCCATTTTGTAGTAAGCAGAGACCAACAGAAATAATTGGCACACAAACCTATGTACACACAAAGTCACTGTCCCTGAAGCAGCATAAGGAAGCTTATGTCAACTCTAGAACCTGTCTTTCTACAACTGTTATTAGCTATTTACACCTTCTGGAATTCCTGTGTAATACCTGAGCACAAAGGAACCTTTGGTTGATAAAGCATCAACTTCACAAAGTCAACTAGTGACTGATTGATGTGTGTGCCTTTATTCTCTCGCAGTAAAGCAAAGCCAGCATCTCTTCTTCCACTTCCAGTGATGATAAAATACATTGTGATCTAATCTATGTCAAAGAACTGAATGAAAGACTTTCAAAAACCTTTTTTGCTATTAGCAGTCTACCACTTGTGACTAGACTTGTCATTCAAACGATCTAAAATTGAAAATTAAATTAAACTTTTGTAATCCATTGTCATTAACCCTAAGTAATGGATTACTTACATTTTCTGGAGGGGATCCTTAAAATTAATCACACTGTGCAGAACTTGATTTTACTTTTAAATTCTGTGAAATTTCCATTGTGTTTATAATTCTCCTACAACACTTGAAGAAAGTTTATCCCTAATTCAATCATTCCTCTCACTTAGGGCTTTAGAAGAGCCTGCAGATATCATGAATTACTGGTAGCATGATACAATTGAATGACTTCAAATGAGTCTCTATCAATAAAAGAGAACTGGTGGATGTATTATACAATACATTAGGGAAAAGAAGATATGACACAATAAAAAATATGTTTCAACCTTAAAAGGTGGCTGTGGTATTTATTGCATTTTCTTAGAAAGTTAAAGCAAAGGCTGAACTATGAACCATTCTTCTGTACAACAGTCATGCAAGACAGTTGTACAGAAGAAGGTAAATTGCCCATACAGACAAATATCAATCTTCTTTTCATGTAGAGATCTGTTTTAAAATCATCTCAGATTCAGCCTATTGCATTAATGTCTACTAAAATCTATATTACGTCCTGACAATGCTGGGAGTGGACTATATTGAGTGTAGCACCTCAGAGAGTGAAAAAACATGAAAATTATGTCTGAAAGGTGTAAAGCCTGGGGAAAACAAAACACTTCAATCTCCTGTGTAAAAAAAAAAAAAAAAAAAACACCTGGGAAATATATTTGTGTTATAGCTAGCATTTGAGATTCCATACTCTGTTCTGACTCTCTTGCCCTGAACTTCATTGTGTGCATGAATTCATTTTTCTTTCTTTACCCTTAATGAAAATAACATTCTAAAGTGTTAATATTGGACTGGGAGTATTGAACAATGTTTTAAAAACTGAGTGAACTAGAGAAAATCGCCTTAGAAAACAAATCCTTTTTTGGCTAGGTAAAAGAGGACTTCCAAGACCATTAAATACTTCACTATAGAAATTCTCTGGCAAGATTACTGTCCACCCCATAGGAATTGGTAGCTTAGTCTCATGAAAGAAACATTAGGGGTGTAAAACTGGACAGATTATTTGACATATGTGGTATTTTTAAAGCCCCTGTGGAAAAGGTGCCAAGTTGTATAAATCCTATGCTTCCTCTAGAGTCAAATTGGGAAGAAATTCCATGGGAATCTGGAACAAATTTGAGAACCTGTCCTTGGGACATGTGGTGCAACCTTGCAGTTCAGCTTGTCAGGAGAAGAAGATGGAGAAATGTGTTGTGGGACTTGGTTCCTAGGTCTTGGGTTTTGGTCTTCTCTGTTCTTGACTTCACCCTGGCATGAAAGTCAGACAAATTGCATCTGTCCCTCCTTGCCCTTCAGCAGCAGCAAATCGAGTTGCCTGAGCAAGGGAAGAAGTGGTTGTTTTAATGATTCCTTGGAAAGGGAGCCAGAGCTAGGAGGCCTGACAGGTACACCTGCCTTATTGTGTACACATGACATAAAAAGGAGTTGCACTCCCGAAGGAATGCAAGTTTAAAAGCTGTCACCCTGACTGCTTGTTGAGAAATTAGCTGGGGCCTTTAAAAGGAACATCATATCAAAGCAACATGGGAGACAATTATATGGAAGAGTGTTTTATTAGTTTGGTTTTTATTTCTACTGCTGGGAATTTTATATTTGAAAATTTGTTTCTATTTTGTTGGCAAAATGCGGTTTTGAAAATACAGCCTTCCTGATTTTGGAAGGGATACTCAATATTTTTTATCAATTTGGTATATAAAAATATATCCAGATAAAGATAATGAACCTGAATGTCTCCTTCCTGATTTTGTATTAAAATTAAGCTAGTTTAGAACTCTGTCCCTGTGACACAGTGGGAATATCATAGGTTTTGACAATCTCCATTTCCCTTTATATAAATTTGAACTTGTCTTCTTCTTTTGCTATAATTCCTTTTGTATAACTTATGAGACATAAAATTATGGATGATAATATAGGTTATGGCTACATTTTTCCTTGCCTTTTACATTCTCTTATAAAAATTTTGCCTGAGCTTTTCACACTATAAACTACACAGACGCTGACTCAGGGTGGATTTTTTTCCTAACTAAAATTCTTCTTTTCCCTCAGGATCTTTGACACTTCAGAAGTGCTGACCTAGAGAGAGCACACTGTTAAAATACTGTTTTATGCGAGTCTCAAAAAAGAAACTGATAGATGACTAGCATTCACAGCCTTTGGCTGACATAGTTCTATTTGCTGATGTCTGTGCAGGAAAAAATTATGAAATTCAAGCTCAGGAAATTGGGAAATGCAACTGTGTTTCATTATGGCTTTTGTAATTTTATTGGTTGAAAAAAATACAATAGCTAATATAAGTATGATGAAGTAAAACTAATTCTGTTTTGATTTTCTCCCATTTGATGTATAGTTTTACTTTTTGGGGGTTTTATTATTATAGATAGATTAAAGCATTGCATTTCATAATTGTTAGCGCTGTTAATCACAGAACAACAGAATATGCTGAGTTGGAAGGGACCCACAAGGATCATCGAGTCCAACTCCTGACCCTGCACAAGGCCATCCCCAAGATTCACACCACATGTCCAAAAGTATCTTCCAAACACTTCTTGAACTCTGTCAGGCTTGATGATGTGACCACTTCCCTGGGGAGCCTTTTTCTGTGCTCAAACACCCTCTGGGTAAAGAACCTTTTTCTGATATCCAACGTAAGCATACCCTGACACAGCTTCAGGCCATTCCCTCAGGTCCTGTTACTGTCACCACAGAGAGGAGATCAGTGTCTGCCCCTCCTCTTCTCCTCGAAGCAGGTGAAGACTGCAATGTCTCCTCTCACTCTACTCCAGGCTGAACAGAACAAGTGCCCTCAGCAGTTCCTCACACAGCTTCCCCTCAAGGCCCTTCCCCATCTTGGTTGTCCTCCTTTGGACACTCTCCAATAGCTTAGTGTCTTTCCTTTATTGTGTCACCCAGAACTGCCCCCAGCACTCGAGGTGAGGCCACCCCAGTGCAGAGCAGAGCAGGACAATCCCCTCCCTTGCCCAGCTGGTGATTCTGTGCCTGATGCACCCCTGGACACACCTGGCTCTCCTGGCTGCCAGGGCACTGCTGACTCATGTTCAACTTGCCATTGACCAGGACTCCCAGGTCTCTTTTCACACCTCTGCTCTCCAGCATTTCATTCCCCAGTTCATACATCCAGGATTACCCATCCCAGGTGCAGTTCTTTGTTGAGCTTCATATGGCTGGTGATTGCCCAATTCTCTAATTTGTCGAGGTCTCCCTGCAGGGCCTCCCTGCCTGCAAGGGAGTCAACAACTCCTCCCAGTTTTGTATTGTCTGCAAACTTACTTAGAATCCATTCAAGTCCTGTGTCCAAGTCATTTGTGAAAACACTGAAGAGCACATGCAAACTGCTGTGTCACTCCCTTACTGATGTGCCACAGCCCTGCTTATCTAACTCCTGTTCCCTGTGCTCCTGGTTGCCTGCATACCCTGGAGACATTTAAATCTCCCTTGGTTGTTCACAGCACTGGCCCTCCTGGCCTGGTTGTCTACCAAGGGTCATGATGAGGCTCCTGAACCTTGGGGAGTCCCTGTACAGCTTGATCTCACCCCTGGTCTTACCTTCAGTCATGGCGGTTTGAGATTCGACGACTGAAATAAAAATATAAAAAGTGTTTGATCAAATTTGATTTTTATTGAAATGAAGTTATTGAACAAGAGAATTGAAAAGAAAATAGTTTTTTCAGGGTATCAAGCTGATATTAGAGTATGTCATGTAGAATTATTGCCATATTATTAGAGGAACCAAAACAATTTTCAAGATACATGCATGACTATACATTCATTATTTTATTCAAAGGTCTCCTGGTGCAAGTTAGTTCATCCATTATATCATCTATATACACATAAATATCTTCCATTACTTGCTTAAAATTTACCACATTTTCAAAGGATGAAAATTTAATAATACAGATTTTCTTATATAAAGGTTATAGGTTAGCACAAATACATCTAAAATTAGCTTTTTTTTTTTTTTTAGATTGACATTTAATCGGATAATATTTTCTTGTATTCTTGAAATAATGCACTTAACCTTCCTCCGCCACCTCCATGGCATTGACAAAGGGAAGAGCAAGACTGATTAAAGGAAAAAAATTGAAATACTGTGTTGAAATACTGCATAAGTTAGCTAGGATTCTCTTTAAAAGATTTTAGCTTTGCCAATGATGGCAAACCTGTTCTTCCAAATAGATGTTTCATAATTTTTAACAGGGAAGAATATTTAACAGTAGAGTGAGAATTAGTTACAAAACTTGACTTGAAATGACTTTCCATTTTTTTGGCTGGCAATCTCCTGTACTCAGTGTGCCAATCATCTACATAATTCCCATGGCAAAATGGATAAAGTAAAAACAAAAGAAACGTCTTCTTCAGGAGAGGAATCATCAGTCAGTTACTGGGTCATTTACAAATATATTAGAGGACCCAGGTTGACTGATGGGACAGTTTGTCTTGTAAAGAATGTGCTGCAATTTAGCACAAAAGTCATTGCAATTCCTTATTTAAAATTTATTTTTAAACAAAATTGGGTTTTTTAGCATCTATAAGGACTTAACTATAAATGTCAACCTTGTATAGAAGCAAGGAATTATCACTGGGATAATTAATGTTGTATGTTTTTATCTGAAAGGGGAACTGGAACCTTTCAAATGAATTCTTGTTTGTCTCTTCAGCTTTAAATACTTACTGTCTGAAGCTGGTTTAAATTCTTAATGAATGTGACAACAAATGCATGGTCACATTCTGCAGAGGTTCTGATGTAATTTCTCTTGTTTGGCCATAAATCATTTTGATAGAAATTATGTAAATATTGGAAGACTATAGCACAGCTGCACATTAGATCCTTTGGCAGGCAAATATGTCTCTATGCTCAAACATAGTTTAAGAAGTCTCTGCTCTTTCCTACTCCTAGTTGGTCAACCCCATCCACAACTGCAGAACTTCCCTCTTACCTCTATCAGTTCAATGGTTTTAATTATTTTAGTTGAGCTGTGGTTTTAAATTGTCTTAGTAAACAATCTAAATTCTATTCTTTGCTATTGTCTGTTTACATTCTTTGGTAAGCCAGTTCATTTGAGTGATGGGATGAATGCTTTTCCTTAGCCAAGAAGAAAAAACCAAACTGTATACTGAGAGAAGGTAAACCACTATTTCTTTCATTATTCTTATTTGGTCTGGAAGAATCTGAAAATTCAGTCTTACATCACTGAAAGCACTGCAAGGAGTTGTTCAGTTTTTAACTACCTTTAAACTTCTAAGGGCTTCTCCAATCTTAATTATTATTGCTACAGCACTTTTATTATCTCTTTAAGTATACATTATCCTTAAAATTCTGAAGAATGACTGATCATTTGCATCAGAAGTCTTTGTTGAAAGGAGTCACTAAGCCATTTCCCTACACTAAATACTCTATTAAAGTTTGTTACTCACAGGCAAGATTTTGTCTGAGGAAGCTTGGTAAAAATAGCTCTCTATAGATCAGCTGATAGATATTGTTTGTTTCAGTGCTAAAAAGAAGTTAAAATTAAACCTTATTATATGAAAAACTTGTATATTATTCTCATTGCCACTTAGAATCAAATAAGAAGACATATTGATTTAATTATAATACTAAGAGTAGGAATTTAATAAATTTTAATATTTACTAAAGTGTACATTAGTAGACTGAACAACATCTTAGTTCAATATAAACTAAGATTTTATCACACATTTTCTTAATTTTACTTGAATTGCAGGACTGAGTTTAAGTGTAAAATATTTAAAGTCACAGTGGTCTTAAATGAGCATTTAAAAGCTTGAGTATCCTAGAAGGCCTGACAAAATTCAAGGAAGAAAGAAATTGTTTGGCAGGTTTTTCGGGTCCTCGAGAATTTCTTTTAAAAGTGCACTGTTAATTTATTTTTTAATTTATTAGAAAAATGTTACATACACAGTTTTAGAGTACATTTGGACAACTTTGACTTAATTTTCATATATTTAAACACTTTGACAGTTCTAAACCAAAGGCTTTATGCGTTACAGGAGCTTCTATGAGATGTACTAACCAGGTTTAAATTTTGTTCATTACCTTTGTCCAAAAGTCAGAGCTGAAAACACAAACCAGAAGTTTTTTCACTGCCTCTTAGGATAAATGTGGAGAAAAACAAATTAGAATTTCAAGTTTCACTGAAAATAACTAAGGTGCCCTGGAAATATTTTACAGAGTAAAATAAATTTATGAGTTTATAGAATAATATTATTAAATTACAATGGAAAGTTAAGTATGATGGTTTGTTCTGACAATTACTGTGAAATTCTGATACAGAATCATCTGGAGCTGTTTGATCTCTTTACATTTAGGACAGCTTGAGTAGCTGCCTAAAGCACAACATAAAATATTAAAACTACTGTTGTGCCAACAATGAAGCAAAAAAAGCAGAAAGCATTCTCAATTTTTTGGTATGTTGCGTACACTGTTTTGTGTATTCAGAAGCATAAAAAATAGTCAAACAATAATGCAAGCCAGAAAGAGATTTTTTTGGTAGTTTAACACTGTTACTGAGGAAATACAACCATTTTTAATTGCTCACATTGCTCTGTGAACTTGGATTTAAAAGGAATTTAGTCTTTGGAACTCTATTGATTAATTCTGCAGTAGCAGAAGTGATCCAGGTCCATGGCATTTCTCATGTTTTTTCAGTCTAAATGTTATCTGTGAATAAGTGTAGTCATGAAGATCTATTTGATGTAGTCTTTGTAAGCAGAGAGAAGTTTTCCTCAGTATTTTAAAATCTGCAGTGAAAAGTGTTTGGTGTGGAAAAAATTACCCAGTTACTGAAACAGAAATAAATTCTGAATAGCTACCGAGTTGAAATGAAAGTCAGCTTGTTAATTATATCCTTTGGAAAAGATCTGTGTTACTAAAAGGTGGCAATTATCTCAATGGCAAAGTTGACAATAGTGCAGTTCCCACTGGGAAATAATATGCTTCCCTGAAGGAGCATGTGCCCCAGCCTTCCCTGAACCATAATCCTTTCTACAGAATTTTATTTCCTCAGTTCTGACCTTCAGAACAGTAACTTGTTTTAGTCTGTGATTGGCAAGTCTCAAGGCAAATTTCCTAACAGAAAGGCAATTTATTGAACCACCAAGATATGTCCTACAATATATGTGGGTATGAATATCTCCTTTCCAAAGAGAACAGGTTTTAGAGGAGACGTGAAACAAATTCTGAGCTCACATATCGACCAACTTTGTGTCATACTAATGTCAAAGCTACTTATTAAACATTTTGCAAGGTTAAAAATATTGAACAGCAAAACCTGAGATAATACTTTTCAAGGTCACATTCTAGATGTTGATGTGTAAGGATTAAGGGTGAATGCATGTAGAAGATGTTTGGGGTTTTTAATCTTAAAATACTCTTTTCTACTTGTTGCTATGTAGGAGATACTTGGGGTTTTTAATTTTAAAATATCTACTTGTTGTTTTCAAGATAATGTAGCATTTTCTGATTGTTCATACCCTATAGTGATTAAAAATGCATACTTTGTTAAAGAATAAGTAGTCAGATTAAGATCTTGTCATGGGGGACTGGAAAGCAAAGACTGTTTGGACTTACTTATTGGTTGTTTGTATACTTATTCAAAAGTTGGGGATGATGTACCAACCAAAAGCATGAAACTTCTTCATTCCTTTTCATGTGAGCAATGTTTGTTAACGGAGAATTTTATGGTTGTCTTTCAATATGAGAAAACCACAGTCTCCTTCCTCAGGTGAGAACTTGCCAGCAGATGTCATTTTCCCAGGGCTTTTCCCAGGGCATTTCCCATTTTCCAGAGCAGCCCTAAACATAAAATAAGGAATGGTGTGTAGTAAAGAAAGGAGGAGGAAAAAGAGGTTCTATAGTCCATTATCACCTAGGGAAGCTTAATGATCAAGAAGAGAAAATGATAAGAAATCATGAGACAGATCCTTTCTTATGAGAAGATAGGAGACATCAAGAATGCAACTACCGGTGGTCCTGACAAGAAGACTGTGACTGTCTGCAGGGAGTATGGAAAGGTGTGAGTAATGGTTCCATAATTAAAACAGATAAAATTAGCTTTTGTTCTTTTACAGCCAGACCACATGGAAAGCTATCTGATTCTTCTAGCGAGACTGTCAAAATTGAATTTTCTCAATAACACCACAGAATCTGCTTTCATGAAAAAATTGTTGCAGAAACAATTTTGGACTGAATTTCTTGCTTAGGAGATGGTAAAACAGATGCTGAGACCTTTTCAATAATGCTGAAGATTACAGTCCTGGCACGTTCAAGATCATCTAGTTCCAACCCTCATGCCATGGGCAGGGGCACCTTCCTTTAGATCAGGCTGCTCAAAGCCTCATTCAGCCTGACCTTGAACACTTCCAAGGCATCTACAACTTCTCTGGGCAACCTGTACCAGTGCTCCAATACTCATAGTAAAGAATTTCTTCCTAATATGTAATCTTAAATTACTCTCAGTTTGAAGCCACTCCCCCTTATCCTATCACTGCATGCTCCTGTAAGAAGTCCCTCTCCATCTTTCTTGTAGGCTCTCTTCAGGTACTGGAAGGCTGCAATTAGGTAACCCTAAAGCCATCTCTTCTCCAGGATGAGCAACACCAGTTCTTTTATCCTTTCCTCACAGGAGAGGTGCTTCATTCTTCTTGTCATCTTGGTGGCATCCTCTCGAGTCACTCCAGCAGGTCCATGTCCTTCCTGTGCTGGCCCCCAGAGCTGGATGCAGCACCCCAGGTGGGGTCTCACCAGAGCAGAGCAGAGGGGCAGAATGCCCTCCCTGCCCTGCTGCCCACGGGGCTCTGGCTGCAGCCAGGACCCCTTTGGCTCTCTGGGCTGTGAGTGCCCATGGCTGGGTCATGTCCAGCCTCTCACCCACAGCACCCCCAGGTCTCTCCCAGCTTGGCTGCTCTGGATCTGTTCATCCCCAGCCTGTGTTGATACCTGGAGGTCACCCTGACCCAGGTGCAGCACCTTGTACTTGGGCATGTTAAATTGTGTGCGATTCCCATGGACCCCTTTTCAAGCATGTCCAGGTCCCTCTGGATGGCATCTTATCCTCTAGATGTGTCAACCACACCACTCAGCTTAGGGTCATCTGCAAATTTGCTGAGACTGCACTCAACCACTTTGTCATTGATGAAGACATTAAACAGTGTTGGTCCCAATACAGACCCCAAAATGATACAACATTTCACTGATATCCCTCAGGAGCTGTTGACCACCACCCTTTGGATGTGATCATCCAACAAATGTGATCATCCACTCAACAGTCTACCCGTCAAATCCATCTTTCTCCAATTTAGAAAGAAAGATGTTTTGAGGGACCATGTCAAAGGCTTGACAGAATTACAGATAGATGACATTTGTGGCCCTTCCCTTGTCACCTTGATCCTTGTAATCACTCCATCAGAGAAGACCACTATTTTGGTCAAGCAGAACTGGCCCTTGGTGAAGCTGTGCTGGTTGTATCTCATCACCTCCCTGTTCTCCATGAGCCTTAGCACAGCTTCTAGGAGGATCTGTTCCATGATCTTCCCAGGCACAGATGAGAGTCTGACAGGTCAGTCGTTCCCAGGGTCCTCATTTCTAACCTCTTCAAAAATAGGTGCATTTCCCTTTTTGCAGTCACCTGTGACTTCACCTGACAGCCTTGACTTTTTAAATATCATT
Organism: Urocynchramus pylzowi; assembly: GCA_013397555.1. Classification (NCBI taxonomy): domain Eukaryota; kingdom Metazoa; phylum Chordata; class Aves; order Passeriformes; family Fringillidae; genus Urocynchramus; species Urocynchramus pylzowi. Next base: position 1,375,676 of record VZRH01004630.1, on the reverse strand, counting down.
GAGAGTGGTTTGGCAACTACATAAGCCAGTTCCTTCAGGACTTTTCCGCCTTCTCCTCATCCATTGTTAGCAGTTTTCCACATTCTTTATTAGGGGGAGTTATACCCTCTTTGACCTTCCTTTTCTGGTTAGAAAATCAGTGAATTATCAGTAATTCCTGTAATTGCCATTCTTACTCATTCCCTTTGATGCCTTGATCAAAGCCTTGTTGTACCTTATGCTAATTGTCCACCTAATTGATGGTTCTTGTCTCAATGAAGTGCAATAATGCAGCCTGAAAGCACCTAACAATTGTAATAGGCAATGGGTGTGTGCAGGGGAAGACCCAGCAAAGTGACAATAATAATATCCCCTCTGTTCTCTAAGTGTTTCAAAGCTCATTTGAGACGTGTTTGCTTCTGGTTATTTAACACAGGAACAGTAGAGAGAACTAGCAATGCAGAAAGCTTTGCCGAGGTAATTAGGATCCAGCAGTGAGTGATTGTGCTTGAAGACAGGCTTATCAGGAAACATAAACATTGTAGAAAGTAAGAGAGCTACATGAAGAAACAAAAAATACAGGTAACTTTTCTGATTTTTGCTGTTAAAGTGGATGCTAATACTAGTGCTAACATTTAGTCATGTAAGTTGCCACCTATAGAATAATTCTATAAAATGATAGGTTTAATATTCACATAAAATAAACATTCTAACTAAATGTTTAATGACTCATCTTGCCTTTTTTTCTCTTACAATTTTATTTAAAATATTATTTTAATGTGTTTTTTTTTTTGTTTAACAGCAAGTCTTTCTTTTCTGCTTTGGGCTATAAGCTTCATTCCAGATTTCTGCTACAATTCACATATTTCTAAAATTTTACTTTGTTACCTAAACTTTCTTCAGAATTGTTTATTCTTCTTCAGCTTTAGAATTTGAAAAGATCTGTCAAAGAAATCATAGTGAAATAAAAACTGCTGATATTATTTTCATGTATATTATTTTCATGTAGTCCTTTGCTCTATGCCTGCAAGACCACAAAAGAGGAACCCAGAACCTATTGACATGTTGAAGAGTTCACATTTTTCAGAACTTTTATTTCAGATTTTCCATAGAAGTGGATAAATATAATGAAAAAAATTATTTTGACTATTTCTTTCAATTTCATAAGTTTTTCCATTTATTGCCAAGTAAAACTGATGTATAATTCCTGACACAGATTAAGTGAACTGGTGTTGACACAGTTTCCTCTGTCATAAGCATCCCAGAAACAAGAAATCTTGCAAATGATTAAAAAATATCCAGGTTATCTGATCACTCACTACAACATATTGGGGGCGGNGGGGGTTTTGATGATTTTTGCTTTTTCTTCTCTCAGCTACTTAATCTAAAATAATTAGAGAAATTCTCCCTCAATAGGCAATGCTGGGAAATAGCTTTCAAAAGCATGCATATACTTTGATTTATATAGATTTTCCTGTAATAGCTTCATCCTCTTCCTGGTGTTAATTGTTGTGATGTTTCATGTTGTAGCAGTTTAAGTTAAAACAGCATGGGAAAGACAGCCCTGTTTCACTGTGATGGTATAGCATGATCAACACTTGCATACATACAAGAAGTGAGAGACTGCTTTCCAAGGCTGGAGATAGAGTAATGAATTGCTGGTAACCATTGAGCATAACCTAAATGACAAAAATACTTTCAATAATTTATACACTCACACCACGAGAACTTTGACAGATTTGAAAGGAGTGAAGTACAGTGATTCCATCCTTAATGTTTTTGCTTCAGATTTTGAGATTTACCTTGGTTTTCTGCATTTGTCTCTGTTAAGGTTTTGGGTTTTGTCTCTGTTTAAGGTTTTGGGGGGCTGTGCAGTTCAGTAATATATAGTTTTCTTGTTGTGTCACAAGTTTAATGACTAAGTAGTGAGCTTTGGGCATTTGACAAGCTTCCTCCAAGTCCATTTGTATTGCTGCTTTATTTTTACTTGGGATGTTTATACCTAAATCCCATTTTAAATTTCATTTGATATTTAAATCAATTCCACAAAAGCCATGTCTTTTGTCTGCTATTTAAATATCTACTTGTGCTTTATCATTATTTTTTTCTATGCCTGATTGAATTCCCCCATAATAAAAATTTCATGGTGCATTATACAGGGAAGTATAACAAGTAGGTTATTTCTATCTGGAGGTTATAGCTGTGATCATTGTTCATGTGGCTTCTTGGAACACTGTGTATAATTCTTGTTGGGTACATCTGTATTACTTTGGTAGGTGTAGCTCTGTTTGGCCTGAGATTTGGTGTGTCAGGACTTGATTTGGTGTGTCAGATGATATCTGTGATTGCCTTTAGCATATAGCAAGACTGACGTGGACATAGAGCAAAGGCTGAGAATCAAGAGAAGATCCTTTGATGAAAAAAAGAATTATCTAGAAAGTATGTTTCTTGAAACTTTATCAAGAACCTCAAGTATAAACTGGGGTGTTTTATTTGTTTGTTTCAAACTATTTGCTTGTTCTTTTCCAAACCTCCTCAGTGTGTAAATCTCATGTGAAGAAATACAGGCTTTTAATAACATTTTGTCAAAATTTTAAGATATCTGGAACATTTCCTTAAAGCAGAAGTCCAAATGTGTTTACTGAAAATTTTCAATTAGGTTTGTGATTTTAAGAGTAATTAGTAGCAATTAAATTGGAACTTTCAGGTTTGAAAGGATGATTAGACAGGATGAACACTAAAATGTGATGTGAAACTTTGTTTTGGGAAAGCGGGGCTATAGAAAATATCTATATTTTCCATAAATAAGAAAAAAAAGCATCTAATTAAATTGGACCAGAACTCATGTTAACTCTTCAGCTCAGAATTGCCTGTGAATAACTTGGACAATAAATTATATTAATTTCTCTCCATTTGAAAAACACTTGTGTGGGGGTCCCTGCTGTCCTGACACCTTGGGAAGATTCTTGAGAATTTTTTGAGAATATTCTTGGAAATACTGAAGATTGGTAAATATTGATGTAACAGAACATTGGGAATATTCTGATGAAGAATAGTTTTCTTTAATTTGTGTTTTAACAGTTCCAAACTTGTACAAACTTCCAACAATTTTAATGGAGCCTTCAAATTTTTAAGTACTCAAGAACTCAGCAATTGCTTTCATTTGTAGGTCTTTTTCTTTCATATCTTTCCTAATGTAAATTTCTTCATGTTTGTTTAGGGCTAGTAATAACCTTTATGATTGAAAGTCTGTTTCTGAGACTCCAAGCCCTACAAATGTGTGGTTTTTTAGATTTTCCATCTCTCCCCATTTGCAAGGAATGTTGCTAAAACATGCTGAGGTTCTAGTTCTGGACAATGGATAACCTCTAAGGAATGTTTTTTCCATCCCCTTGCATCTTTGCTCTGCTTTTTACCCTTCTTGGCTGACACTGTGTCTTTCATACCCTTCTAAACATTTGGCACTTAATTCCTCCAAGATTTTTTCTTCAATTCTTCACACTTATTATCTGTCATTTGCCTTAACTGCAGTTGCCCCTGTAGTCATTGCACATCTACTCATCTGTCCTTTGACTCCCTTGGTCTGCTGCACTGACCAGAGTACTAAGTACTTTCTATTTCTTTCAGTTCTCATTTTGTTCCTATGGAGTGGTCAAGTAACTCATAAATTTTTCATGCTTCTCTCAGGGCCACTGACCAGATGCAGACAATCAGCTTGTTCAGTGGCACCCACAGCATGAATCTCTAAAGCAACAGACAAAATGTGGTGCTCTGCAGCAGTGAGGAAACATATTCTCTGTATTTCTTAAAATCTGGAAATAGCGAGTTTCTCAGCAAACCAAAGTTTAATACTGCTCCTTTTTTCTGTAAAGGTACCTTGGTAATGCAATGGTCATTGTGAGTCACTAGTGTATCAGCAGGGTATGTTTGAGAAGTGTCCTGTAAAGAAAGTTTCAGCCATAATTATTTTGGCTGCCCATACTGGGGGTAGGCACAAATAAAAGAATTTATAGCATTACATCCTCTTACAAACTGCCAGCAGATAGTGTGGCAGATCTCAAGTCTTACCTGCTTATTACATGATTTTTTACATCTTTATGGCACCCATGTAGAAGTCCAAAGACCTGAAGTGTTACACTTGCCTAAGCACAGAAATCAAATCATAAAAGATCCACTGCTTGCACTATAACAATGTAAACATATCAGTACCATTCTTGAGTGTCAAAGTTGGTGGTATTATCATAATTGTCTGTGTTCTGAGCATAATTTGGGAATATATTTAATTATACAGTATACCATCTTACCTAAAGTAAACCAATAGTTTATTAAACTAACTGGAATTAAATTGCTCCATTTAAAGTGTTTCTAATTTTAAAGATTCATTTTGGAAACACTCTTCAGAACTGAGCTAATTAGCTGGGATTGCCTATTTGAATACTGTACAAAATGCATGAAATTTTTCCAAAATATGTTAAAAATAATTGAACCAGCTGTGGGAAAAAAAAAAAAAAGGGGGTTGCTATGATTGCTCATACAGAATATTTTTTTGGTAAAAATGATTTTATAAATTATTTCAATCTATTAATCTTTCATATACCTACAATTATATGCTCATCTAATTCTAAAACCAAAAGTTGATATTTATTACTGAAGTGTGATTCTTACTCAAAAAACCCCAAACCAAACAAACACAAAAAATTAAAAACCAAACATTTTTTTCCTCAAATGTTTCATTGTGTTTATAACTCAATTACAATTTCAGAAAGCTTTCTGAAAATATCCCCTAAATTAATTAATTTGTTTTTGCTTTTATGACTCCTAGCTGTAAACCTGTTTCAGATAAAAAGTAACTATTATAAAATTTTAATCTGATTTACCTTTAATCTTGAAGTTGTAATGCTTTGGGGATTATGGAGGGGAGAAAAGGAGCACAAATGAACCAGAAGGATTCGGTTCAGGTGGGGCTGGACTGAAATGGGGCCCCCCAGGGACATTTGCTAGGGCCAGTAAGGGCTGGTACAGCCCTCATGGCCCTGACAGTATCCTTCTCTAATATTTTAGTTATTAGCATATTGACAGTATTAAAGCTCTATGTAACTATAAGAATGTTCTTACATTGTTGGGTTTTGTTATCTGCAGTGTAATTTTTGAACTGACATCACAAATCATTGTAAGCTGAAGTTTGCATCAAGAGAGTAACAGGTCTGGTCATGGAGAGAGACAATTATCCGGTATTTTTGTGCTTTAGATATGTTTGTATTCCTATGAGTGATATTCATTGCACTTTATACTCATCTTACAAATCAATAATCCACTTATTTCAACTAAATCTTCTCTGAATGTCTAGCTCCTCTGAGTAGACTATTTTTGAAATCATTGAACCTTTGTCTTTAGGCACTTCCTGTGTAAAATAAAGTGCAGGTAAACAATGAAGATGAAATGCTGGACTGCTTAAATTGATAGAAGTTTTGCCACTGTGTTTTCTTTGGTCCAGTATTTAAGCCTACTGCTCTATATTTGTCATCAGAAAATGAGGAATATAGATTTAAGTTCTTAACTTCTTCAGCCCTCTTTTTATATTTTATATAAGACAAGAAAAGAAAAAGAAAGAAGGCTTGGCTCACCTAATTTTTCATTATCCTGAATTTCAGAATTTGATATCCAAGGTTCTTCTTTTTTAAACTAGAACCTGGGAGGCAGATTTTAGCCTGAGGTTTGTGTTAAGTATTTTTTGGTGGTGAAAGGAAAGAAACCTTCAGATCAGACTGTGATCAGTCTTTGTGAGTGTAAGTTTCCAAACTTTTGCTGAACTGGCAAAAATAGGCATGGCTGTATCCTCCCTTGCTAAGGATAAGATTATTCTAACTGAGAAGATTTTAACCAAAAAGTGACTAAACAAAAGTGAAAAGGGCTCCTTAAAAGCCTTTGGTCTTGCAGATACCTATTAGGACAACTGCCTTTCCCAGAGCAGCAGTTGCCTGGACTAATGATTTTCAAAAGACCATAAGGAAAGTGGAAATCAAGTGTGAGAAAAAGGTCCTTAACAGCTGCTTTTGTTGCTGGAAGCTCCCTTGATTGCATCAAGTGTTTATCTCAAACTAGTAAAATTGAACACAAAGTCTCACTGATATCTTTTTATCTGGAAAGATGGACAAGCCAAACAGGCACTTTCATCTGCCAGAATCTGTGAAGCAGAGCTAATTGGCAGGATGTTAGAGAGGTCATAGCATAGTCCAGTGAGACATTAAATACACCTGAACTCCTTGAAACTAGCTCACAGTCATTTAAGACTTCCCAGGGAACCGATTATCATTTAAAGTTAATAATCATAGTGAAACAACTGGGAAGAATGTTTCTTGTACAGGAAAACTCTGGATATAAAGGAAAGGACTGTAAAGTACAGAAAATTTTAGAGAAATTATGCATCATTCAGGTAAAAATAAATCTTTATCTATGTCTCCTTATGTCATTTCCTTCTTATCTAAAAAACTTTCAAGAACAGCAAGAACCAACATATAGAGACACACATATGAGGTCTTTTTAACCTTACATACTTAATCCAGGGATGACCATTAATGGATGAGAAGAATCTATGAATATAAAACAAGTATATAATAAATTTCCTAAGTATCTTCCTAGCCTTTAGTCATTTCTACCTAATGGACATCCCCAGATGTTTCTGTCAGATGTCTTCATGCTGTTGGATAAACATAAGTATACTGAGTGCTAGCAAACTGCCAGAAGCAATAAAGCACCCAAGCTCTGCAAGCTTCAGGGAAAGAGCTGTGTGGTATCAGGTGATTTCAGGGAGAAAAGTGCCTCTCTGCAGCAGCAGTCACAATCCTACTTTTTTCCTTCTCTCACCCCACTCCAGTGAGAGCATGATTGGTGAGCTTGCACTTTTTTTTTAGACTGTTTCTCTTGGCTCTCTGTTGAAGCTCTTCCCCTTTCCTGTGCATCTGTGCTTCCCCTAAAGGAGTGCATCTGGCTCCTCATTCTTCAAGAAGCAAAATTCAGTTCTTTTTTGAATAGTTTATGCTGGCTTTGAACGCAGGATAAGCTTACACCTATATATGCAAACATTTTTCAAAAGCTCAAACTTAGTTGAATGCTGAAAACCAGGTAGTCTTCCTGCCAACTGATGCCAAAATTAAGACTATATTAAATATAAAGTGTTTGTCTCCTTGGTGTATCAGTTTGATCCCTAATAGTTCCTGTAAAGTACTGATGGCAGTGGATCAGGGCTCTCTGTTACAAGATCTCACCTTCCAGTGCTCTCATTGTTTTTTGAGAGTAACAATTCTGTTTGACTTCAAAGAAAGGCATGGCTGTGTTTGTAAGGTTTTAGGAAGTGAAATGCAAATATTATAGATAGTGCAGATTAATGGAATAATACAATATTGTGTTGGTTAGGTAGTTAGAAAAGTATAGGTTAACAATATATGGGAAAGGCTGGTGGAACAGGTTTGCGTTAGGGTTTGTTGAATTTGGAACTTTGTAATATTAGCAGAAAATTAAAACCCAAATTAAAGAAATCAAGTTCAATCTGATTTCTGAAGCAGGGATTGTATACACAAAGGTTTCAAGTTTTTAATAAAACTCTTGGTGTTCTTTAATATAAAAATTTGATTTGTAAAATATTTAATGAAATTATTAAAAAGGGCTGTTATACTTGACACAACTTCCCTCTCAGCATGCATGTTAATACTAAGTTCTAACTTAATGTTACCTCAATTTTTTTGTTCTCTCATTTATTGTCTCATACATGTTCCCAGGATAGTCCACTGGTCTTACAGTCTGACAGAAATGTAACAGTGAATGCAAGAAATCACATGGGACAGTTAACTGGACAACTGACAGTAGGTGAGTGTTCTTTATTGACTGTTATGTTTATCAATTTAGCTTTATTAATAGTTTTCATTTGTTATCATCACATATAAAATATTACTGAAACATCAGGAAAAAAAAATCTCATCACCATGCTCAAAAACCATTGCATACAATGGATCATAAGAGCATGATTCAGCATTAGCTCAAGGAAGAAAAACTAGAAATGCCTCAAAATAGCTAAAATCAAAACAGCTTAATGAAAAATTATTATTTTTGAGACCATTGTAACAAAATAAGTTTCAACAACACTTTCAGTTTTCATTCTGGAAAATAACAATAATTTTCTTACACTTTCTGTCAATCTTTCATTACTTCAGTGGCAATTGCTTTGGCCCTGTCACTTGTGTAGGGCATTTGTATCAGCACATATTCAAAGTGGTTGGAGTAACAGAATGTTAAAAATCCGAAAAAAACCCAAAAAACCAAAATGTTTTCCTAGTCACTACAAAAATTAAATGAAAAGCTAACATACTTCCAGTCATTCATTAAAACTGATATTTTACAAATTATAAAATATAGCCATTCCAAATGAAATGGATATAAAAGTATCCTCTACTTATCTGTTTCACTTACCATGCATTCCCCCCTTTTCATGAAATTTATTGTGTTATACTTTGTTTTTAATATGAATCATACTTCTTGTGATAATAGAAGAGTACTGATATGAATTTATTTTTTAAGTATATTGGCCAAAAGAATCACTGAAAAGTGATTTACTAGTTCTGGTACAAAACAATATATATTGACTGGGAATGGGATAAAAAATATAACAACATACATTCGTCATACCTTAGTATATAAAATTCCAGGAGACTCCCTGGAATGTGTTTTCATTTTTTTCATTTTATTTCTGGATTAAGATGTGTTTTATTCATTGTTTTTTCCTCATGTGCTGAGGTTATGCCACAAATAGTTTTAAGTTAAACTCTAGTTGTGATCTGTACTAAATTTTCATACTGACTGGAGGCAGTGGCTTCTAGTTGTAAAAATGTTTTCCAAGTCCACACAGTGACACACCATCTGCACTGATTTCCCTGAACAACCACAGTGAATGAGTGTGCAAAGGTAACCAGACTTGCTAGCAGGTACAGATGAGGAAAATTAAGCTAACACCTGTTCTGGCCATATTGTACTTGCCCAGTGCAATTACAAAATGCAGTTCTCTGTCATCTGGTAACTCTATTGTTAAAACCTCTACTTCAGCAGGTAATTGCAAAAAGGTGAGTTGTCCATGGCAGACATTCACACTGACTGAAATAGATATAATATTTTTATCACTGACACTATTCTGGCTGAGTGAATCCAGCACTGAAAATGTGTGTGAGTGTATTGAGGCTGCCCTACTTAAAGGCATCACACTAGAGGTTATTAATATTCTAAACACATGAAGGCCTGAAAAAAACATATGTTTTTATGTTACCATCATTAGGGTGAACACCTTAAGCTTCGTGGTGTGCAGCTGGTGCTGTCTCTGGAGACTAGAAGCTTGTTAAACTGCAATATTGTATTTACATTATTTCTTAATGTATCTTCCTCTTTGTTTCATATATGACCTTTGTTATTTCTTATATCAGTATAAAAATCTTTTTCTTTTTTTTTGGTGAATCCCCTGGAGAGTATTGGATGCATGCTAAAATACTCCTTATCTCTTATTAAATACTTCTTACTTAGTAAGGACAGTCTCAACTGCCAGTAGAATCAGTAAACCCTGAATGTTGTACTATTAAGAAATAAAAGAAATTAGCAGGAACCTAAAAGTAAAAATATATTATTAAGGCACTTCCTTCTAAATTTTTTTGTTGTGTAAAACAGAACAGAGACAAGTTTTTACTTTTGTCTAGGTAAAAGCATGGCCAAATTTGCTGAAAGAATGGTAGGGGTCTTTTCTATACAGAGTTTGCTGACAAAAGAAAAGATTTTTTTTCTCTTAGTTGTAAATGTGCCCCAGAAAGTCCTTGTCTTTAAAAATGCTCTCTGTCCATTCACTAGTGGTTAGTGCTGAAGCAGCTGTTTGTGTGGCTGCCTAGTGAAAGGAATGAAAATAAACAGTGAGGAAAAATGTTTTAAACAACATAAAAGTAAATTATCATGTCTTGGGGAAAAGAAAAATCTTGTTAAAACTTTGAAATGTGATTATCTGTACAGTCTTTAAAGAGTTGAATAATAAGCATTAAAAAAAATAGACTACATATTAATATGCATGGCAGGAACATTCTACAAAGGATGCCAGGGCATTCAAAAGGATGATAATGCACTTTTTATACAAGTGATATCATTGGCACTTTATCTGCATTTCACAGGACTGAAGTGGTACTGCAAATAGGCTGGTCTCATCCTGTGTTTGGCAACCAAATTGCAGCTCATGCCAAATTTTAGGACAACTAAAAATTCTTTCTGTGGTGTTTGAAACCGTGCCATGTAAGACTAAGACAGCCTTAAGGGCATATAATTAGAATTGTAATGGGAAGATGGATTCATGTAAAAAAAGTGTTATTGTTATTGGGCTGAGGGGAAGAAGGCTATATGTTCACTCAGGGAAATGGAAAAAAATCCAGTGAGACTCTTAATGGGTATTCAGTTCTGTAAGTGACTGTGGAAGACAAAATATGTCATTAAAGTGCATCATTAAGACACCTTGGGAAACATCCTAACCTAGGAGGAGTGAAGAAAAAGTATATTAAATTAATATTTTTAAAAAGTAGCTAAGTGTATTGGATGATTGAGTGGTTGCATGTTTAAGTGGTATATATTCAAGTTATGCTTCAGGTCACACAAGACCAAGGGTACACCCATTATTGCAGTACAGTATTTTTTTATACTGGCACCAAAATCTGTACAGAGAGAAAGTCACAGCTGTAGCAATGCTTTCTGTTGGGATCTGTACCAACTGAGCAAGAGATGTTGGTTTGTACTCCAGTCTATTCATGACATATGGTCTGGAAACTGCCAAGTTTGTGTCTGGATCTCCGAGAGGACTCCACAGCCTTCAGTTTTTAGACATGCCATTTCAGACCCACGGAGCAGATGTAGCACAGACGTGAATTGTATGTACAAAACAAAGATGAAAAGATGACAATCCGTTGAATTTTGCTGGATAAGTTATCATATGTCTCCCCTCACAACCCTTCCTTACTAATGCTTCTGCATTGGGCATTCTACAGAATTACCTTTACACAACCTTTTCTCTCTGTTTAATCAATGTTTGCACAGTTTATGTGGAAAATAATCATTTTTTTCTACTGATCATAGATATGCACATTAGTTGCTCACCTTGAGCCACAAGTCTTTTGTCTCCATGCTGTCTGCTGTCTGCACATATCTTAGATACCTCTGCCTGCCTTTGAGTGGAGTACATTAGGCTTGCAAGCACTAAAAAAGTGTAATGTGACATTTGAACCTGAAACACACATTTGTATTTAATGTAAATTTATCCTCAGGTTGGATTATTATTTCAGCTTTTTTTTTTTTTTTTTTTTTTTTTTTTTTTTTTTTTTTTTTTTTTTGTTTTTTTTTTTTTTTTTTTTTTTTTTTTTTTTTTTTTTTTTTTTTTTTTTTTTTTTTTTTTTTTTTTTTGTGAGAGGTGGTTTTTTTCTTACTTTTTTCTTTACTGCAATAATTGGTTCTGACAAGTATCTCTGCTACTGTTTGACAAGTATCTCTGCTACTGTTTGACCCTTTTCTATTCATAAAGAACCCTAGGGATATCTGAAATGCACCAAAAAAAGAGCATTTAATTTCTGCTAAGCTTTGAGCCCTCAGACAGAATCATAACTCTCACAGACATCCAGACCTGTACATGTCACAGCTTTAGAGAGATTCTGAACCTGTCTTTCTAGTCACTGAGATCTCCAGAGCCATGCAAATTCAGAAAAAAATATTTGAATACCAAAGTTATATCACATTCTTGCAGCTACTTTTTGAAAATAGCAGGCAGAGGTATGATTTTCAATTACAGCACTGCTAAAGACTGATAACACTGCTAAAAGATTTCCTCAAATAACTTGTCAAAGCTGGAGATCCTTTCCATACATCTACCACAAAACTTGTCTGGTGTGTTCCGAGATCTTCTACTTTAAAATGTGCTTGCTCACTTGCGGTGTTCCATCAAGAGTACTTGGGTCGTTGTGCAGAAACTGTTGGACATTAGAAACTGCAGGTATGTGACTTTGGGAGTGGGAGTCTCCTTCAGCATCCATGCCTATATTGTATATGGCAGTTTCCTATGCTTATGTCAAGTGATACCTTGACAGGTAACACATCCTGCTCCCCCTTCGCTTCTGAGGTGCTCAAAATAACTCATCTCCTAAATGCCACGCCTGATGTTCCCTTTGCAACATTTAGATATCAGTGAAGATCTGAAGCAAGATACAACATTTCTAGTGTTCTTGATTTTAGAATCATCTGTGGGAGTAACAAAATGTTGTAATATATTCTTACTCTATGGGGTACTAGCAATAATAATAAGGTACATGTACAAATATATGTATACACTCTAAATCTTTGGTATTATTGTCAAACATTTACTTAAGATTTTTATGAACTTGAACTAAGTATCTATTCATAACATGCTTAATGAGACAAGAAATGTTTCTGGTTTTGAATCTTGCTTGCATACACTGTAGCCTCAAATGTAAGATCTTTTCTCCTAAGTATTGCAAGATACTTTAGAATGATCATACACATACACCCTTTCCTCACTGTTGGAAAGGGAAAAAAATGGTCTCAGCTCTTCTCTTATCTGGATAATTGTTCTTGTATCATCTGTAGTATGGTGCTGGGAGGGAAGGGATGAGTTAGTATACAGTCCAGCACTAGTTTCTGCCCTTCAAAGGGACAAACATGGGTTAGAACTTGTCAGGAATATGTGAAAGAAAGGCTTTCTCCTTCTGCTTACAAAGAGGTTTACCTACCTGTCATTCCAAACTACAGTGAGATTTCCAAAATCTGAGATACATTACACTTTCTGCAATTGCTCTTGTAACCTCTGTGGTATAGTAGGATAATTATTATTGCTAAGAAGATATGGCAAAACAAAGCCAGATAAATGAGTTGTCCATTTCTCTGCATTCTCTTAATTTCTGTTCCTTAACTGAAATACAGACTGAATAAACACAAATTTTTGTCCCTAATACCACTTTAATGTATGCAAATAAGAAACGTAGACAATTCATTTTACCTAGATGAATTAGGAGCCCAGTTTTTGCACTTATATACAAAGAGGAGTATTTCACATTGAAATTCAGACTGAATATGTAATAGCTTAAAATCTTCTTTTGGGACATTTTGTTGTTTATAAAATTATTCTCATTGTAGCAAAGATTTTCAACTTACAGTTACTTCACTTCCTCTTAATTTTCTAATACAGAAATAAATGAACACAGAGTCCCTAATTTCTGGGCTAAATTACTTGCATTGCTTACATATTTTCAGATTTTTTGCATCTGAAATGGAATTTTTTATTTACAATCATTGGTTGATGTTTTCCCTGTTGCCTTTACATTAGGTAGTTGTCATTCAGAGAATATTTGGATAATTTACATGGCAAAATCTTATACATTCTGAGTGTACCAATTTTAAAGTATAATATTTCTTTAACTTTTATAGCCAGTTAAGCACTCTTCCCAAATATAGGAATATAAACAGTTTATCAGGAGGTGAAGATACAACTCGTGTGCTAGTTTGTGGTACAAATCCATTGTGAGATCTTTTAAATGGAGGTAAATGGGAGATAGCTTGCTCTTTTTTATACAGGTTAGTTTACCTTGTACTGAACTGCAGGGTTAAAGGATTTCTTTCAGCTTCAGGACTCAGTGCAGAAGGAATGATGGAGCAGTGCCTGGAGGGCCATATGGCTTTATGTTTCCTCCTGGCAAAGCACGTGAGATGAGCCAAGAGGCAATCAGAGAGTGAGCCATGCTGCTCATAACAGTTGAAATGTCCAGCTGCAATCTTGAGTCTCATCCCTTCTCATAATTTTCAGTGAAACTTGATGTTGCCTCCATTTCTGACTGTCTAGTCCACAGAAGTCTTTTTGCAAACCATCTGTGCTGTAACAGGTTTTGTGATAGTTCACCTAATATATACTCTTAATGACTTTGGCTAAACTATCATGAGAATCCACTCCCCTTAATTAATTACCCTGAAGTGCAGCATTAGGAAAATGTGAAGGTCTCTGAAAATGGGTCCAAACTTTGACCTATTTGCCAGCACTTTGATGGGTCTGCCAACCTAATCCTGAAAAAATTAACATCATAATTTATTTGAAATTCGTCCATATTTCTCTTGCAATTCTTTAATTGTTTAAGTAATTTACAAATAATACAAAGCATCAAGGTTTGTTTGTTTTGGTTCAGCATCAAGAGGCAAACAACTCCTTTCTAATTTTTGTATTTATTTAACTTGTAAATTAGTTGCATCATTTTCTGTGTTAATTTTCATATGTGCATTTGAAATTCAGCTATGGCAAATATGCTCTTGTGACAAGCTCTTGTGTTAACTGGATTAAAAAATAATACTTTTTTACACATCCATTACACAATTAACTCATAAAACTATTACATATACTACATCAACCATTTTCTATCCAGTTTGTGCTTGGTTAACAAGATCTCTTTGAAAGAAAGAGATGCTTTACACAGTACTTCTGATTGCATTTGATAAATTAGGTATAATTTCAGTGTTTAAGCAATATCTTTCATATCATTATGATGATCTTATTGTATGTTATGTGCAGACATAACACTACACTGCTGTTTAATATTTGAAATACTATATGGTGTAAAAACTATCTTAAGTTTCCCTCATTGCCACATGAATTGCTACATGAGAACTGTGCTGTAAAAATAGAATAATAAGGTATCTGTCAGTTATTAGGACCAAGTAGTAATTCTTTCTTGTAGGTATTGACATTATTTAGCCTGATACCTCCTTCCTGAAATGCAAGAGCATATCACATCAGTTGAGATGTCAAGAATTAAAAATTCTCTATGAATAAACACAACTGCAAGCAGGAGTAGTACAGTAATTGAATCCTGTGCAATTTCAGCATGATTATTTCAGGGGAGAGAGAGTGCTTATACATTATTGGTATTAAACAGCTTATTCAAAATGTCTATGCAATGGATATGGTTCTTTGCTTTAAGTTTTATCATCCTCAGTATTGTGTTATACAGAACCTTCTTTGAATCTTAAAATGAATAACTTCAGTATTTTCAGAGCTGAGGCCTTAAGACCTTTTCCCCTTCTTTCTGCATTCAGTACATTTTCTTTCTTCTTTCTACCTTCTTCAGACTCCAAAAGTTTTTTTCATTTGAGTCTTGATCCAACTTTTCTTCTCTTTTTCTTTCCCTCAGTTTGAGCTCAGGAAGACTATTTCTACCTCGGATACAAGGTACAGCTCATGTTAGTTCATATCTGAAGTTGTATTCATCTAACGTGGAAAGCATCTTTTCTGTCTGTAACTGACAGACAAAAAGAAAAACATACTTTTATAAATAGTCTGATATTTTTCTTTTTGTACCATAGACAAAATACATGCAGCTTATTTTCTTTCCTTGTCTGTCCATGATCTAAATTTGGAGGGAATTTTAAGGCCTGGTACCTTATTTTTGATGTGGTGCTGGCAGGAACACCTGGCATGCTAGGTGAGGTGAGGATTGGTGAGGTGCTGGCTTCCTGCAGGGGAGCCCTCAAAAAGAAGGCTCTTTTTCTCATGAAAGCACAATGGTCTATACCCACTGTCACTTTAGAGGTGATATGAAAATGATGAAAGGGAACATTAAATCAGTGTTTTCCAGGCAGGGGTTATGGAGGGGAGCAGGAGTACAGCAATGACTGTGCAGAAAGGTGTCTAATCTGCTTGGTATGAGCCTCAGCTCACTGTCTTAGTATTTCATCTCAGTGCTAACTTTGACCCAAGAGCATCTGCAGTGAGCCTGAACATATATTGAAGTAGATTTTAATTATCAATAGCTATTTGGCAGTGGTAATGCAGTCCTCTGCTTACTTTGGTGCTTTATAGGCTTTTTATTTTACCTTACTGTATTTTAAATGTAAGTCTGGACCTTTCCTCTGTTTCTAGAAAATGGGCACTGAAAAAACGGGAGAAAAAGGTACTCTGTTGTAATTCTCAAATATTTTATCCTCTTCCCATCCCACCCAACCCGACCCCATAACAAATCAGAGGATGTGGAACTATGAGCAGTTGATTGATTTAACTGTAGAAGTGGAGTCTGAGTGGAAAGAGGTAATTAGTGTTTTCATGGTGGTGCAGGAGTGTTAGTGTTTAAACATTAATCCGTTGCCATCTGTCCTGCTGCTGTTACCCACACGCTGTTGGCCAGTACAGAGAGTGTAACTACTGCCCAAATGTTCAGAGCAGGCAAGGAGAAGTGGTTCCTTTTGTAGGAGAGACATCCAAAGAGTCAAAGAAATGGGGTGGTTTAGAGGAAATAAGCAGGTTTTAGAGGTATAAGAGTGGATTTGAAGGATGCAGCATACATTCTCCAAAGATGGTTCTAATTCTTTGTCTTTAGCTTTATCTGAAGCTAATACTTCATTTAACTTCAAAAACAGCTGCTGTGCATGCCTTGTGACATTCACAAAGCTGCTGCTGGGTGCTAAGCATTATTAAATTACCTACAACATCTCGACCTTTAACAAGTCTCTGACAGGACATTAAGATTTTATTTTTACCCCTTTTTTCCCTGATGTTTGGACAGCTCACTAATATTGTCAGGAATATATTATTCTAAGGGGTGAAGGACAAAATAGGGGCAAAAAATGAGAAGCCTATTTTAAGTTTATTAAATACAAAGACATAATTTAAAAGAAAGTGAAGACCAGTCAGATCTTTCTGGTGTTCTTTATTTCAGACTTGCAGCGAACACTTGGAGATAGACATTCAACAGCCTCATGATCTTGTTAAAGATGTTGAAATAACAGGAAAGAGATTTTTCAAACATAGGGATGAGAAGTAACTTGATTGTAGAATTAGATTCTTTCTTCAGCTAGAGTTCTATTAGTTTTATTATTGAAGCATCTATGGGAAATTAACCTGTTTCTATTTGTGAAAGAGATTCTTGCAAGTGAACAGTCAGGCTTGGAAACCTTTGTGTATGCCCATGAAAATTATTTGTCCATGTGAGATTGTGAACCTCTTAGATAGCAAGTTCTGGTTCATATCAATTAGATGACTAGTATTAAAAAATAAATAATAAAAATATTTCCATTTTATGGAATTTCCCCATACATATCTTTAGTCTATTAGAAATTTCATCTCAGTGTTATGTTTCAATTAATATTGTTTTCTAAAAACATCAATATTTAAGTTTAATTTCTATTTATTGCACTGCTCCAAGTCCCATAAAAAATATAGTTCCAAAACCGTCTTCAATGTAACACTGTAACTTTAAAAATACATTGGAAAATAGCAATTAATAACCACAGCTAGAACACTGTGGCATGTTTGTGCTTATTTATAAATGAAAATGTTTATTTGCTATTTTTTACCTCCATTTAGTATAGGATTAAGTTTCAAGTTCCATATTATGCCAATACTAGACATTTTTAACTGTGCCATTTGTAGATGGGCAGAGCTTTCTTGATGTAGTTTGTCTCAAGCATGTACAACATTGTTAAAGATATATTTATTATGGATTGTAAAAAGTCTTTAATACAAGAATATATCTCTGAAAATAACTTCTTTTTCCTTAGGCTATTCTTAGAGTGATGATAAATATTGTAGTTGTAACTGAATTATGAACAGATGGCATTGAATTAATGATTAGCTGAATATTTTTAAACTTGACTAGATTTCTTCCTGTGAAGAAAAGCATTCCATAAATCTGAAATTAATTAGTCACTGGGAATAGTTATCATTCACTGAATCGCTAACATGTGTTAGAGATCAAAATAATACAGAGTGAGCATTTTTTTCCAAATCAAAATTAAGGGCTACCTTGCCTTTAAAATAAGTTATTACAAAATTAGGGTTCCAAAACTTCATGATTTTCCTTGTGTGTTATTTTACACAGATATTTTGGTTGCAGAAGTTGTTTTGCTATTCTTTTATCATACATATTACCCATAGCATCTGGACATGTTATGATCTCAAAGTTTTCACACACTTAAAGATTTCTACCCATGTATAAAGATTTCTACCCATGAAGGTTTCTACCCATGTGTATCTTTTGTTTCTGGTGCAGAAGAAGCAGCCAGATGCTAATTTAGCACATTTATTTTTCTCTCCTTGAGTGATTGTGGTTGGCTTGCCATACTTCTGAAATGAAATCTTTCAGCTAGTCCAGACAAAAATTCCACCTATGCTGCATGCAGGTCTTGTCTCTGAATTTGCACATCCATCTGCATCTAGGTTATATTTCTTTCCAGATACAGGATCGTACACTCTTTTAAGGACACTTCAGATTTCCCAAGGGTATCAGTGTAACCTCCATAAGTGGGGTATTTCAAAGGTAGACAGACTGGCAGTGGTTCAAATCACAAAGACACAGAATTTCAGTGTCAGCAGGGTAACTGGCTGAGGTAGATGTCTTCATCAGTGAATTGAATTGCATCTTATGTGTTACAAGTCAACAATGAGCTCCGCTGAGAACATTAATCAAATGAGACACTTCCAGAAGCTAAGAGACCAAATATGCTTTTATCCTGCTTCTACAGCTTTCTGGCTCTTGTCCCACTGTCAAGGGCAAGGAGACAAGTAATTTCCTAAATGGGTAATGCAGAAATCCTAAGAGCTGGGTTAAGCACTCATCGTCTTGTGCCGTCATCATAGCGGATGTTAGTTGCTCAGAAATCTGCAAATTAATTTCACTGATCTGCAAAGTAGCAGAAGGGTTTAAAATTATCATTTTCTGGTAATCAGGCTATATTTTTTTTTCTTGTTTTACTACCCAGTAGTACCCAGTGGTAGCCTTTTTGTGGATGAGTCATGTATCTTTTAGTATTTCGTACATTCTTTCATTAAGTCTTTCTCAGATAAAGTGTGATTATATAAAATGCTAAGACCTTTTGCATAGATAGCTTCAGGATATTTGAACTCTCTAGCTAAAGCAGATAATTGGAGAAATAGACAGTTTGCAAAAATTAGACTTTTATAATCTTTTTTATATAGTAGCTATCAGCATTGAATTAATATTATAAAAATGTGAGATAGGAGGTTTTTGACATTTCTTTTTCAAGAAAGTATCTGAGTACTCTGGTAGCTTGTGTCCTTTGTTTAGGTCTTCTCTCTCCAAGTGTGATTAATTCAATTCTTTATCTCAAAAAGGATTGATTTGCATTCAGAAATATTATAATGGTCTAATTCACTACATTGTAAGTAATATTATACAATATTTTTGAGTCACAACAGACTTTATTTAAAGTCTATGGGAAACTGCCAAAAACATCTGGAAGAACAATTTGTATCTTTTTTAATCAAGTCAGGGAAAAAAAAAAGAAGATGCAAAGCCAACCTCTCAATAACAAGGGTACATAAACAATATCTTGACAAGGTGGGGATAGGTCAGATGTTGGATGATTTTGGAGGTCTTTCCAACCTAAATGATTCTGTGATTCTGTGAATATGGGCAAAAATGTTTGCTAGCTTTTACTTTTTATTAATAAAACACAAAGAAAATGTTCAAAATGCCTGTAGGATAGAAAAAAGTCTCAGAATGCCTGTCTAATGCTTACAGAGAATATTACCAGTAAGAAAGAGAAAACAGAAATGCTTTTCTTTTTAAATCTTCACAAAGTAAGATCCATAACAGTTATTTAAAAAGGTCAGAGGATAAATGAGTAAGAGAAAAGGTAAAGAACCACTGGGTTACATGAATGTATTTCACTTCATCCAGTTTCATTTTCAGTCCAGTTACCTCAGAGTGATAAAGCAGGATGCATATAAAGGCTCTTGCAGTACTAGCAGGTATTTTATACAGCATACAGATGAGAGATTAGGCTTCAAAAGATGCAAATAAGTCAAAGATCAGATTCATTTTTAAGAAAAGAATAAAGCAGAGATGTAGAGATTTATACATCGGTGAATTTTCAGTAGAATTTCTGGTAAATTGGTAGAACATTCAATGGAGAAGTCTGGCTATAATTCTGACCTAAAGGAAATATAAAATGATGATGGGTTTAGCAAGGAGTGATTTACCTTATGATCTGCAAGATGTTATATTTCCCAAGGAGAAATTCAACAGTCCTGTTTTGTCTTTGTGTTTCACCTATCTAATGAGGACATTTCATAACTCCCCTTACTATTTCTGTGTGCTCTTGCTATTTGATTTGAATGTGGCGTTCATCAAATACAGCAGGTAGTCAGGTATCTCACAATTAATTGTTCTGTCTATTTTTAACTCTCATTTCTCTTCAGTGGAATGTGCAGCTACTTAGAAACTACTCAGTATTTTCATAAAACATAGTGACCAAACAGCATAATTATAATTTTACAGCTTAGCTCAGCTAACAGAGAGAATGGAAATATTACCACTAATTTTGTATGGAAATGTAGTGCCCAGACTGCTTCAGTAAGCCTCAGCTTCCAAAAGGTATATGTTCAGCTTTGTAAATTATTTATATTGTAAAAACTAATCCCATCACAGAAAGCAAAAAATTACAGGGTTAAGGATAAGACTGAAAACTTGGAAAAATCTCTTAGGATTTAGTAATATTCAGGTTACATTCATCATGAGTAAGAAAAACTGATTCACTATCTACTCCCATTCACATTTTGTAATGTACAAAATATGTTAGATTTATAAGTAATACAGTTGTATGAGCTGGACTTTTATGCTTGTCAATGAAAGCTAAGTTGATAAATGCAGCTATAAAAAGAAGTTAACATATTGTGGCTATTTATTGATGTCAAAAAGAAACATTCCTGGACAAGAATGGAAAATGTGTCGAAAAGATGATGTAGTAGAACTGGTAATAAAAAATAATGTCTATTTATTTATAATTTAACCTACTATTTATTTTATATTTTAAACACTTTATTTAATAATCTAATTTAAAATTTATCCATGTACAAAAACCATGTATATTTATTTATAATTAATATATGTTTATTATATTTTTGTATGTTTATAACACATCTATAGTATTGTGAGAAAAATCAGTCTGATACAAAAGTCATTTTACTTGCTACAAGACTTGGTTCAAGAATCTAGATCATGTTGTGAGTAAATTAACCTTAATGGGATTATAAGAAGAGCAAAGCATACAGCGTGAAGTCCTAGAGGTAAATTTTGGTGCCTGATATATTTTTCTGTGTCTTTCTTGGCTTTCTTATCTAAGGAACCTTATAAGCAATTAAGATATAGCTGAAATTACAGACAATGCACATTCTTTTAACCATTACAGAAGCAAAATAAATGAGTTGACTTAAAGCTCAGAAAGCCTTCAAGAAGCAAAGAATCACACTTTACTTTCATTCCCCTGTGTGTATTGCTCATAACTGATGAAATTATGAGCAACTGTATCTGATCAGACCAAAAGTCTGTTCATCCATGTAATTTCTGAGTCTCTTGGAAATTACCATATGTTAGGGATAGTAGGCAGAAAAGCACAGAATTGCTCTTGAGTTGTTGTGGCCTCATGTAGAAGTAGGATGGGGAGTGTTGTCTGCAGCTGCTGGTATGCTACTCCCACATACTGTTTTATATATAGCTGGGGTTCCATTGTCAAGATGCACCAAGAAGACAGACTGCAAGAAGGATGTATTCTATCTATTGCAGAGGTGATAGACAGTATTTCAGATATATTTTTCAGTGAAACTGATATACCATATCAACAGTGGACTTGACAGTGCCAGGTTAATGTTGGACTCGATGATCTTAGAGGCCTTTTACAACCATAAAGATTCTGTGATTCTGCAAAGTTCCTAGAAGTAAAATCTGCTTGGGAGGGCAGAATTTTCTGCCAGATTTTATTTAACAAAGTTCTAAACATGTAATATCACTAATCTTTCATGGATATTACTGGGTCTGTAGGTCATGATGAAGGAAGTGTCCTGCCTGATTCAGATGGTTCTACTGAGTTTCCTCTTATAATAACATGTGCCTTACTCCTATGCTAATAATTTATGTTGACAGCTGGTATTGTTCACTTCCAAAAAAGGTAACCATTGTGTGCTTTGTTCTCCTCACCCAGCTTTTGCTCCAGCTTCACTTGTCTGTGTAGATAATCATTCAGAATAGGAAACCTTGAAGATCAGCCTCTCCTAGAAGCAGTAGCTTTCTGACATCTCTACCATGGCCACCAACTATTGAGAGAGCTTGCTAAGGATCTTTTACCTTCTACTGTCACACTTTTTAGATATAATGAAGATGGTCCCTTCCCTTCTTCAGCAAATTGAACACAGAATGTGTTCTGATTGTTGTGAATCTTTGCTTCTGTAGATGTTTTGCTCTCAGCTGGAAGTTCTCTTTTTCTTTTCCAAATTCCATAATACATCTGTTCTGTTCAGCTGGCACAAATCCTCCATTTGCACAATTGCTCTTGCATTCACTGAAAATTTTTGAAGATCTCTGCTAGGCAAAATACCATAATATCTAACATTCCTAAGAATATTTAAAAGAAAAATCTAGGTGTACACTTCTCAAAAATTGATCTTAGACACAGTTCGGTATTGAATCTTTTTAAAAAATGCTTTATCTCTTTAATCTCCAATCTCAGAAGCATCAGCATTTTCTCATAAAAGTAACTTTCTTTGTCATCCAGACTCTGCATAAAACTCTGCATTTAGTAAATGTTTAAATAACCCATTTTTCATTGAAGAACCAGAAGAAAGTATCTTGAACTTTATTATGTTTCCTATTTACAAGGATTGGTTTGTGGTAATTCCATTTCAATTCTAGTCCCTATATTTAATTTAAGGTTGTTGATTTTTTATCTTTTTCTGTGTCTGAATTTGTTGTGTGCCAGGTGGACATGAAAGGTGATTGAGAAATCAGACACAACTGCTAGAGTTTGTAATCATATCTAAACCTTATAAGACTGGAGAGTCCTTATTACTATTAATTATCACAGCAAATAGTGGTTCTAATTAGTATTTCTGAATAATAACGAAGTACTGTAAGTAGTAATTAACTTTAAAATGAAAAATGTTAGAACATGCATTCTCCATATTGTTATTATTATATTACTTAATTAGTAAGTCAAACTCTCTACAAATTCAAAATAGATAGTTTTTATTTTGAAATTTAATCTCTATAAATGTTAATCTGGTTTACAGAACCATAATTTTCTGTATTTTTACAGCATGTACTGCCCGAAATTTTCATTTAATGCATCTTCAGTACAGTTAAAATGAACAATTTTAGGCTTTGTACCATTTTAAATGTAGCTGGTTTAATGATAGTTTCAATTATACAGCTGCTGTGCACCAAGCACTTATTGTAAACCATCATTACATACCATGTATATATGAATATGATGCATACATTTTTCATTTATATACTTTAAATGAAGGAATTTTACAGAAACATAATAATTTAATTGAGAATTATACATCTGAATTTACAAGTAAATATTTTTCCTGAACACAAGATGAGAAAAGAGTTTGTCATAGACATCCCTTGAACCTCATTAAAGCTGCTCTGTAGCCAACTCCATGTCTAGTATGAAGTAGAATAGCAATACAGTAAGAAGTAGCAAAGCTAAACAGATTTTCTGGTAGCCATGTGTTTGATACAAATCACCTTTCCAAACAGAATTTAGAAGATAGATTTTCATACAGTATTCTCTGGACTGAAGTATGCATTATTCAAGCAGATATGATTTGCTGAATATAGTAATGGCTCTACAAGTTTGAGATTAGAATTTCAAAATACTTCCTTTGTTCATGCATAATATTCTAAGACTTGACATTGTTTTTATTAGTTGTACTATTAAAGATTCAGACATTTTATGAGATGTGTATGTTGGTAGAGTGGTTTTGGAACACAGCAATTTTTTTTACAGCTAAGATAATACCCTAATACATTGCAAATGCAACTGCTTGCTCCTATTTCAACTGGGAAATGAGAATGAAATGAAACAGAATTCCATTTTGGTAGCACTGGGTACTCTGTAGGTAGTTCAACTTTTTGAAACCAGTTTTATAACATTCACACCTGGTTCTATGTCAAAGAGACAGATCTAACATGTGTTATGTGTTTTCGTAATCTCCCAGGTGCCTTCAACACACTAACTACCATTTCAGCAATAAGTAATACCAAGTAATACACTATTAAGTCCTGAATGAAACATGAAGTAAAAGCCCATTTATTTTAGCATTAAAATTTATTTACTTCCTGTAATGGTATTTTGGACTAGCTGAATTCTAGGTGTACTTTTATGCAATGTGATTCTGAAGCAGCACAAATAACATCTAAAATGTATGCTTTCCTTAGTCAAAGTTCCAGACCATTGTTATTTAGGTAATTTTTCATGAAAACCTATATTATCCTAAATACATCACAAGTTTTTAAAAGCCGTTATTGAGACATGGGCTGTCACTTACAGTGATATATAATGACTAAGAATGTGGCAGGTCTTTTCTCCTTTTGATTTCTGACACATTTTCTGTTAATTTCTTTACAGAGCTAACAACTTTGATGGGTGTAAATTAGTAACATCACAGTACTTATAATGCCACTTACTTTTGGGTGGCTAAGCTATCATCAGCTCTTAAATAAAGATGAAACTATTTAGTATTAAGTTACTTGTAATTATTCTTTGGTTTCCTGAACCATACATATGGTTGCAGGACAAGGGCATCCCCAAACATCTGTGTCTGAAATCTGAAATCTGCCCCTCTTTTTACAAAGATTTTGTATTTTTTTAAAACAAAGCAAACAACCTGATTAACAAATAAAAAAAAAAAAAACTTCAGTGGGGGAGGGGAGTGGGAAAACATACCATTTTACACATTTAAAGAATAAACATATCTAAATTCAACAAAATGCATCATCACAAGTATTTTGATAATTCTTTATCATTTTATTTTTTCTTTGTGAATCAAAGATAGATTTTTTTTACAGTACAAACATAAGTTCATCTGAAAGTAAGAGGAATTGTTTTGATCACATAGCTGATTCTGCAAATTATGAGCTGCTAAGGCAATTCCTTGACCAAAATTCATTATCACCATTTTCATATTCCTTATTGCATATTTTGATACTATGCATTTGTATATTAAATAAAAAAACTTACATATTGTAGAGCAGGAGTTTTTTTACAAGCTTTTAAACCAGATTATTAAACTGAAATAACATATATAAATTTGTCTATAATGTTCTCCACATAATTTTATACTCATATGGATTTATTCCAGGAATGCATTACAAATCTAATTAGGGACCACAGAGAAGATTTCAGATTATTATTCCCTGAAACAATGTATCTTGCCTTATATCTTGTTGTGCCTTATGCAGTTCATTGCTTTTCAACACCATTTTCAGAAATAATGTTTGCTTTCCCTTATTAATAAAATTAAATTTTCAGAAACAATTTAGTACAAAAACCATTGGAGAGTAAGAATAAGACCTGTAAATTGAAAAGCATAGTAAATTTAAGTGTCTTAATACCTGCAAACTTTCTTCATTGCAGTTAGATCAATCCATATATCTGTGCAATTGCGGAATTACTTTAGGATTTTTGAGCTTTGAGACATTTGGGAATATTTTTTCATAAAATATGACATAAATTTTGATATCTTAGTCCATGTTTTTTGTTTGTTTTGGTGTTTTGTTGTGGTTTTTTGTTATACCATTCTCTAAATTTGCAGTAGAACTGAATGAAAAATATTCTTTTCTGCTGAGTTGATTTGTATGCCTTTATGGAATAGAGTCATGTGTTATCTTTATTTTTTATTGGCAAGAAACTGCAATTTAAACTGAACAAAACCCACAAAACTCTATCTGAATTGGCATTTCAAAATCTCAGTGTTTAAGTACATTCTAAATTTTAGTGTTGATTTCCATAGAATACTGAAATAGATGTTTTTCCTAGTTATTTCTGTAAACTATTTTAACAGTATTTTATAATGCAAATTATCTATTAGGCTTACAGAAAGCCAAATATTTCCATAAAGCATCATGTATTCGATATGTTTTGAGTATTCAATTTATGCTGATGGTTAATACTTACAAAATCTCTTAGATGTAATGGTCACTTACTTGATTTCAGGAGCTGATGCTGTGGAAGCTCAGTGTAAGAGATTTGAAGTGAGAGCAAGTGACAGTGGAAAAGTATTGTTTTCTGCAGATGAAGATGAGATTGTCATTGGAGCTGACAGACTGAAAGTAACAGGTAAGGTAATATTCTTAAAAATCTTAAAGATTAAAAAATTAAAGATTCTAAATGCATGTAAACCTATTTTTAATACCTTTAATACTAATTAAACTATCGATCTTCTACAAAATTTTAGTCCACTGGAGAAGACAACATCTTCTCGTTATCAGTGATTGTTTGACCAACCAAAAGACACTGTATAATTTAAATATTAATTCCTCTAAAGGTAGACTTAATTTAAACTCTGCAGGATCAACTGTGGTACAAATCACACTTACCACTGTGTTTTGGCTTTATATGTTACTAATATTACTGTTGTTTTGGGGTGTGTGCCATTTGTTTAGGTAATGCTCCTTCAAAATTATAAAAGAATATTATATGTATGGTAGTCTTTGTTTTTTCTGTATACAAAGTATCAAGTCTAACTTCCACATGAATTAAGATTTCGTGAGGCTCAGCTGAAAAACCTTGCCTTGGCTATATTAGTTTGTAATGAAATAAAGGTTACTGTTACAGTTTCACCACATCAGCAGCTAAGCCTTGCACAGCCACTCACTCACTCCTCCACCAGTGCGGGTGGGGAAGAGAATTTCCAATTCTAAAAATATTTTCTGGTGAAAATGAAAAAAAAAACCTAATGAGTGGAGACAAAGACAGTTCATCAGGTAAAGCAAAAGTCACACACACAAGCAAAGCAAAACAAGGCATTAATTCACTGGTGTCCATGGGCAGTGAGGTGTTCAGCAATCTGCAGGAAAGCAGGGCCCCATCATTCATATCATGGAAAAAGAGAATCATGCTGAATCCTGCTAAGGCTCCCACTTGGTCATAATATTAAATGCTGAGAAAATTAATCTTAAATGTACAATTGATAGAGGAGATTTCACAGTATCTATCATAAGTAAAAAAAAATGAAACAACTTATAAGTTGTTTTAGCAATTATAAATGTTTTTGCCATTTATAAATGACGCCAAGAATTAGATTCCCTGCCACTGAGAAATGCAATCATAAGTTTTTGATGTCGTGATCATTATTTTTTAATCAAACATTTGGCACCATAAGAATTAATTTTATCCAAAGATTGTGTGATATCTTTAAATTCTTCAGCAAACACATGAAAGGTGATGAGTCCCTGTGAGCAGCATCAATCAGATTGTATTACTCCACATGGCATGATATGACTGATGAAACCTGGCAGGAAATCATAATGTCAAACATCAACCAGAATTTTTTTCTTTAGTTTATTTTTCTCTGGCTTGTGTTTTTTATTATCACGATGCCTTAGGGTGAATGTAGGAAAGGAATTATGGAAGAAGAAATAAAACAAAAGTTGAATATAAAAAAGGGAAAATAAGATGTGCTTATTTGGAGATAAATCTCTCACATATATTTATTTAAGGGTGGTACTATAATGAAATTATTTTCTTTTCTTCTGTAGCAATCAATAGTGTCTCTTTGAAAGCACTTCACTGAATGTGAATGTGTCCAATAAATTATTTATTTTGGTAATTAATTTTCGAAGTGTGCTTATGGGAATTTATAAACTACCATGGCAACGTGGGACTTTTTGTATTTTATTTTTCCTCTCTTCAGAATAATGTTTTTTAATGCTCAGCTTTTAAAGGCAATCTATCATAAGTCGGTCTAAGAAATTCTTAATTAATAAAAACCTGAAAGTTTAAGTTGACAGCTTCTCACTGATTATTTTTTGTAACATTTTTATTTGTAAATTTTTATGTGGGCAGGCTATTCCAAGCAGAAAGGTGTAGTAGAAACAGGGTAGTAATCCAGGTATCAGTTTATTTCCCAGATAAGAAAAATATAGAATCAGAAGTTATACTTTTTGGTATAGAGCTATTGCAGTTATATATTTGTATAATAAGAGTCTCTCACTTTAAAATTAGGCAATTGGCTGGTTTAGTTTTACTTCTTCTTTTTCCTTGCATTGCTAGTTTTGCTTTTTCTTTTAACTGCATTAGCTCTTTTCTCCTTTATTACTCAAGGAAGGAAGAAAAAAGATTCAAATTTTGTGTTGTTAGAGAGAGCTGTGAGAATTGCAGCTGTCTACTGTCCTTTTGCACAAAGATGCCTCCTGCCACCAAGTTTAACATGTATCATGGAGCTTTGGAGGGAGGGAAGAGGAAGGCTTGATGAAGTGAACATATTGTTAAAGAGCTGAGGAAACAAGTAGTAACAAGAAGCTCATTTTCTGGCAGGCTCATGGGTTCCTTTCTGCACATGGTTAAACCTTTCTCCATTTTTTATATTCACCCTGCTGTTCCAAGCAGCTATGGCATCACAGAGTCTTCTTCTGTCTGTCTTAACCTACAGAACAAGAGTATATGTTTGATTTTTACTTCTCTTATTTAAATCTTAGTTCAAAATTTTCTTCCCTTTGCTTTTATGTCATTTTTCTTTTAACTGGATTATGATCTCTGTAAGATAGTCTTGTAGCAGAACTGTACTGGTCAACCTGTTCATGAGAGTACAAGCAAGCATCAAGAGCCAGCTTTATCCTGCCAGAGCACTTTTGAGAAAAATTAAGAATCTCTTAGGTCAGCATACATTTTCCTGAGACAATGCTGTGAAATAAAGTTATATAAAAACCTTCACTGGATGGCTCTGTTAGTATAGTTTATTTTTTTTTCCTTTTTTTCTTAAAGCAAACTTGTAGTTAGCAGCTGTAGAAGAAGGATGAAGGAATCTGGAACTCATCTAGCTTTAGTCAAACTGCACCTACTTTTTTTTGACAATGTAAATGTGGGTTTTTTTGCTTTGTCTTCCGAGGTGGTTTTCTTTAACTAACACTATCAGAAATTCTCTTTTTTCCCATTCAACTCATACTTTCCTATCCAAATTTTACAAACATTTTGCTTTTTGAAAAGAGTATTTCTCTCTCTATGATTTCACAGGAGAAGGGACAGTAATTTAACTCTCACATTGTCTCCTACATGTTCTTTTGATCTATATGTGTCCTTTGCTTTTCTCTAATGTTCTATATTTAAGCATGATTTTATCTCTGACCCTTTTTCTGAGTGCCATAAAAACTATAGTATAATTTCTTTTATTCCAGGTTTACATAGCTTCTATGTAAGTCATACTTGCACATGTGGCTTTTTATGTTTATTAATCATGCTTTAAAAAGGCAAAGCAAAAATAGATTTCCAAATTAAATTACATAGGTCGTCAATCAGAAGCCATTGCTGTACTGCAGTCAAATCCAATTATGTTTTCTAGATGTAGCCAATCAGCTATATAATTTTTTCTAAATAACTCAGTCTAAATTGTTTGGAAAATATTACTTATCTTTAAGGAAATTGAATTAATCTTGTTTCCTACTACTTTCTTAATTGCTGGATTATTTTCTTTCTTACTGCTGCATATCTGAGTGGTGTAGTCTGTTTTAGCACAGGACTTGAAGTCCTTTCGGGATAGAACTGAATTTTTTTATTATGATAATGTACATGTCAATAGTAATACCTTTCCTCTAAAAAGAAATCAGGAGCTACTTAGAAATTTGGCAGTTATAGTTTTACCAAGATTTTAGTTCTGTAAGTTCAACCACTTCATAATTTTTGGAAACACAAATTTTTCAGATACATGAAGTTCCACATCTGTATTGTATGACCTGTAAATGGTTGAAGATCACTTTTTTCCCATATTTCAAACAAAGAAATAGTTCTTGCTGGGGGAATTGCAGTTGTACAAAGGTTTGCACATTGTTGCTAGCAGTACTAGGAAAAACAAAAGAGGCATAAAAAATTTCCAGGTCATTGTGACTTCCTAACACCCTTCTTCCTTGTCAAAAAGCACAATCATGTGGAAAAATGGAAGTCAGAAAAGGACAGTAGAGCACACGCTGTGGTAACTTTCTCAGATTAATAGCAGGATGTATATAGGGCAAATATACTTTGGCACCAAAACAATGTCAGGAAAAAGTATGTGAAGGGCTGCAAGTATCTTTTTCATTACACTGAAGTATATGCTTACAGTGGGCTCAGTCTGGCTTTTGATCAGTCATTGAATTCACTAGATGAAAGATGAGAGCTTTGATGTGTCCAGGAAGCTTCAGAATGTTCCAGCATACCTATATTCCAATAATATTCTAATAATAATCAGAATTAATATGCAGAGGAGAACATCAATACTTCAGTTTTGATTTTAAGACTATGCTGCAGGACTGGGAGTCTGCAGGTAATTGAAATATAGAAAGGTCTTCCAGGGTAGTTAAAAGGAAATGATAAAATAGAAATACAGCTTATGGCTATAAAAAGGAAATATGACAGAACTATGAGGAAATATATGTGAATTGCAAATTAGGTTGGAGAAGTAGAAATAAAATATTTATAACAAGTACTGAAATGTAGAAAAATAACTTATTATTTGATGTATGTGTTATTACAGTAGACTTATATCTAGTGCATTGAGAGACTGAATAGGAATTTCAGTATGAATGGGAAAGAAGATCTTGGATTTGCCATGTTCAGTGGATGGATTGTTCAGGACAGATGGAGTTTGAAGAGTGAAGTGGCATAAGATGAAGGGAAGCATTTCATCATTTTAAGGTGGCTTATAGAGCCACCACAATAAAACTACTGTATTTGATGTGGTGCTAAAATTTAATCCTTTAGGCAGATATGACAAATTCTTGGTATCCTGAACACTGAATGAACCCAAGTTCTTTTGTCATCGTCTGTCAGCAACAAAAAAGCATCACATATATAGGATTTCTGTGTTTCCTGAGTAATGAGTACGTTAATATGTACTCCAGTGATGAATAAGGTTTCTGATAAGCTTATTTAGGTCTCAAGAAAGCACTTAATGTCTGTTCTTGCCTTTAAGGGAGCTGTGACTGAAAGATATTATTGTGGTAGTCTAACCACTTGATAAAACAACCTGTCAGGGCATGACTCTGGAGGTACAACTACAGAGCTGATTACAATCACATTTATATATCTGATTTCAACCTGTCTATGAACTGAAAGCTTTATGGGCAGGCTACAAATGGTGATAATAAAGAAATAAATAAATTTATTATCCAGGACATTGCTTAAATAAATTTATATCTTCTATTTAAGGGTAGAATGCATCCAGTCAGCTCAGACTCCAAGTAGTGTGTACTTATACCAGCCTACAGGTGACTGTGTAGACTGTTGGAGGAATACAGTAACCTAAGGATAATAACAGCTGGCAGAATAAAGATTTTGATTTTTGGCACTTAAAATTGTGGGGAAGAAAAAGAAGAATTGGTCTCAGAAACATATGTAAAGTGAAATAAGTCTTGGTAAAAGAGATTTTTCTGAAAAGGGAATAAACCAAAAAGCAGACAGATGTGCAAGCAGTTCTGTCAGAGCAGGAAAACGTGTTCAATTCCTCTACAGCCATTTCAGAGAAAAATATTCATCTAGCCTGTTCTGTAGACTGAGAAATAGAAGAAGCCAGCATATAGTCAGGCAGAAGAAAGGAAAATAAAAGAAAAAAAACAACCCAAACAGCTAAATAAAACTCTTTTGCAATAGAGGTAGAAGAAAATCATCTCCTACCTAGAGAGTCAACTTTTCTATAATCCATACTTTTTGAGTAACTCTCCTTAAATAATCGACTTTTTTTCCCCCTTTTTTTCATGATAACATCAGTTACAAGAGAAGACAGATTTTAATCTTTTCTTCTCCTTCTGGGCTGTAATCTATATAATTCTGTTAAATAGGGTTTATATTTTAAAGCTGATTCTGTTCTTGTCTGAGCTGTTGTTTTGCAGAATGCAGCCAGCAGTTTCTCAAGGTTAATGGAGACCATTTTCCCTGTTCTGGTACAGAGCTGCATCAATCCAGAGGCTGGTTCTAACTTACTAAGTGAATCTGATTTTCAGGTTAAACCTTTAACAACAAGCTTAACACCAATTATCCACTATTGGATATTTGTGGCCAATGTAAGAATTATTGCTTTTAGAAAAAAATGCCAATTTCTGCATCATATTCCTGGTCATATTCTATATTTCCTGCTGAAGGACTGTGTAAAGTCTACAGGAGCAATTTAAAATAGTTCTAGTTTGAGGTATCTGAATTACATGATGCCAGGCAAATCCACATGACCTAGGGAAGGGTCAAAGCTCAGTGGAAAATTGCCCCACTAGTAGTAAGCTAACTCTTAAATCAAACCAAAACAGTTTCTTTGGAAAGCACACACTAAACTTTCAGAAGGATTTGATGCAGGAACCAGGTATTAATTGGGTTCAGATCTTGTAGCAACATTCTGAGTGTTAAACCTGAGCTAAGTCTGACACTCACATGCCCCCAGGCTTTGTAGTTTTGAAAATGCACATTTAAATTGCGGCAGCCAGACCCATCTCTATTTTTAAGATATAACTACTCACAGGAGGGAAAGGTGAATCATAAAAGAGTTCCAACATTCCTATTTTCTTTTTTTTTTTTTTTTTTTCCTTAAAGAACTTGCTTGTGGTTTATTTATATCTGGAAAAAATTGTTATATGAGATAAGGGTCAGGCTGCAGAACACTGTAGGATTTCAGTTCAATAACAAAGAGCATTTGGTTCCAAATACTCACGCTATAATGGTGACACTACAGGCTAAAAAAATTTTGCTTTGTTCTGGAGCAGTATTCTCATTGGGTGCTAGAAGATGAAATCATTTGGATTTCAATTTGTAAAGCTTTCAAAATAGGAGAAATACTGTTACATTTTCAGGAGATATTGTTGGCATCTGACTTTTCACTAAGAATATACTGATGTACTAAGACATGTAATACATGTCAGAAGTGCACTTCATTTTCTCTGAATTATATTAGAAACCCCTACAAAGTGGCTTTTTTATTTTTATTGAACCTTAAGCAAATTTTTATACCAACTTTAAGTACAAGCCAATTTATTTAGTAACCACAAACTGCATGGTGAGATTATAGAACCATTTGTCATGATACATCATGCTTTACAAACTTACATGAATTGACTATAAATTTAAGTGGAAAGTAGCAGAAAGCCTCACATAAATGTTTGAGGTGTTTGAGTCCATGGCAGTCACAGTTTGGTACAAAGCCTTACTCAGAGGAAAAGTTAGCTCACCACCAGCAACATCTTGGACTTCACTGTTTTCCCTAGATCAGTTTTTAAACAGGTATGCAGGTAAAGCTGTGAAAAACGTACATTCCAATAATGTCTGCTCTGCAATACATTTCAAATCTTATTCATAGCAGACTCCTCTAAGCTAGGAATAATTTTGCACACAGAAAGCAACTCCAGAAAAAAAAAAATTATTTAAACCAAAAAAAATATGGCCTGCAGCTTTCAGCCTACATTGTGAATTTAAATTCCTTTCCTCATTGTGGCTAATGATGAGTTTAAATTTCACAGTGTCTGACAGCATTAAATTCAGCACACCAAGACACAAACATAATAAGCCATTATTCTGGCTGTAGAAAACCATCATCAGTATATATATATAGGACTTTGTATTTGAATTGTGTATTACAATATATCTTTGCTCAAGGCTCAGAAAGTACATATGTATGTGTTACGAAGTTTAAGAAGTATAGATAGAAATGCTTAAAAATTCAGAATACATAATGTAAATTCCAGAAGTAAGAGTGGTAAAAATCAACACATATTCTATGAAAGACATGAAATTATCTGTGGTAAAAATTGTCTCACAAAAATAGAATGAAGAAAAAACCTCAATATCCAGGCAGAAATGGATGTATCTGATAGCTATATAACTGCTCTGAGATTCAAAATAAATTATTATTTGTATTTCATGGGTATTGAAGAAGGAGCAAATAACCTATATGGTAATGTTGACCACCAAACAAACAAACAAAAAAAAAAATTAAACAGATTAGGCTTTTGATAAAGAAAAGGAATTATCTAATGCATAGGGCCTTGTGACAACATTTTGGAATATTTGGGGGCCTCTTTTCTTTTAACTTCAAAAGACTTTTAACTACAAACATCCATTAGGGCAAAAAAATAGAAAATATGAAGATTGTACAAAAGACATACAGATTGCAAGGATGACACAGTGATGAAAAAGTAATGTGAGAAATGTTGCTGTGGGGAAGAACTGAGAATTTGAAGCTGAAAAGAAATCTTAAAATTATTTCAAACTAAAACATCACCTGCTCCAAAGTTATAACAGCAATACAAAATCAAATTGACTTCTAGGGGTCAATTTTCAAACCTCAAAGAAATCCTAAGTAATACTTAAAGGTACCCCCAGAAAAAGATTTAGAAAGCATTTTGATCAAAGATCAAGAGCATCATGTGAAACAAATCAAATAAGAAGCTAGAATGTGTGAACAGGAGCAGGCCCTGAAGATCTTCTCACCTTCTCCATACTGGCATGGTCCTCTTCAAAGAGTTTAGTCCTGTTTGGTGTACCATTGTTCAGTACACAACTGGATAGAACCTACATCCATGGGACTGATTAGTTGTCCAGAAGAATTCTTTCTGAGGAAGAGAGAAGGTGGTGCTGTGTAGCTTGAAGAAAAAATCTAAGAGAATTTCAAATCAGTCTTGAGGCCCTGAGAAACAACCTGTTGAAAAACAAGGGATGCTATCTATCAGTTAAAACCCCAAATTCAAAAATAACACCCAAACAAATATCAAAAACCACCCCCAACCAACAAAAAACCCCAAAAGCCCCACAAAATACCTTATGCCAACTAATCAACAAAAAATACACAAAACTTTTAAATAAAAGAATAGAGGAACAGGGAAACATTTTGGCTGTAGAGAATGTAGAATTTCCTTCATTTTTTACTTCAGAGCTAATTATATCATCTGTTGAAGATGAACTGGTTGGTCTTGATTTGGTTTTGAACTTAATGATCACAGAGAGGAATAAGCCTTAGCAAAGTTCAGATGTTTCCTTTTTATGTCTAGTCTCAAGCCATCTAATATAAATTAATTTTTTTTTCTTTCTAATCTTAGTTCTTACTAACATATTAGATACAATCCTCTTCATTGTAGTTTTATTTCTAGTCTTTTAGGGTTTTTTTTTAAGCTGTAACACATTGGTTAGAATGAAATGTGGGTAGCATGATGAAAAAGCTAGAGATCAGTACATGCATTTGCATGTAGGTTAACTGCTTTTGGGATGTAGTGTCATCTTCACTTTTGACTAAAGTTTGGTACAATGAGGGGAAGATAAGAAAGCTGCATAAATAAGCACACTTTATTATGAGAAAGGATAGAATGAATGAGCTTAGCAAGGTAAAGCAATCAGAGGAAGGATCCTGTCTTTTCAGAAATTCATCATACTGGAGCTGGTAGTCCACACTAAACCTACATGTCCATGCTTCCTAATGTTATATGTTACATTCATTGTTAAACTGAATTGAATATGAATAACATATTCATAACCAATAAATTTTATTGGTTTAGTATCTGAAGAACACTCATACTGATCCTGACAACACTAATATAAGTAATGGGTGTAGTGGGATATGATTATATACCTCTTCCTACATAGAAAGCATTAGAATTCAGTGTTATGGTAACTGTTTAGCATATATCTTGGTTTTCATTGAAGCTATCAGCTTTGTTGAACATTTGAACCTTATTTTGTGAGTATGCTAGAAAAACACTGCTAGAGAGTAGATCAGAGCACACATATACACAGACACACATGCACAATCATGTACAGACAAATACCTTCCAGTCCTTACAGGCAGCCTCATCATTTTACAAATGCCAAAATGTCATTTATCTCAAGTAGTGACCTTTCCCTTAAGTATCATCATTCTAAACCAATTTGATTCATAAAGTATGATAGAAATGACAGCAAGTACTATAGATTACAGTACTTACAATGTAGTAGGGTATTTTCCTGTCCTTTTTCTGCATCACTGTCTGCAAAATGTGTTGTGTTGGTCAGAGTTCTAGATAACAGCAGCATGGAAAATTTAAAAGTACTTGGATATCATGCTATGACCCCAGATGCTTCCAAGTTCAACAAAGCAAGATACTGGAAGTAACCAAATGCTAGGTTCACTTGAAAAATTCCTGTCCCAATTTATGATTGAAAGCAGGAGGTGAGATTGGTAGTTGCATCTGAAAGTCTCTTCTCTTCAAACATCAAAGGGAGATAGCTTTTTAAAAAGTATTTATTTTCGTATCAGGCAAGCCATTTGTATTTTTTTTGGTATTTTTATCCTAGCAGCATTACCAAATGATGGACTACTTTTAAAATCTGTTTTTACACTCTCAGTGTAGAGCAGAGAAAATAGATAAAGCGTATTGTGCAGAAGGAGTATCTATCAAAAAGTTTGTTTCATGTTTTAGCTGTCAGACCTGTTTTCAGGCTTTTTATAGTTGTAATTTTTTTACTTGTCACTGTCATTTTTGGCCTTTCCTCCCTGGTTTATATTTAGATTTGCAAAGAAAGAAAAAGACAATTAGAATTTCTGAATTTGAAGTTTTAATGAAATCACTGTCTTTTATTTTTTTCCTTCTTGACAGCAAATCTAACAGTATCTCAGAACAATTTCATTTAGACAAAAAAAATAATGAAAAAATTGTATAGATACTAAAGGGAATTTTTATGTAAAATAAGAAAAAGAGCAGAGGGAGTATCCTGCTGAAAAAAACCAGAATATATTACTTATAGTGATGTCTAGAGGCCAGAGGGAGCCTAAAGGACAAGGAAGATTAAAACTAAAAAAAGGATATTCCTTTGGAAGGTGTAAGAATAAAAGAATAGAGGTTTCCCCAGTCATGTTCTCTTCAGTGTAAGCTGAAAGGCTGGAGTGGTAAGCATCATGACAGTTTATTAAGTGGATAATATAGAGAACCTCTTACAGCAGATCTGAAGAAAACACAAAATAGAAAAGATTTTCTTATTGTTGCTTAACCTGACTCTGAAACTAGTAAGGGCTTTTCTTGATAGTTGGATGAAGGAAATCTATTTTTTCTGTGTTTTTAACTTAAAAATGATAAAGCAAAATAACTAATTTCGTGATGACTGTCAAATTGTATGACATTCTGTTCCCTTGGCACGACTGTCCTGGTGCCCAGGATTCAGTTTTCTATTCTGAAAATGCCTGAACATAACGTACTTGAAGAGGATGGAAAAACAGGTTTCTCTGGCAGCTGACCACTGAATTTTGATGCAGCAATAAAACCTGCTTTGCTAGTTTTGGCTAGACATGCATTGGTATGTAGCAAGGCAATAGAAAGCACTTAAATCTTAAAAGTCTGAATTTATGATAGGTGTGTGAAAGGTGAATTTATGATAGTTGTATTGCAGCAGTGATGAGACTGTGATTTTTGAGTCTCTCCTGACTCACAAACAGTAAAAGAGCAAAGACAAGATGAAGGTTTTGCCATAAGACTCACAGCAGAGCTGGACTGTTGCAAGATTTGCCAAGTAATCTGAATTGTGGTAGGGGTAGTCTGAGTCCTGGATACTGCTCCTTGGTGATGTAGAAGGAACTGTTGAGACTGGCACTGATAAATTACACTGTGGCCAGCTCAGTCCCATCTTGATAAAGGAGTGGTAGATCTAGCAGTAAATTACTGCCATAAACCCTCTTCCTACAGCATCTGCAAGGTGTGTGGCATTTCTCTTGTGGTTCTTGCCTGAAAAAAAAATCTGAGTCTTTGGTAAAAGATGCTTATTTCAGCCAACTTTCCCATATTACACTATGCTTCAGAATCTTATCCTTTTCTGCAGAAAAGGCTGTCTTTCCTGTTATTAGTACACATAACAAATAGGCATGTGCTTGCTAACACAACCATTGGTGGTTTGCAGTCACTGAAGTTAATTGGTTTGAAATACACCTGCATCTATTTTGCTGCTAAATTAAAAGTATAGCTTCATGGCTATGCAGACTTGAAGGTGAGAATATTAAGTGACAAAATTACTGTTCCACTTTAACACTTCCACTCACAGCTGCAGAATTTCCATTTAAAGCTGCAATAAAGACTTATTCCAGGTTTAAATGTATTCATCTATGTAACTTACTTTTAGAGGGAAAACCAGAACATTAATAAAGAGCAGGAATAGGAACTCATAATAGGTTATAATCACTAGTGCTAATATCAAATAGAAACCCTTTAACAACCTTGTAAGGAATTAATATTATAGCTTCATTTTATTTCTAGTATCTGAAAATAAAAAGACTTTCAATAATTTGAGTTACTAGTATTTTTGTTGCATTTTGGTCTAAATAGGCACCAAAATGCATTTTTTGGCATTATGGAAATACACATAAGGAATCATCACAGATTTTAATTTTTGCATATATTCAGAAGTATTTGGAAGCATTTGAGAACTTTTTAAATACATACTATGCACTTGCATATGATGAACTTCTACAGGGTGCACAAATGCACTTATCCAAATATCTGATTATAATTTATCAATGGCATGCTAATTCCAATACAGTAAAAATCCTATAGTACAACTATTAAAAAATCTGGGTGACTGTCCTGCAGCTTTGTGGCCTCCTTAGCAAAATAAAATAATTTACTAAAATGTATGAATGAAGCAGTAAGTCTCACGTACACATAACAATTCATCAGTATGTTACAGTAATGGCAAAGAGAACAGAAATAAATGCACATTTCCATATGGCACAGAGAACTTGCCTTTAAAAGGTAAATATGGTAGCCTATGAAGCAGTTAAAATGCTAAGGGTAAGAAACTTAGATGACTTCTGATATGGTTAAAGTGAGATTTCCAAACAAGAATTTCCCAATTTAGATAAAATTCAGATCATCAATTGCTGATCAGGTGTTGAAAGCAAAAGCTTCAAGGTGCTTGGGCTGTCTGCATTGTTGCTCTAGTCTCAGTCCATTATCATTAGTAACTAACCTCTAGAGATGCCAATTTCTCCATTTTGGCTACAGATGTAATATATAAGTATAGTATATATATACAGATGTAAAATATAAGTAATCTATGTCCTAATTTAGACAACCAAGTGGCTAGACGTAATGGACAAATTCCTGATAAATTCCTTTGAGCTTTTAACTTTTCAAAATCAAACTATTTATTAATGGAATGTCATCACTGAAGGGAAAATACCCTTTACTTTTATCAACAACTACTCACAAATTATTTTATTTTAGAGCTTTTTGAAGCAGATGCATCCTTGCCTGTATCAAAAATAGTGTGGCCTGCAGGACCACAGCAGTGATGGTCCTCTGTACTCAGCACTGGTGAAGGCCACACCTCAAGCCCTGTGTCCATCCAGTTCAGGGCCCCTCACTTCAAAAAGACATTGAGGTGCTGAAGCTTATCCAGAGAAGGGCAGTGAAGCTGGTGCAAAGTCTAGAGAGTGAGGACTATGAGGAGCAGCTGAGAGATCTGGGATTGTTTAGCCTGAAGAAAAGGAGGCTTGGGAAAGACCTTATTGCTCTCTACAATGTTCTGAAGGTGGATGGGTGGGTCTCTTCTCGCCAGTGACTAGTGACAGGACAAGAGGAAATGCTCTCAAGTTACACCAGGGGAGGTTCAGGTGGGACATCAGGAAGAATTCGTGCAATGAAAGGGTGGTCAAGCATTCCAATGGGCTGCCCAGGGAAAAGATGGAGTCACCATCCCTGGAAGTGTTCAAGAAATGATTGGACATGACAATTAGTGCTGTGGTTAATTGTCAAAGTGGTGATCAACTAAGGGCTGGGCTTTATTATCTTGGAGTTCTTTTCCAACCTTAAAGATTATACGAGTCTATGAAATTGGATGGACATTCCTGGCTAGGTTTTGTGGGTGGGCAGATGGCATTTTCCAGAAAGCTTAAAAATGGGAAATTATTGTTATTTGTTCTTGAAACTGTGTGAGAAACAATTTTCTCTTTCTCCCACTTTGTACTTGGGCTATCCAAGTTTATATACCATTCCTTTACATTCCAGGTGAGTTCCCTGGTTATCAAGCTATTGACTGTTGTTTGATAGTCTTCCTTTTCATTGATTCATTCACTCTTCATGAATCAAGGGAAACAACAATTCTGCTTTGAAACTTATTAACTATTCATTAGAGCATAAGCCTGAGTGTTCCAAAATCTAAGGTTATCTACTACAACAAAGTGAAAATGTGGTCTTTTTTACTTATTAAATATGAAAATAATCCCATTAAAATTCTATCTTTTGAATGCAGACAGGGACACTTTTTGTGTCTGATGAACGGTGATGAACCCAAATTTACACAATTTTAAGAAAACTGCAAGTCCAGATTATGATTTATATAAGAAGATTATGATTTTTGAGGATTAGAAATTATTTACTGTGAAATCTCAATATAAGCTTTAAGTCTATTCATATATCTAGCTGTTGTAAAGTTTCAAGGAGACTGGATCAATTCAAGCAGAAAATGATTGTATTTCATCATTTTTATTGTCATGTGTATCTCCGTCTGCCATACCTAATAGGGGAAAAAGTAAAAGATATTACAGAAATTATTATGTTTTTAAAACCTCTTTTCTATAAACCCCTTATATATATTTCAATTTCATTCATGTTTTGAGGAACTATTCAGATTTAATGTGACTTTTCAGCAGTTTCATTTACATTTATCGGCTTTTTCATCTCAGAGGGAGCATTTAGAATAGACACTTCCAATTATTAATTGAATTATGTTACTGCTATTCTCTGTCCAGATTTTATTCAAACAGATTTACTTTTTCAGAAAAGGAAATCAAGTGGTGGCCAAACATAGATTTTGGATGTGAACCTTCAAACAATTCTATGGATAAGAAACTGAACAGATAGGCACAATCCACTTTCATTTGCATTGCAAGACAAGAGGTGTCTTGACTGCCCATCCCTAGGAATCTATTTTTCAAATGTTTTTATTTAATAAGTTAAGGCGCTGTTTAAAAAGATAAATCCTGACTGTTGCAATTTTGCAAGTATTTCCTGGAGTTGCAATCTGCTTTGATCAAAATTTAACTCACTGAGGATGCTGAATTTTAATTTATTGGGGAACTTGTACTTCTGAATTAAATGAAAGGCTTAGTAAGAAGTTGTGCTTTAGTAAGGCTGCCATACAGAAAATATGCATCACAAATTAGTCATGTTCAAGTGCTTTGAGTAACAAATCTAAATCACTCCATTTAGAATTTACTTTTTAGTAACAGCTTATCTCTGAAGATTTCAATACACATTTCTTAGTTTATAAGAAAACAATTGCATCTAGTCAGGCTGTACTAC
Organism: Urocynchramus pylzowi; assembly: GCA_013397555.1. Taxonomy (NCBI): domain Eukaryota; kingdom Metazoa; phylum Chordata; class Aves; order Passeriformes; family Fringillidae; genus Urocynchramus; species Urocynchramus pylzowi. Next base: position 1,334,364 of record VZRH01004630.1, on the reverse strand, counting down.
AACCTCCTACCTATAATATACCTCATATATGGCCACATCAGTGCCATATCTGAAACATTAACATCATTTAACATTAGTCATTTTTGCTGCTCAGGGACCCTGCAAGATTGAAATGCCAGCAATCATATCAATCATGTTTTCAGAAAATAATTCACTTACTTTCATTTTAGTCATGTACATCTTCATAGCAAAAATCCAGTTGAATCTTACTTTTTAATACAAGTACCTAGCTAAATTACACTTCAAGTAACTTAAAAAAATTGGAAGTCTTTAAGAGATGCACAATCAACATGGAGGCCAGAAGCTGCATTTCTACTTATCCCAAAATAAACTATAGTAACTGGGCTTTTACAAAAGAAGGAACAAACATTTTATGTCACCTTTTAATCATCATTGGTTTGTATAGTTGAATATTTCTGGGGTTTTTTTCCAGTCTGGCAGTGATTAGCTCTTCCAAGGTCTTATTGTTGAACAACAGCTTTCAAATTTCACAAAAAAACCTTTTAAATTTTACCTATGTACACATGGTAAAAGAATTAAGAATTTTATTTTTTATTCCAATTAAATTTTTAGAACATAAATGTTCCAAATTTAAAACACATAGTCTGTGTTTTTAAGGTAAAAACCTTTAAAAAAACCTGTCTTTTTTAAGGTAAAAATCTCTCTTCAATGATAAACAAAATCTTGATTATCTATCCCTCTTTGTGAAATCTGTCAATGCTTAACTAATTAATAAACTTAACTAATTAATGTGCAACAAATAAAATTGCAAGCTTCAAAAAGAATAAATATTTTACAAACCCTTCTTTGAAGTCTGTAACTTGGCAGACAAATTGACATCCCAATCTAGTACTTGCATAATCTCAGTAATTGTTACTTGATGTTTCTGAAAACCTAGTGAAAAATCAAGGTGGTAAAACTGAGCTGTGTCTGTGATGCTGCAATGGCATGTAGTTTGTACTTGTCAAAATGATTCACAATTCCATTGTCAGGTGATTTGCTTACATGAAAGATGTGAAGGAGTGGGGTAATGGTAACACATGGGTCGTTTTCCACAGCAAAATACTTCATTAGTTTTTAGTTCTTGCCTTATCCACTCTTCAGCCAGCGTTCTTTTCACAAAACAAAACAAACCAAAAAAACAACAAACAACCAAAAAACAAAAAACCCACACTCCAACAAGCCCCCCCCATAAAACCAACCCAAAACTGAAAAAATCCCCAGCTCAGTCTTTTCATCCTAGTTACATACAAAGCCACTGAAAGGTACCTTTTTGTTATGTAAGCTAACTACTCAGAAAGTATGAAAGGGTTATTTGCTGGCTGAATGAATGAAGACAACTTCCTCAGCATGCACGTGCATGAGCAAATATAATCCAGAACCAAATCCCAGTGTTGCACTTTCATTTTTTTAATGACACTTGTCATTTCCCAAAGGCTGAATTTCAGAAACCAGTAAGCTGAGCACAAATTAGTAGTCTGTACTGGTCTTTCTGCATTCTGAATGTTCCATTTCAGCAGGAGCGTGTGACTGGTCTTGCTTGTCGCAAAAGGGTAATTTTGATTTGCTCTGTGTCAAAGTTTCTTAAAGGTCTGGTGTTTATAAATCTGTTTAAAAAGCATAAAAAGGTTTCTCTATAAATACAGAATGGAACTTTTGGCCTCTTACCTGGCTTATGCTGTTTACTGAGTTTTCTCCAGCAACTTCTATAACAACTGGTATTCTTTGATCAGTAATTTGGCTGCACAGATGCTTCTTTCTTAGTGAAGTCTTTATCTAACTCATTCTCTTCAACTGGAAGCTGAAGGTGTGAGTAATTTTGTTCAGTTACACTTACAGTTTTGATTTTAGATCCTTTGCACCTACTCCATGGCCTTGTGATTTTTTATTTCCTCTAAAAGGATCACTTTTTGTAGTTATCCATTCTAACTCATGTTCCTTTGAATTCAGTTCTCTAACTACTTCCATTTGTACTGTACTTGAAAGGGCCTTAAGGTTGAAGCCTTTTCTTTTTATATCTTTTTTATATTCATTCAACTCTCACTAGAATTTCACTCATCTCAAAGTAGGTCTTAGCTATGATTCTGTAAGTCTGGGAATACAGTTATTAGAATGTCCCCTTATTTCTGTAAAAAAAACTATTTTAACATTGTAACTTATCAAATACCTAAAGTATATTTTTTTTTCATTTAGAAAATAATGCTATGGACTTTGAATTTGGTTTTATAGCTCTATTTATTTAGTTATAGCTTTAGAAGGTACGTTTATAGTAGCATTTCTTAAGAATACTGAACTACATGGTCCAACTTCCCATCAAATTACTATAGATTTGCATATAGCAAATTGAAAAAAAGGATAATATAGTTTTTCTTCTGTATTTTTAGTAATGCTGATAATCTTCTTTTTTCTTGACCCTGCTGTTTAACTGCAGGAAACATATCAATAAATTCTGGTTGGCTGATCTTTTTCACCTTTCTTACTAAAACCAAGGTAATTGAAAGTGTCTGCTTTTATTCCACTATGTAGTAAAAGGAATTGGAAATATTCTTGAAATGTTGAAAGTACATTTTTAAGAAAAAAGCATTTACTACAGGAACTGTAATATTTCTGCTTTTGAGGCTTTATGAGAAGGAACAAAAAAAACATTAAAATTGCATTTTCAAATAGCAAAAGGAGCATATTTGGTTTGGTTTTAGTTTTAACTATATTTTATTTAATTATATCAGTTTATCTGTTATTCTACCTGCCTAGATTTCCAGTCTGCTTGAAAAACTTGGTCTTTCTTTCAAATTTCTATTTTCTTAGCGAAGAATTGCCTTCTCGTCTTTAAAAATAATGATGCTGAAAGTGAGGAGAGATTAAAGCTGGGTTATAATCAGCTATCATTTAACTTTTATTATCAGTCTTTGCCTGATATTACCTTTGGCACTAGTGATTGATTTAATGTCAGACTCATACTAGAGTGAATTTTGTGCATCTTTGCATTGATAATGTTCTTTCAAATATTACAGGCTTGGTCTTCTTGTAAGTAAAGACTGGCAACTCTGCATTCTGCTCTCTTATTTACAGCTTCATATCCCATTGCCTTCAGAAATATAAAGGGCACTTGGCATTGAAAGCATTTCATTCTACTGATGAAAATGATGAATGGGATCTGGAAACACACTCTGATTTTGGATATTCAGCTCCCAGAGAGGTTCATCACAGATGGGGATGAGCTTTATTTTGAGTGGCAGAAGGCCTGGCTATACAGACATGCTATTCTGGTCTTTTAAAGGAAAGAGAACCTCAATTCATTGCCATATTTAAAAAACAGATTCTGTGCAGCACATTTAGGAATAATACTAGGAAAAAAGAAATGCTGGGTTTTTTCCTCCTGTGGTTTTCCATAAAACTCAGCAAAGCTTGGTTATAGAAAGTGGATTTTGTTTAGGTTTTTTTTTTTTTTTTTGTGAGATCTTCAAAGCAGCAGTTGTAATAAAGTTGTTTTCAGTTCTCTTTGCCAGAATATTTGTAAAGGTTATAGATTTCTGGAGATTAAAAAAACTAGGATTTTAATTCATTACCCTCCTCTTCCTATCTTCAATACTGCATACTAATAGTATGCATTCTAATAATACCACTTTACAATGAAGGTTTTGAGGGCTGGCTTGTGTTTTTTTGGTTGGTTGGTTGACTTTGTTTTTGTTTTCTTTGAATGAAGAATTAAGTTGAATGAAGGTGGAGTTTAAAAAATTATTACCAGATTGAAGTTTGCTTAGCTTGGGCTTTTTTTGCTTCTTGCTCAGGCTATTTTCCCTTTAACACTAAAAAGTAATGTTACCAATTTGATATTTATAACCTCATTCTGCTTTCAAATTCTGGTAAGGGTTTGAAACTAAATATCATTGGTTAAGTGTAAAAGTGTCTAATAGCCATCTCCTTTGACATCCAGAGTTTCTGAAAAAGCTTGCTAAATATTTTCATATTTTAAAAATTGAAAATACTTTATTGTGTTTAAAATATTGTAGCAATTAGAATGGTGACTATGTTCTGTTGAGCACTTCTTGTAAACCTACTATGAGATATTGTAGGTATATTTTTAGGTCTACTCAGAATTCAAGTCTTAGAACAAAAGAAACTTTCTGCTGTTGAAATATAGCAATTAATTCAAGATTTTTTAGTAATAAGCCATAGTTATCCCTGACAGTTTCCGTGATCTTATTTTGATAGAAAATAAATGCATCACCTGTTTTACACATTTTTATTGAGTTCTTTAACCTTTGCTAGAGGTTCTCTGTTGGAAAGACTTTAAATCCCTAGTTCTAGGCTATTTGCCTTGCACAATGCCCAGTAAACCATCTTCAGAGAAGGAAAGTAAAATTTATAAGTGGATGACAAAAACAGTGGCATTGGATAAACCAGTAAACAAGGATAGACATGATGATTGTCAGTGAACGAAAAAAAGGAGGGAAACTGCAAATGCCTAAGAACATACAGAGGCTATTTCTATCTATTAAATGTGAAGTGGGTGGTATAAATAACTTCTATGTGTTCAGTCCTTAGAGGGGAGAGGTAAGAGAAATGCTGATTTTATAATAATTTTCCCTACATATAAGTTTCTCGAGTTTTCTATTACTTTAACAAAGAACAAAGATCCTTTTTTTTTTGTCTTTTGTTTCCCCCCATCATTTTCTTTCATGAAATGCATTTAAAATTGATTAAAGAATTGTCTTTTTTTCAAATAACTTCAGTGAATGTTTACTAGAGTTCTATTTTTTTAATTGAAGAGGAGTTTCTCAATGAAAAATTTTGGTTGTCTAATGAAAACTGTGGAATTACCATATTCAACTTGGACCTAGTAATATAGGCCAAAATTCAATAGAGAAGCATTTAAATTCAGATTTAAAAAATTGTTGCCCATTTTCTATGTCTGGATTTTAAATGCCCAGTAGGAGATACCTTAGTGTCCACTTCTAACACAACCCAAAGCACATGCCATGAGAATAAAATTTTTCAATGAGAAAGAGCTGATGGAAAGAAACTCTGAAACTGTCAGATATCTAGATTAAACCAGCAACTTCAGGCAAGAGACAGTTATCTCAAAACTTCTAAAAGCTTGGCATCTCAATTTAAGTAATCAAAATAACCAGAATGCAAAATGCAGCAAATATTTCTGTACTGTGTTTTTGCCACACAATTTTATGATGTTATTTCCATTCTCTGTAAAATAGCCATTCTCCAAAATACGGAGATAAGCATTCAGCCAAACCATTTCTGAATAATTTGGATCTCTAAATGTTTCAAACTTGTATGTGAAAAAGCAGAAATCCAGAGCTTCACAGAATGTTGGTCCAGATTTTAATATGGAAATGAAAATGTAAATATGAAGAAAAATTTCTAATTATTAAGAAAGGATTTGATCAGACATTTTTTTTCCTAATAGTGTCAATTTGTAGTCATATATTTCAATGTGTTTTTATTTTCCAAAGTAATTGTACTGTATTTTATTTATGTATTTTAGGCACGGAAGGGGCAGTGTTTGGGCACTCTGTGGAGACACCCCATATCAGAGCAGAACCTTCCCAAGACCTCAAGTAGGTGTTGTTCAAAAAGTTGTTTTAAAATCAAATATTTGCCAAAAAAATTAAGTCTGGATTAAAAGAACAATATCTGTATAGTAATATACATACTGCCTATTTAATGACTCATAGATACAAAAATACTTATAGACTCCAGTTTGTTGTAACTAGTCAAAAAAAACCCCACAAAGTCCTATTGCATGAAATGTAAAATACAGTGCTTTTTATATATGATTTGCCTCCCATAGTGGAATTCTTGAGACATATATGTTCCCTAGAGACTGAAATATTCAGGTGTTTTTAAGGCCCAATGTGTGTAGTATTGTTCAATAGCATCAGACAAGTTTGATTTTTTATTAGCTGTTACAGAATATATAGGTCAAGTTAAAGTAAACTGTCCCAGATTTTTGCATTTAGTGATGTTTCGGATTGTTGGGTTTTTTTAATACTAACACACGCATTTTTGAAAAATTCATTACCAAGTGAGGCTACATTTCTAAATGTAAAGTTTTTCTGTATATTGTCTAAGAAGTGGAGAAATCAGTAGATAGTAAAAGATTACGTTTGAAATTTAATAAGGAATCTGTAGAAAGAAAACTTGGAAAAGTTTAAAGTGAAAGCTTTTTTATTTTGAGGTGCATGTATGTGCACTGCGAAGTACTAATCTGTGATTTATATGGATGTGATTTATAATAAGAATCACAGAAAATCAAAGGTCCTTCCTTGTGTTAACCCCAGCAGACCTGGTGGAAAACAATATAGGCTTTGACTCAATACTACTTTGATTTTTGAACATTATATAACTATCTCTTTACCTGCCAAGAAATGTTTCTGATTGACTGCTGCAGAAAAGCATGGTTAAATGTTCAGCCTTACATTTGCAAAGGCATTGACCAATAACAATGTTGCAGAAATCATTTGCAGGAAGCTGTCCATGTGGAGAGGTTTGACCATTGTACGTGGAGTGTGTCAATTATTGTGTTTGATAATTTACACCAAACATTTTAAAGTGATGTATGGCTTTGGGTTCTTCCAGAGGATACCACTCACTGGATTTCTATCTTAAAAATCTCTGTCCCCTTCCATGACTCCTGTCAGTCCTTTGTGGGAAATAATTGTAAAAGCATTTATTAATGACAATCACCAAAGTGATATGATCTCTAAGCAGAGGAAGTTCAGCAGAAATCAAAGAAACATAACAAGTTTTTCTTTTTTCAGTAATTTGGGACCAGTAATTTGGGTAATAGGCTGGAACTTGTCCCACCCAAAAGAACATGGAAACATTGCTTTATCTACTTCTTTCTAATCATTAAATAATATTAACAGAGTGAAAATGTATGGTAAAATAGATAATCCTGTGTCTTCAGGATTAATTTAAGTAAGGTTAAAATCACCTCTAGCTGCTTCTGAAATTTGCACATGGGGTGCATTCACCCCTCCAGTCTTTAGTCTTTACTCATTGCCATGATTCCCATTGTTGCTTAATGTTTTCAACTCCACTGTTACTTCAGCTCATTTTTCCAAGATGGACTTAAATTAGTAAGCATTTGGCATTCAACTTTCTGCCCTCTCACTAATAATTATTTTAACCCATACCTTTTATTTAAAAAATTGAAGGAACAGACACCCTTGGAGTCGGGTCAGGTAACTTTAGCTTACTTATAAGTGATTTATTCTTAATATATTCAGTCCATATTATGTTCTGCAAGTTTTTGTACACATGGGCTCCTCTGCATTCGTTGAATTTTGTCACATTCTTTTTTAAAACTCTCAAGTCAATTTAGTAATTTAAAAATTATGACAATTACTATTGGGACATTTCAATGGGCTGGTCTGGATCCTATTACTTTTTAATGTTTTAGAATAAACTTGCCCAAGGTGTCCAATAATGACAGTCCTGAAATCACCTGGAGTATTTTTCCAAGTGCTGTGTCTCTGTATCTTTAGAATGGTTAAAGTTAATGGTAAATAATGGGAGAATAGAAAGTTTGCTGAATGAATGTTATTCATTTTTTTCAGCAGACACACTTGAATGCAATTTGACAGCAATTTGCAGTACATTAGTGCAAATATATTAGACTATGAGAATTATTGTATACAGGGCTGAAAGATGATGTAGTATACATCAGATCATTAATTAAAGTATAAATCACCCCATATTTTTCATGTTGGAATATGTATTTGGGGTCAATCAATAAACCTCAGATTTCTTTTTCCTTTTTCTCCAAAATAAAATATACTGGAAACCTATTCATAGACTTGTATATGTAAAATGATTGACTATTGGATTTAAAAAAATTGAATAATGACCACCTTGATTACTCTGAATGACACATAAATAGAAAATTTGGTCTAAGAATTTGATACCCACAAGGATCATAGTACTTCCTAGGATTTTAGTTTAATTTATCGTGGGCAGGGATACAAAAAGATTAAGTCAGATTCACATTAGCTCCACATATCTAAACCTTGCCTCAGACACTCTTAGTTCTATAGCAGGATTTTGAGGTCTTCATATAGAGAAGATCCCCTAAAACTTACTATTAAAAATGTGATGTGTAAAAATAAACTTGAGTTGAGTACTAATACAATTAATTCCTGTGTATCCAACCATTTTGGTCACATCTTTCCCTTTCTTGCATTTTCAAATAATAGCTAGAAAGGTTTTGCTTTCAGGCAGTGTTGCTACACAATCCTTTGTGAAAGCTTTTTTGTCAAATCCCAAAAACTAATTAAAGATGACTTTCATTAGTTGGGATAAGTAGCATAAAAGAATCATGCATTAGAATCAGGAAAATGAATTATATCTTAATAATTTAATCTCCCCATTTCTCTCGCTACTGTTTCTCCCAGGAACACAGTTAGGAAAACCAAACTGCCAATATATTCCCCAAATACTGGTTTTAGGTCAATAGTGCATCAAAATATGGAGCACTAATAGGCAATATCCATGCACAAAATAGACAGTAGTTAAATGCAGATAACTTTGCCCTCAATAACATCCTTAATAAGGGGATGAATTAATTTGTTGTTGTCCTCTGGAGATAACTGCAAGATCAAACTAAAAAGTTTTTTTTTCTCTTCTATGTCATGCCTCGCACACCACAATCAGTTAATCCTGCAAGCTAATGCTGGGAATAATGAGATGAAAATTGATCAAGTGGCAAGGAACCATGCAAGATAGTTGGATTCTACTTTACTTCTATTAAGAATTAAAAATACTCCTATCTTGCACAGAAGGTCTGGTTCATTCAGAGTTGTCTGATGGTTTGTGAGAGACACCTTTTGTGACATTTAAGGGATGGTTTACTAATAGGTCAGAATATTATATTTTGTAAAAGCCTAGAGCCAGAGAACACACCAAATTTTGACCTTAACTTGTTAGTCATCTGAGCATGTTGAGAGTGACAAAGTCACCGTGACTCTGTCATCTATTTTTAGCCAGAAATCAAATAATAAACAAAACCTCATCAAAAAGTAGAAGATGTAGGAGAGTAAAAAAAACCCATCTCCCTTCCTATGCTGTTTTTTAATGATGCCAGATTCTAGTTACTTTCAGTGCCCTTTTTTAACAAAATAAAAATAATTACTATTTTTATTTTCATAAGTTGTGTTAGTTATTTCATTGTTTGGGCATGGATATTGACATAAACTTGTTTGTTTAGTCTTATCAGTAGCTGTTGAAAATATGATTTTTTTAACATATGTGTTCATACAAAATTAGGTATGGGTATAGTAAAATTTGAAAAATTTCCAAAATTTAAGCTTCTCTTTTAAAAACACATATGGTCTTCTCTTTTTAAGTATACATTATATACATTTATATGTGTGCGTTTGTGTATATGTGTGTATAATATATATATATATATATGTATATATATATATATAATTTTAAAAATACTGAAGTGAACAGAGAAGAAAGCCAGCAATGAAAGATTGCAATTGCTATGCAGACAGGGCAGAGTAGAAACAAATGTAGCTGGGTATGGCTCTTAAATTGAAAGAATAATTTGCTTTAGTGTTCAGTGATGATGATTGTATTTGACATTGGAAAGGGAAAAGACTCCAGCAGGAACCAAGATATGAAGGATGAAAATATTAATATCATAAGAGATAGAAAAATCCATTGAGTTTCATAAGCTTAATTTAGGATACTGGAGCCTCCTTTTGTCCAGGCTAAACTACCCTGGCTCCCTCAGCCTCTCCCATGTCTTACACTGTAGACCCTTCACCAGACCCTTTGCCCTGCCCTGGACTCACTCCAGCACCTCAATGTCCTTCTTGCAGTGAGGAGCCCAGAACTGGACACAGGATTCAAACTGAGCCCTCACCAGTGCTGAGCACAGGGGGACAATCCCTGCCCTGGTCCTGCTGGCCACACTATTGCTGACATAGGCCAGGGTGCCATTGGCCTTCTTGGCCACCTGGGCACAGCTGGCTCATGTTCAGCTGCTGTCACCAGGACCTCCAGGTCCTTTTCTGCTTGGCTTATGATTATATTTGCTTTATGATTATGCCATGTCATGCCTTCAGGAACACACAGATGGGCTCCAAGCACAGCTGTCTCAGCCTACACAGGGTTATGAAAGTAAATATATTATCCTGTCAATCTCATCTGAAAACCCATGTAATGCTTGTAGCAGTAGAAAGCATTTGCACAGTGCTGGGTTAATGAAAGATGTGGCAACTTTACACTGCAATTATTGTGAAGGCAGCCAAGGATCTTTGTTTACATGAATCTGCATCAGGTCTAACAGCAGGCATGACCAGTGAGTGCTCAGAGTGCCAGAGGGAGATGGTGAAGGCTTCAGTAGGTGCCCTCCTGTGTGCCCTTGGCTCCTGCAAGACTTGTTTCAACTGTGGTTGCTTTTACACTGCTTCCAGATCCAAGCTGCTGCTTAATTAATTCTAATTTCACATAGGTCCAGCCTAGGACTAAGCACAACAGCCCACAATTTGTTCAAACTTTTCATTTTCACAGATACTGTATGTAGAAATGTTTCACTGTCTTTTTAAATGGAAGTGGAGCAACAGTCCTCCATGCCCAGGAGATATTAGAGATACCAGAACTCATTTCTGACCTGCTTTGGACTCTAAATACAGTCTTGTTTCACCATACCACCATACCTGCACTTTGATGTAGTTTTCTGATGAAACATGATTTGTTATACTACTTATATTCCATAAAAGTTGTACTATATGTCATTAAGTAATGCTGCTGTAACATACATATTTTGATTTTATGTTTTTCTTTTGATTCTAAGTGAACAGGCTTACTAATGCATTACTAAAAAGGGTACTTATATTTTTTTTCCCACTTGAGCAATCTTCAGTTTCTTTAGTCTTTCCTTATACTAAATTTCTCCACAGAAATTTTTTTCCTCCCTCCAGCTGTTCCTTTTCCTTTTTTGGGAGTATCTCCATTTTCAGTGATGCTGTTTAACCACTTTCACAAGAAAACAAGGCTTCTTACATTTGCTGTGTGTCTGTCTATTCTCTCCTGTTATGTCCCTGAGAGTTTGTGGAGCAGTTAGGCAGTATCATACAAGGCAGAAGACCTTAAGGTTTCTCTGTGTCTTCTGAAAGCTGGTTCCCATCTAAAATCAGCTCACAGTACTAGCAATTCCTGCTAAGGAACTAGTCACTTTACCAATTTGTGCACACATGGCTTCAGAATACTCTCAGCTTCTGAAACATCTTGCTTCAGGGTGAGGTGAAGGCTATAGCATGTGCAGTACATGGAGTTTGCAGCAGTGCTGTGGTTGTGAGTGCAGAAGTTTGGTTTGGGTTCTTGTCTTAGCACCATGTCAGAGCCAGACAAAGGAGCTGGAGCTCATACAGACTGGATATAAGAAGGAGGAGGCTCAGAAGTTACAGGGAGTACATGAGTTTATGAAACTATTAGTTCTGCAGTCCACCAAACAGCTCCTATTGCTTATATCTATAATTATACAGACAACTCCAAAGATAGCTTTTAGCCATAGAGAAGAATTAATGATTTTACATGTCTTATCCTGCAGTTCACATTTTATAATTTGTTATATCTCAAGATGGAATTCACTGCCAAAGGAATTTAAAAAGCTATTTGACTTCTTCACAATCTACTATTCAATTTTGTATTGCAGAAAGTAAAAATATCTCTAGTTTGGACATGGCAGTTGTCATAAAAAAGTGACTGAAAGTAAACTCACCAAACTTTTTCTGATTTTTTTTATGATTGACTGATTTTTTTATTTTCTTCTTGGAATTTTTGAATACAATCCAAATATGGGCCATTGGAAAGTATATTCCAAGGTCTCTGCTGTGCTTAATCTGTAGAGTTTGCAGTAGACCTGTCAAAGGATTTCCAGCAGAATAATTTTCCATGAGATGCTGTTTTCTCCAAATGTGGATCAAGCCATGTCACAGTTTGCCTCAGCTGAAATATATCTGTTTATATCAGCTTAAGACCCCATAGTGAAACAATATAGAAAATATAATTACACAATTACAGGTGGCCTGGACTGTTACTTCCTAATCACAGGAAACTAATGGTTTTCAAAACTGAGATTCTTCAAACTCCTCCAGGCACTTTCTTTAGATCTAACTCCTGACAAGCACTTGAGCATTTTCTGTGGGCATGTTGCTTCAATCTCTTTCTGACAAGATAGATTTCTATTTTAAGGAAATATATTCTGAAAGAAAACTCAGGTAATGGAGCTATTTCTGTAAAGATAAAATTCATGTAAGAATGTTTAGCAGGAAGGCAGGGCATGTATGGAAAGGGATTCAAGCCAGAATAAAAATAAGGAAGATAATGCAAAGGGAAACATTTAGAGTAGAATGGGGCAGCTCTAATTTGTCAGGACTATGAAAAATCCTTTTCCCATACCTTTCCTTAAGCAACTGTTTTGGATTGTCTCATATCCAGAAGTTTTTCTCAGCCTGGAAGTTTAGAATTTCAAGCATGTTTTGGTATTTCTCTGAGAAATAAAAGCTCATGTTCTAAACCTTAAATTTCTAATAATTTTCTTGATTTTTCAAGGGCTTGCATTTTGGTTGACTTATGACTGCATGGTTTTTTACTACCTGAGATGCCACTTATGTTTTTGATTTGTTTTCTTCTTGATATTACTTCTGATTTGAATAGCTTCCTGGTCTTTAGCCATTCTGGCTATGCCTTCACCCATGCTAAGAAGCAATCATGCATTAAGTTCTCTTTAACCTTCCTCATATCAGCTGCTTATTTAGTCAAGCTCTTGTGTTAAATATTTGCTTTTTCCAGCTTTTCTCACTTTTCCTTCATGCTTCTTCTATAACTCTTTCTATACCTTTAACAACACTTCTGAAAAACTCCTCAGTGACTTTTTGTTCCTTTTTATTCCTCTTCAGTAAGAAATATAGATATATTTTATATTCTCAGAAGAGATCCTTTATTTCCCTATGTGGGAAATTGTTTTTCTTGATTTATCATCTATGCCAAATACCATTAAAATATTCAGTGGTTTCAGGTGTTGCTATGACAATGCAGACCTATTGGATTTAAATCTGTGGCATGTACAGGGCAATTAGAACTCATCTTTGAGCCCAGTGAATTTCTAGGTTAGTGAGAATTTTAGAAGTTATAATAAGGGCATGCTGACACATGCCAAAGTCAGTGACATGCAGAGCATGGACATAACATGAAGTGCTGTACTGAATGCCACTCTATTATTTTGATTTAAGTCATGAAAATTTCCTCTTCATTTAATTTTATCATCCATGAGTTGCATAATTGGAAACTGGGAGAAAAAAAGGCTAATATTTACTGGTTCAGGCCAAAACTAATTTCAAAAAACACTTATCTAACTCTCTGTTACTTAAGAGTTGTGTGTGTTGTCAGAAAACTAGAGACAAATCATGCCCAAGATTAGGTTTTCATGTACATAAAAGTGAGTTTCCCATGAACATATGAGAATTTTGCTTCTTAACAAAGAAAAGCTGATGATCAGTAAACAATATAAAGAATGTTGAGGCCTTCAAATCTACCCCACTTTTCAACAATAATAAAGAAATCATCCTGAAAATATAAGCAATTTGTTAAATTTGTTAAATCAGAAGCCAACAAGTTTCAAGAAATATAAATATTCTGGCAATGACTCATATGCATCTTGAAGAGGTGCATATTTTGATACATGTAAATGTATCAAAATATTTTAGTCACTTTTATATATAGATGGTAAAATGTGCTTGTATAACCTTGTAAATATTATAAGCAATAAGGTTGGAATGATTGAATAAGAAATTTATTTTCATATCATTCCCACTGTGATGTCAAATGTAGCTATTCAAGAATCCACTATTTGATTGGTTAAAAAGTAGTCTTAATAAAAAGCTTTAAGATTTTTTGTTACCATGATCATAAAAGTCACTGGCTATTTTTTATGTTGCAACCTGACTTCCAAGAAATGGACTGAATGGAAAGCCTAATGTTATCTATCACCATAAGTGTTCACTGGACTCCTTTCAGGACCCTTGGTCTCACTGGAGTGCTCTTGAAATAATTTTCTTTTACCATCACTACAGTCAACTCTTGTTTTCATGATAATAGAAATTGAAAGAATGTATATTTTAAATTCAGGGAAGTTTCTGGAAAACAACAATTTCAAAATTATTTTGACAAAAAATCTTAATTCTAATTTGGTATAAAATCCTTTCACTCATGGGAGAGGAAGATCCTGTATTCCCTGAGGTTTTGTGGTTGAGGGTACTTGTTTACAATAAAACAGTAGGAAGAGGAATAGAGAGAGATTTGGCACATTCATTTACCTTCCTTCTGTGTGTCTTACTGATCCACAGTCACAGTCTGCCACAACTCTTGACCTACAGGTAGCAAATAAATGGCACTACTGTTTTAATCTGTGGAAAGCTACAAAAGGCTTACCAAGTTAATATGTAGACTTTCCATTGGCTTTATATTTGCAAAACTTTTTTTTTTTTTCCCTAGCAAAGTTCCTATGCTCACTGAAAAAAAGCACAATATGTGTTAGCAAGACCATCATGTATAGAAGTTAAATACTGGGAAGTGTTGATTTCTTGACCCCCAAATATAAAGATGTCAATAAAAGGGAAATGAGTACCTGTTTTACAGGTGAGATCTCTAGCTGACATGTTTTTAATTCACTGTTTTGAATAGAAATTTTAAATCAGTAGAGGTGTATATCAGTTGTTTTACTAAGTAGCATGGGTTGGATATAGGACTTAAACACACAGAAAGCAAAGAAATTATTTGCTTCTGCATAGGAGAATCTTCTATTTCCTTCTATTTTAAGAAATAATTTTCACGAGCCAACAGAAAAAAAAATAACATAGATTAATTATATCCCATGTGAGTATGAGGGATATGCATGAATTAAATCTAAAATATTGCTTAAAACCCAAAAGGAAACCTTTTCTTTTAGTTCATATTTTAAATTATTTTTCTCTAATAAAATCTAGGTCAGCTTGTAAAGAGAAAATACAAAATGAAGAAAAAATGTTTCTGCATTTCTGGTGAGAAATATTTTAATACCTTCAAAGGAATAAATTCAAGCTATTTTAAAAGTTTCCCTTTCCTAGCAATAATTCTTTCATTATTTGAGCTTCAGTTCATATGGCTTTGATCTTATCAAATTTATCTTTTTTCACAAATTAACCACTGATAATTAAAAAGAAAAAGCCTTTCTCTGCTATGGATAGATTATCTTGCTTCATCACATATAGCAAATTGAACAATTATCTTATTTAAAAACTCTTTTTAAAAGCCTTTTTGTCTTTCCTACAGTTCTGTAGTTTAAGTCTAATATTAGCAGTAGTTACCTTCACCATCAGAGCAGTTTTTTTGGGAATAAAAAATTAATTTTATGAATAGGATTCACTCATAAATGTAAATGCCACGGTGACAGGCCACCAGTAAATCTGAAAGGAAAGCAAATTATCCATATACTATTATAATAATACACTTTTTCTTGGAGGGATGAGCATTACAATGGGAAGTGTTACAATGAGTTTATAGTAGAGATTAAAGGTATCAGAAATATGTCAAAGAAAAATTATTGTAAAGAAGCTTCATATCAAACCTAATTTATCTCAAAATAATGACGAAATAATCTATGTGTATAGACTTTTGCATTTGCAGTAGCATGCTGCAGTCTCTTTTCAGATGCAGATCAGCCAAAGAATAACAATAGGAAAAGTAAATAAGAACTCTAAAACAGATTTAGGCATTCAGTTTTGCTAATAGATGGGTGTTGCTTTAAAATCTGCCTTGATGATCATTAGTCATTCCTTGACATTTCTACCACATTATTTGATTTCCAAAGACTGCTAAGAATCTCTATTGTCTAAAAAAATTTCTTCTCCATGGTGTGGAGAAGGCTGATATTATCAGCTTTCCAAGTTGAGAAATTAATTGCCCAAATATCTTCATTTTAGACAAACATACAGTTATTTATTCTAATGTACTTCATGAAAAACTGTGATGAAACTCGGCCAAACAACTATAAGCTATACACTATCAAAAGTTTATTCTTTAAAGAAAACCATAGTTTCTTGATGGATGTTTCTAAACAGATTTTAATTCTTCACCTGCTGAAAAGTTTTAGTTAGGTCTGAGGGATTTGGGTGCTATGAAACCAGAAATATTTTTGGCTTGGCTAAGACACATGAATTCAATGCAGTAAATGTAGCTAAGAACACTTTTATCTTTGTGATTATGAAATGGCATCGGAAACCACAGAGAAATAAAAGTTAACATTCTTGTTAAGTAGGCTATAAATCACAATGATAAGCTGCTAAAAAATATAGAATGGAAGAATAAAATCATTGAACATTTATACCATTCAGTTTCCTTTTAAGTTCAAGGTAAAACCTTGTTAAGGCAATGGAGTACTTTCAGAAACATAATTTCTAAACTTTATAATTTACATCATTTATAAAATATTTTGGAAGTTCTTTTTCTGCTGTCCTGTAGCCAAGTTCACAAACCATCGCCTGAAAAGCACTTTTGTATGTCATTAAATAATTCATGATATTTAGCTTCTTCCCCAGTACAAAGAACTGCAGAACCTTCTATCAAATTCTCCCTACAAAGTGTTAAAAAAAGCAAGAAAATGCCCTAGCAGTAGCAGACATAGATATTTTTCTATCGTTCCTATTGATATACATCCCATGTATTTTTTTTTTTTAATATCAGTATCTAAAAATTGTGTTTTTCTCTATCTGGACATCTGCTTTTAATAGATTCATTTTGTTTGCTGAATAAATTATTTTCTTTTTTTTTTTTTAATTTCCATTTCTTTTTTTTCTTTGCCTACTGAGTGTCAGTGACATGCAACAAACAGAAATGTTTCACAGACACCATCTCAGTGACTTTCTTTGCATTCAAATGTGGCACTTTGGTTTTAAAACATTAATCCAGGGATGTTCTCTGTACTTAAAAAATGCAATAGTTGAAAAACTTTGAAATTCTCTTGTTCTATTGCTTGACAAAATTTATCTAGCTTTTCTACTCCAAATTCTCTGTCAAACTACTCTCTCCATTATACATCTAGTACCACATTATATTTTGGATAGCTATGACCACTTTGCTGAAGAGGGAAATACAGTGTTTTCTTCATGCTACTCAGTCTAGACGTTTTTATCATTATCATATTTCATCTTACAAAAATCCTTTGTTCAGGTAAAGTGGAACCGTGTCCTGCCACTATATTACTAAGTTATAAATAGATAAAAAATTTTGTCTCACTCCCTTATGTGCTATGCAATAAGTCTACAACTGAGCACAACCAGAATCTGAATTATTGTTTCCTAGTTCAGTACAGTTTTCATCCTGTCATTTTCCCTATTCAGCATGTGAGCATGTTTTTCTACAAAATCTTTGCATTAGGACTTCCCTTTCAAGAGAAATCTCTGCAATACTATGAGAAAGCACAGCTAGAAAGTATCATAGCTCTGCATCAAGGCTGATGGAGGATCTTGAGCATAGAGAAGTGAGAAGCAGAAAGACTGATAGTGGAACAAGAATTGCTTTGAGTCAAGATACCAAGAAGCAGTGATGTGTGTCTTAATACTATTATAACAGGGTTATATGAACATAATGAGTATTTTGGAGAACAGAAAAAACATACAATATACACCAAATAATAGCAACATAAGAGATTTTCTTTTCCTCTCTTCATACATGAAGCTGCTAGACATACCCAAAACATGAATGAGTCTGTCAAGGCAAAGTAATTTTAACCAGTTTCACATCATTTTAAACATTTAAAGGTTTTGTTTTCTCCTTATTTTGTTAAACATTTGTCATCAGTCACTAAGAAGATTTTGGTATTAAACTGTTACAGAAGCATTAACAGAGATGTGCAGATTCTCAAGTACTATATTTCAGTATTAGTACAGTTGGATGCATTAAGTGCCAGTGCCAGAAAGCATCACTAAGCAGATAAGTTTATATCAGTATATTCTTAAATGCTTAACTTTTTTCTTTCTCTGTGTCATAAAAGGCAGTCATAGAATCACATGTATAGTCTGATTTTCCTTTTTTACCTTTCAAAAGTGTTAATATCTACCTGCATCATGGGTTTTGATGCTGGGAAGTTTTTGATGGTTCAGTTCAGGGCATTTTTTCTCAGTGATTATTTTTGTCTCTTAGACTTGAATCTCCTACTAGATCTTTGGTGATGGAAGCACCCAGGGGAGTACAAGTCAACGCAGCTGCAGGGGACTTAAAGGCTACCTGTAGGAAAGAACTGCACTTACAGTCCACAGAAGGGGAGGTAAGTTCAGCCAGCAGAGAAATGTTCTACAGCTCTGCCCAGCGTAACACAATGTGAGGAGGGTTTATTCAGCAGCAAGGCAAACAACATAAAAAGTGTTCTTGCCTTTGTTAAAGTAATTTTGGTTTAGCTTGTCTAACCATTAATACTTCCTTTTTTACAAATATTTGAATCTGTAAGTTTCATTCACACTGAAAATAAACTTAGAATTATTTGTAAATTACGAGTCAAAGAAAACATTTCCACGGAACAGAGTCGGTTAAGTGATACTGGTAAAAAAATAACTTGGATTAATCTGTCAAAATAAAACAGAAAAGTTTGGATTAATTTGGATTAATGCATCATTAAACCATGATTAAGTGGTTTAACAAATTTGCTCTACCTGTGGTTTAACTCCTTAATCTTTTACTACCTCTGTAGGAGAGACAGAGTACTTCCATCTTATGTTCTCTCCTGTTTCATAAGTGTCTTGTTTCAGAGATCAGTGATAAGTGATTCATGTAAAAAGACTTTGGTAAAGATTCTTCGCATGTAAACCTGTGTGAAATCATGCAAATAATTCAAAATTGGGTCACTTGTTGGGATGGCAATCTATGCATTACAGAAATGCATGAAGGATTTCTGATATGGGAGTCCTTTCTTCTTCAGATCATAAAATTATATAACATTAAAAAAAAAAAAAGCAAAAATCCTGTTGAAGGCTATCAAGAGCTCTCAGATTTCTATTAGGCACTTTGGAGAAATTGATAGATTTTTGAATTGTTCTCAGAGGGGCTTTCTACAGTACAGCATTTTTGGAAATTCATAATGTAAATATCTCATTGCGAAAGGAGTTCTTTAGAAATTTTTTGCTTTTTGTGTTTGTGTTTTGTGTTATCTACCAACTGTTTCTAGATGTTTTACATACTATCCAAAATAAGCAAAACCAAACAAAACCAACATTCACATCTGTGGCAGGTAGTCCTCTGGAATGCACATTCTGCATTACAGTGCAGACAGGAACATTTTGGTCAATATATTGCATCAAATGCCTATTTTGATAACATTTTTTAATTGATGCAAGTATCTGTCCAGCATGATTAAAGCACTATGTTTTCCTAATTCAGAGTCTCAAATATTAATATACCACATGCCCCACCTTATTTTTGAGTTTTTCCAAAATCAGCTCTTCCCCCAGTCTCTCATCTTTACTTACCACCTCTTTTACTGTTTCCTAACATTGCTGAGATATAAGTAAAAAGTCTAATCCTCTTTTAATAGTAAACATTGTCCTACCTCATCATTGTTCTTTCTGTGGGTATTTTTGAGTCTAGAGCTTTGTTTAACCTGTCTTGTTTTCCCTTTCATAAATCCTTACCTGGCCGAATCTATTTTGTTTCCTAAATTTATTAACATATATTTTACAAATAGAGGGGAAAAGTAAAACTTGAATTAAAATTAAAGTTAAAAAAAGAGAAGCCAACAGAAAGACTACTACCATTCCTTACTCTTCCATTACTCTTTAAGCAATGCTTCTTTCTAGATTCTCTTTGTTTTGCAACATACACCTTTTCATACAAATATTTTATCTGTGGATCCATCAGGTTTTTTTCTCTAGATCAACAGTGTGATTTAATTGCATGACTTCTCTTTTTTCTTATTTACTATACCTTGTTGGAAATGTAGTTTTGGAAATAATGACCTATGACCTCAGTTGTACTTTGACAATGGGAATCCAAGAAATATGTAAAATGCCTATATTGCATATCATTCAGAACTGGAATTAAATTTGATATTAAATGTTTTGTAGTAAAAAATGTGACTGAAAAGCTGACTTTTCTGACCTTCTTATTAAAAATCAGGTTTTTTTCTGTGCGATAAGACTTTGCACACCTACAGTTTCCTACATAGATGTTAGATTGAAAATTATCAGAAATCATATCACCAACCTTTCTTTACTCTTTTCCAATGAAGTGTTCAATAAATATACACCTGACAAGGTTCAAAGTCTTGAATGCTTGCAATTTCAGTGAAATCTGAAATGAACTGTAGCTGAAATCCACAGAGAAATTCTATCCTGAGGTCTGACCAATGACTCTATGACTGTGACTCACTCTTTAATCTCTTCCACTGGAGAGGGTTAGAGGAAAATGCAGAAACACTTAAGAAGGCATATGACAGACACCAGAGCATTAACTGTTGTGAAAAGTTACTATGGCCAGTTTAGGGAATTGCTGGCCTAATTACAGCCTGGTGTGAGGAACCAGGGTAAACATTCGATGAATTCAATGTCTACACAACAAAATATTGATTGCTTTTCCTGCTTACAGCCCAACAGATAAACTACATTAGCAGATAGTATAAAAAAATGCTTAAAAGGTTTATCATTATTCATTTTTAAGAAAACAAATGACAAAAGATCTGTGTTAAAAATAATCATTTTAGCCTCAGAATTGAATGCTTTATAAGTCAGGTTTCCTCCACAAACAAATTAGTGTTGTATTTGTGAATTGGATCTGTGAACCATTTTTGTGATAAAACAATTTGTACTAGAATGACATGCAAGGGCTTTTTTACTATTTTTTTCTAGTTAATGCAATTTAATTTTTTAAATGTTTGAAAGCTTTTTCAAAAACTCATCAAATATATGTGAGTCAGTATTTTCTTTCTTTAGCAAAGTTATTGCCCTATTATGACAGAAAATGGCTATGTGGCACCTGGAATCAACCAGTTATAGACATGTTTCAGAGCATTATGCATTTACTGACTATGAAAAATAGATTGTCCTTTTATTTAAGAATAACTTCAGAATATTTTTAAGAACAAAAATGTGTTTATTAAATACTTTTCCTCTAGCTTTATTTCTATGCAGTATAATCCTTAGCCTCCCACATCACAAACTGAATGCCTCTGCAAGCATCCTGAATTCTGCTGTTTGATACATTTTCTTTTTATTTACTGCAGTATTATAATAATCCTTTTAGCCCTATTACTCATCATAGTGTGTGATCCCAGACTGAATACTGGGGGCTGTAATTTAGATTCATATTCTGCTGCCCTTTCTAAAGCTCTTGAGCTGCACCCTTGTGAGTCGAGGCATCAGCAGAATCCTTTGATTCAATTATAACTTGCCATTTAATTGTGAACTATGTATTATTCTATAAATAAACCATAACCAATGGTTTAAAGCAGCAATCATTTACAAGGAACGCAGAATGTGAAGCTTCAGGCTACAGCTGAATCCACTGGTTCACATAAGAAGAAAAAGATCATTTCTTTTCTGGAAATTCAGCACAATGACTGCTAGTTCACTACTGCTTTTTCAAAATAAAGTGTAATGGAAAAGTACAAATCAATTTTGAATTCTGTAGATACTTAATTTTACTAGACATAAAAATGTTCAAGTTGAACCTGAAACACATAATTGTATAAAGATAGCAAGCTGAAAGGTTTATTTGATGGTGTCCACTCATTGGCCTAACAACTAATTGTAATAGTTTTGACCACCCAGAATCACAGAATGAGTCAGGTTGGAAGAGGACCACAGTGGGTCATCTGGTCCCACTTCCCTGCTCAAGCTGGGTCATTCTAGAGCACACAGGATTGTGTCCAGACAGTTCCTGAATATCTCCAGTGAGGGAGAATCCACAGCTTTTCTGGGCAATCTGTGATGGTACTCAGTCACCCACACAGTAAAGAAATTCCTTCTCATATTTAGTTGGAACTTTCTGTGAAAGAGTTTCTGCCCATTGCCTCTTAACCTGTTGCTTGGCATCAGAAAGAAGGGCCTGGATCTGTTCTCTGAGACCCTTTGTGCAGTCACTCATAGATATTGATGATGTCCCCTCCCAGATGTCTGTTCTTGAACCTGAACAGGCCCAGTTCCCTCAGCCTTTCCTCACAAGAGAGATGCTCCAATCCCTTACTCATCTTTGTTGCCCTCCTGGACCTGCTCCAGGAGCTCCATGTCTCTCCTGCCCTGAGGAGCCCAGATCTGGGCACAGCACTCCTGATGTGGCCCCAGCAGGGCTGAGCAGAGGGGCAGGGTCACCTCCCTCAGCCTGCTGGCAATGTTCTAACTAATGCACCCCAGGACACCACTGGCCTTCTCATCTGCACGGGCACACTGCTGGCTCGTGGACAGTTTGTTGTCCACCAGAGCCCCAGGTCCTTCCCTGCACAGCTGCTTTCCAGCAGCTCAGTCCCAGCCTGTGCTGCTGCAGGGGTCACTCCTCCCCAGCTGCAGGACCCTGCACTTGCCTTCACTGAATTTCCTCTCTGCCCATCTCCCCAGCCTGTCCAGGCCCTTCTGAAGGGCTGCCCAGCACTCTGGGGTGTTGGCTGCATCAGACTCTGAAGCAGAAGGCTGCTAAGCTGGCTCAGCTCTTAGGAATCTTGAGCTGCTGCTATGTGTCTTTCCAAGCAGCTTCTATGTGAGTTAGGCTCTGCACTTTCATTGCATCCTGTTGACTGTCAAAGATGAAATCAATTAAAGGGGAAAGATGTACAGAGGCTTCTCATTTTTACAAATGTATTCATATTGATCACCTTGTCTATGACCTTTTTCCCATTTACCTCTTAATGCCCTTGTATTTCCCTGTCAAATTACACTCTATCATAGTATCATTTGTAGAGAATATTTTGTTGTTTTTGGCATAATGAGGCTGATCCCTCATTATGGTAAGGATTATAGCTGTCACATTAAAAATGAGCAATATTCTTTAACAGACAAAGTTTACTCAAAATCAGTGTGGCAGACCTAAGGCCAAGTTTATATTTACTTTTTTAGCACAGCACATTTAATGAAACATACAGACAATATTATTTTGTAGAGCCTAACAAATGCATATATTACTAACATTTGATCTATAATCCTCTCCAGTTCCAAATCCAGGAGATGCATTTAACACAGATATTAATAATTAAGATTTATTAATATTTAATAAAATTCAGTAATTTTTGCTTGTAAGCTCAAGTAACTATACCATTTTAAAGCATTTGGTGGCATTTTTGTGGATGTTTTTTCTGTTCTGAAACAGAAAATAAAAAAAAAACCCAGGACTTTTTAAATTAAGTAGATACACTGAAATTGAATTACCTTGTTGTACACGCTGCTTGCCGTAACTATGGAGGGATGGTTGATCAAAGACAAAAACATTTCATAGAAGAGTTCAATTCAACCAAGTTATGTTTGTCTGAGATTAAATTTATGCAAAAAAAATAAATGTTTGTATGCATGAATTGAGTTCAATAGACAATAAGCAATGGCAGGCTCTAGAGCTCAAAGAGTCACTGTTTATTCACCAAAAATTATCTAACACATGTGATGCATTTTGTTTTCAAAGCCTTTTTCATGGTATTAAGCAGTTGACTTCTTACTGTGAAGAAGTTGTCTGTGAAGAAAGAGATTAGTGAAAATGTAGGGAAATTTTTCTGTATTTTTTTAATTATAGGTTTAAAAAATTCTATTAGGATGTTTTGACAGATACATAAAATCAAATGCATATTATTTTTTTAAAAAACATTTCATTTTCAAACCAATTTTTCATGTTTAATTTATTTATAGAAAAAAAAACCCCACTATTCTGTACCAGTTTACAATCAAAAATACAAAAGCAAAGCAATTTAACTGACAACACCCATATTTAAAACGTTTTTTCATGGCTAAATTTTCAAGATTCACACCATAAGAAATTTTATTAGAAAGGTAAAAGTGACAATGAATAATTTATTATATATTTTTATTATAATATACCTTTTAATCTAATGATTATTTAAATGGTAATTAAGTTTTTGTACTCTGTAGATTAAGCACAAATATACCAAGTATGTTTTCTTTTCTGGATTGTGTACATAAACAGCAAAGAAGTCATATCTGTCCAAGATTGAATGAATTTGCAAAGACTGAATATTATTTCATAACAGAAAGAATAAATACATCAGAAAGTCTTTTTCTTCAGTAGGCACCCATATATTGTATTGGGGTTATAACTCAGAAGTACCAATATACACTTTTGTGTATTAAATTTACAAAACTTTGTACTTAAAATGAAACCTTACCCTCACAAGCACCTCTTTGGTACTGATGAGCCAAAACATAAATTCTTCCATTCAAGAATGAGCTGTACACTTCACTAATGTACAGTGTTGTTTTTAACGTATGGATATGTCATTTTTCAAATCCCTTTCAGTTGTCAGTAGTTGTAGTCATAACGTGGAGATGGGAATGGGGGCAATGCTGCCAAGGTGGCTGTGCTCAGGAGTACCAGGTATAATCTTTAGAAAGAGAACATTCACCACACCAGGCCACCTGACCCTAGCACTGTAGAGAATACATTTTCAATACACAGTTTGTACTAGGTATTTTGGTCTTCTCTGAATGTTTAGTATATTCAGCTTTATCTCAGTTACTACATTAATTTCACTGTTTAACTGTTCCTCAAAACTATTAATCATTATGACCAAAATGGTTCCAGATATCATGCCACCATGTGCTTAAATTTTCCACTATATATGCTATCAAGTTAATATTTTAATTTTTCATTATGACTTCTTGTTCCTTTTCTCAGAACTATCATTTAGATTTAATGAAAGCCACAGATAAGTGTTAGAATAAATGGTCCATGCAAACTAAAGTACTTCAATTTATGTTATAGTTCATCTTAACCTTCAACATTGAAACACATCAGCATATGAAAATTATATAGTTGAATCTAGTGACCTAATCTGTATAATCCTCTTTGAAGGATTCTTCTGTTAGCCTATGCAGAATAGCAAAAAAACTAGAAAAAATCATGCATTCCTGTAAATATTTGAATATATAAGGGAATCCAAAAAGTTTATTTAGTGAAACATCACTACAGTGTCTTCTCATACTGGTTGATTAACACCCACCTATCAGATTTCCTTCTTTTCTTGCACATTTCCTCCAGTTTCCTGTCATTTCTTATCTACATTAGACCTGAAATATGCCTTTGCAGCACTATAGACTTGCGTGTTTAATGAAAGAGTATACAGATACAGAAAATTCTTGATTGTCTATAAATCTTAAGTTTTTAATTTGGCTGTATCAACTTAAACTGTCATTTGCTGGCTTAACTAAGATCCATTGGGGAATTTTATACATGACAGGTTCATATCTCTGCATTTAAGGCTTGTACGAGTATTTGATTTTTTTACCTCATGCCTACATATTTCCCACTGGAAGTTTGATCCTCCAATTTAGTTCTTTGTTTTATAGATAATCTATATTTTCTGGCTTGTCTTTCTCTCCCTTTCCCTCTCACTGTTCAGATTAGCAATACAGTCTGATGAGCAGGTGAATGGCAGATCTTTGTTAGCAAAAAGTGTACGTAAAAAGAGTACCATTATTCCATTCTTATCACATATACTAGGCTGAATCATTTCGATTCTTTAATTAGTCAGAAACTGGATCTACTTTTAAACAATATAAAACTAGTGTATTTTTCTCTTTACTAAGATGCGAGGGACAAAGCAAAAATCTGGGATTTCTAAACCTTAAGTATGTAGAGAGCATGATGCTGCTCAGCATTCTGCTCTCCAGGAAATAACATTTCTCTTAGTAGCAGCTGCCTTTTCCATCTTGCAATCTGAGCTATGACTTATGCCTCTCACAGCAAAACAGATTAGAGAAAGACCATGTACACAGGCACTTCCATTAACTACTGCCATACAGTGTTCCCTAGGAACATCATACTGTTTAATTTTTTGTCTTGTCACTTTTTCCCTTCTCTTTAAACATCAGATAACATCAGGCATAAAACAGTAAGTAGTTTAAGTTTTGCATGTTTTCAGACATGAATTTCAGTTTTTAGCAGATCAGAGGACAGAAAACATAAATCCTCAAATATGTACACTGAAATTCCTAATGTGTTGGGATACTTTGGTTGTATTTTGGATTCCTGCTTAACTAATAGATAGCAATGTTGCATCTCTAAATTTTATTTTTCATTTATAACCTTGACAGCATATGTACAAGGTATATTTTAATGCTGGCTTTAAACCATCTTTATTAATCCTCTTCAACTCAGGCTTCACCAGGGTGTAGCTATAGGGATGGGATTAAATTGGACTCACTGCAGCAGATATCACCCTCTCAAGTAGCCAGTTCAATTTTTCTCAGATACCATATCCTAGTACCCACATTGCTCACCAGATGTTCTGGGATGCATGCTGGGACAGAACTGGATAGCTACCACACAGGATTATGATACCAGATAAACCTGGATTGTTGTACATCACAGTGTGAAGTTTGTAAGTACCAGTGGAAAAGCCTGCACAGCTATGCTTATTAAAGATAATTTCATTTAATGAGCAAAATAACTGAGCTACATTGTATTGTAATGCACATCAGAGTAAGGTGCTCTGGATTAAAGTCTTGGAGCAGTACACTACAGAACATCTGCAATGATAGATTGTAGAATTGTAGCTGTCCTGATGTAAACAAACAGAAAAATTATTGAGCTCGCAGCAAATAATAGAATAAAGTTCAAGAGATTTAACTCCAGCCACATCTCTGACACATAGGCCCTCTGATTTTTTGAGTTAATTCCTGTTTAAATCTAAACAGGTCTTATAGAACCCATTTAATTTTGTATTACAGATTTCTCATGGACCTTCCCCATCATGACTGCAGCTAAGCTGTTAAAATGGCCAGTCACACAATCTGCCAAAAGTATAAAGAGCCTATATTGTATTTTTTTGGATTGCCCTACACCTATATTTTCTATATTGAAGTGCTTTTTATAATTCCATATATGATATTCGAATGTCTTCATATATGATATTCTAATGTCTTCCACAGAAATAGTCTTTTTCTTTTCTTCTTTGGTATTCCAAGTATATCTAAGTGTGCTGGTTTTGGCTGGGATAGTGTTTATTTTCTTCACAGTGGCTGGTATGTTGCTGTGTTTTGGATTTGTGCTGAACACAAGGTTGATAATGTAGAGAAGGTGTTGTTGCTGAGCAGGGATTACAGACCCAAGGATTTTTCTGCTTTTCATACTACCATGCTGGGGAGGAGACTGGAGCTGCATGGGAAGCTGGGACGTCAGGGCAGATGACCTCAACTGACCAAAGGGACATTCCATACTCTGACATCAGGGTCTCTATATAAAGCTCCTGGGGGAAGAAGGAATAAGGGGAAGGGCCTTTGGAATGCTGATGTTTGTGTTCCCAAGTAACCATCATGTGGGATGGAGCCCTTCTCTCCTAGAGATGGCTGATCACCTGCCCGCCCATGGGAAACAGTGAATTCATTCCTTATTTTGCTTTGCTTGTGTTCATAGCTTTCACTGTTAAACTGTCTTTATCTCAACCCATGAGTTTTCCAGCTTCTACCCTTCCAACCTCTTCCTGATCTTTCTGTGGGGGAGTGAGTGAGTGGCTGTGTGGCACATGGCTGCTGGCTGGGGTTAAACCATGACACAAGGCTTACCGAAAGTCAGTATTAAAATTCCAAAAGGCCACTCAGATTTTTTTTTTTTAAGCTCTGTTTTTTAAAAGTTATCAAGAACTGCTGATTAAAAGTATGTGACACTAGTAGCTCCAGTTTAATATCCTGTTGAATTACTGTTGAAATTGAAAGCATTTTATCACAGTTATGTTCGGACATCAATTTTTGATCTTTCTCCAAGTACAGAACTATGCTGAGCATTATTTAGTACAAAATATACACTTATACTTACATAGACCTTGCATTGTTAAATGCTACTGGATTTTTATGCAATGCTATTGATAACTCTACTGTTACTACTTTAATAATGGACCTGTTATCCTTTGTTTCTTCTTGATATGAGGAGTGAAAGAATACTTTTAATTATTAGTGACAAGAATACTTCTCACTCCATTCATTATTGTGTCCTTTGTTTCCTTCCCACATTTTATCAGTTCCTAGTTTGTTATTAAACTCTTTTTTTCCCTATCTGTTATTTTGTTTTGGTATTATATTTGCCATAGTTACTTTCACACTTACTCTTAGCTGAGCTGAATGTTTTAACATGTGTAATCTTTTCTTTTTTTTTCAGTTGTAATTCTAGCAGAACATTATTAAAGTATTCCTGACACCATCCACATTTCTTACATAAAATCTATTTCTGCAGGGGTTGTGACTACTAATTGTCTCAGATCTGTAACACTGGACTTGCCACAAAACATTGTGTGTATGTGTATCTTAATACATAATTTCTTTGTTATATAAGTTACAGAACAAAGATAATAATTTGCTGCATTTTAGTTTTGTGATCACTTCCTCTATCAGTCCCAATGTGAATTAAAGCAGGCATTGTGACATGCAGAAGTCACCTTTGCCTCTGAGATTCTCCTTTTCTGTCCCTTTTGGTGAGTATTTCTTCCCACAACAGTATGATTACTGTGGGAGCTGGAGAACTTACAGTGATGGGGAGTTGTACTGTTTGGGGCTACTTTCAGACTATATTACCTTCAATAATTCCAGTCATTTACAATGCTTCTGCTGTGGATGGAAACATGAATATGCATTAATCCCTGTATGGAATTTTATCCAGACACTTTATTTTTTTCCCAGCCTGCTATTCCTGACTTCTCTGCAGCAGGAGCTCAGTAGTGCTCCTGCATTGCTTTGCTGCCATATACCACTTATTTTATCATAAAATATTACTTGTCTCTTGTAGGGAAAAAAAAAAAAACAAAAACATTACTTTCTATATTTCTTTAGGTTCTTTACATGTACTGTAGACATTGTGGTACAATGATGTCAAGCTGGCTTTGTTGATTTTAGATACCATATATAAAACACTAGAAAGTATTTAAGGAACTCACCTTTTGCTAAGCTTCATAGTGTCACCTCCAGAGCTTAAAGCCATTTTGATTTGTTACCTGTCTTCTAGAAGTTCTTAGTCTGCTCCTGAGATAATGACTGATTTTAGTTTAGCTCTTATTTACTTTTTCCATAAATAAAAAGTAAATTCTGAGCAGCTGGACACTCATCTTTGTACCAATAGAAGACATGCTGTTTTCTACAAATGGTGTAAGTGTTGGAGAACTCAACACAGATTCATTAATGTTACTGGTATCAACAGTTTCATACTGACTCATGTTATTTCCAATGGCAGATTGAAAAAAACCCACAATATTTTTTAACCATATTTGATGTTCAAAAATAAATGGGAATATCTTGATGGCCTTCTTAATAAGACTTTAACCTGAAATCTTTCCTCCTCTTAATTTAGGTCAAAAAAGCTCTTTAGTTTGTGATTATGTCTTTGTAACCTCATTTGATTATTCTCTGGAAGTAGCTATTGTTAAGCCCCTCCAATTTAGCACAGTTCAGCACATATTTTCAATTGCTTACAAGAACACACTGGGGAATGTGCTTTAATATCACTTCACACTTATTAAAATACAAATTCTGCCAGAGCAAGTATATGCTGCTGCTATGAATGAATAAATGTTAATCATCAAATATACAAGGGAAAATTCAACTACTCAAGAATATTGTCTAAATGTTTTTGTATAATAATATTTGTACCTGAATAAACATGTCGGTGAAGTAATTGCATATATTGTCATAATGACTATTAATGCAGAAATGACTACACAGAGATGAAAAACAAGAAATGCTGACAGCTTTTTACTTCTAAAAAGAGTAATTTCTAATACATCTTTATAGTACATCTAATAAAATATTTCTAAAATTTTAAATATATTTCTAAAAAATCACAGCTGCCTCAAAGCACTTCTTTAAAATATGTCTCATTGCTGATAGAAATTTACGTATTTCTTTTTTTTCTCCCTCTTTTTAGATATTTTTAAATGCAGATACAATCCGCCTGGGAAATCTACCAGTGGGGTCCTTTTCATCCTCCTCCTCCTTCTCCTCCTCCTCCTCACCCAGCTCCTCAGCTCCTCGCCAGACTATCTACGAGCTCTGCGCCTGTCCCAATGGTAAACTTTACCTGTCCCCAGCAGGAGCAGGCTCCACATGTCAATCCAGTAGCAACATCTGCTTGTGGAGCTAGAATGACTCCGTTTTATCCTCACACCAGAATAGCCTTTTGTTACTATCCCTCTGCTTCACAGTTCAGTTTGGTTTCCCTTGTGACAAGTGCGACGCTCCGAACGCCTGCAGAGCAACTTCTTCCACTGCAAGCAGGAGCACAGCGCTGCCTTCTCCTGTGGTTTGTGCTGCCACTCAACACAGAGATGGGAGAGAAATGTCCAGAAAACAATGTATTCTTCATCAGGAAACCTAGAACATAAGATCACCTTATTTTCCAAAAGGGACAATAACACAGGTGCCTTTGCTACTTGAAGTGAAGCACATAGTTTTAGATTTTTGCAGGACCTGGATATGAACTGCAGATAAATATCTATCTAGAGAGACAGAGAGAGAGTACATTAATTTACCCAGAATCTGATGGTGAGATGAATTGGTTCCCCCTGTATGATAAATAACTTTACTGTCTGAAAGCACAATTTTCCATTCATCTTTTTGGAAGTAAACTTTTATCCCTGAATTTTAAAATTTTAAAGCATTGTGTGATGCTTGCTTTACTAAACAAATTCAGTAAATGGTTTTTAATACAAAAAGAGACAGAATTCCTCCCTGAGTTTGGTTTCTTTAAAAATGTGTTGTTACTATTTGTCTACTAAGTCTAGGGTTTTGTACACTAGGTAAATTTTGGAAATGCTCAGCAATATTACTTTAAAAGTTAAAAAGACATGCTCTTGTTTGTCAGATCTGAATGACCTTATATAATATTTATGGCCACTGCATGTGAAGCAATTGTTTTAAGTAGAACATACAGTTTCTGGAAAAGAAGAACAGGGTAAAGAAGGAAATTCTGATGACATGTTTGTTGATTGGTGTCTTGCTCTTCACAAGGTTCTTATAATTGGCAAATGCAAAACCAAGAGAGAAATCTTCAAAGGTACATCTTGCCCATTTTCTGACTATATCCATCTGCTGCCTCTTGAACACAGTACAAGCATTGGTAGTAATGCAACATGTGGTGCTGAGAAGCAGTGCACTAGCAACTTGTATGGCATTCACATTTATTATTCTCTTTTGTTTACCATCTGTTGCTGAGGTTGCAAAGTAATAGTAGTAGATATAAAACCACATATTAAACGACATTTGGTATTAAAAAGTACGTTGGTATTACATTGCCTTTACCAGGTCTGTGTTTAAATTGTGCAGCCACATGTGCACTCAGATCTCAGTACTGACTTTCTTTTTTGACAAGTTTCATGTGGGATTTCTTTCTTGTATCAATGTTCATGCTTATTTGGCTTGATTGTTAATTCAAATCTTATAAAAAATGCTTTGGTATGCTGGTAAATTTGTCACAGCATTGATTAACAAGAGTATCTTGAAACTTGCAGAACCCAAGAAGGTAAAACAATATAAAAATGTTCCCTATTGAGGAAGATGGCTTGATTGTGTGAGGTAAGTGTGCTTTTTAATTCTATTCTTTAAATTACATCACCTAGCTTCTATTTTTAGAGGCTTCTGAATGTGAGATCACCAATGAAATGAGAGCTTTTGCAAAGTAATTCTAAAGCCAGGGGAGATGGTGCAAGGTGGGTATTTCTACACACTTTTTAAAAAAATGTATTTTTAGAGAAAAAAAAAACCCTTAAACTGAGCAAACTAGTATGGCTATTGCTTTGGTATCTTATTACCACCTAATAAAATTGACTTTGTTTTCACTTCAGGTGAAATTCACTCCTGTGCAGAAGACCAGCACAAGACGTGTCAATGGCTTGACTGGTGCTTGCCTTACCATTGGCCCTCTTCAGAGGTGTGAATTTTACCCCATAGCAAGAATTCTGTATTTGCTGCTTTTAACAGTTAAAGGGAGATTTTCAATTGGTTATTTTATGTCTTCAAAAGAAGGCTGTTAACAGCTGACTTGTTGTCTATTTGAGATTCTTCTTCTTTGAAAGAAATTATACTAGAAAATATGGCAAGAAAATATATTAGAACATGAGGATTTTTCAGATAGTAAGGGGGCAAAAAGAGTTACAGATGACAAAGGTGACATAGAAACATGAAAAAATGTAGCCATACAATACACCCTTATAACTGTAGGGATATAGATGTCTTTTTCTTATGCACACAAGTAACAGAATGGTAGAGTGACAGTCATGAATTTCAGGAGGAAAAGAGGACACATTTATGTGCATTCATTATCTGTGCACACCTACGTACACCTGGTGCTTAAAAGATGAGTAAATATAGTGATTAATCTATTTGGTGAATTAAAATGGATTTCCTACAAATTGCATACAGGTAAGCTAAGGAGATTTTTTTTCTCCTCAAATAAATCTGCAGGATGACTTGCAGATACTCTGTCATGAATTTTCCACTGAAAAAATTCCTATTTGTTCTTCACCTTCTGAGGTTATTTACCTGTTATTTGTTTAAAAAAGGTCTCTGTTCACTGGATGGAAGGACCCAACTTAAATAAATTTTACACCAACTTGGTTGGGAATGGGCAGGTAGGAAGAAAACCCTTTTGTTACTAGATTAATTTTATCAGCAAGACTGAAATAATTTGCCATTTTCTATGAAGAGAACTCAGAATACATATGTGGATAGTACATTGGAATCCAAAAAACCAACCCAGTAAGTTCACATAGCTGCATTGTCAGGATATTCTTTATTTCAGTCCCATCAATATGAAGTAGAGCATATTTAAGAGCTTCAACAAAATATGAGATAGAATAACAAGTTCTCATAAAGTCTAAATATTCTGGTGAATTTCATAATATTGATGTCTTTCTTTAAATCAATTGAAAACTGTAAGAAGGGAAGAAAGAAGTTTGTATTTTAAAAAGTATTTCTAGCCCACATGATTTCAAGGAGTATTCAAAAAGTGATTTCAATACATTAACCATACTAAAAAATTAAGATGCCATCCTTATGACAGCAATGGAATATCTGCAAAGACCTTATTGGCTACAAGTATTTAATATATACGATGGATTTATCTCCTGTAAAAAACATTTGTGTCACATTATAGGATGCTGTCTCTTTCTTGTTAAAAAAAAAGAAAAAGAAAAAAAAAAAAAGAAGAGAAAAGTAAAAGCATCAGCCAACCTCTCTGAGCACTGTCAGCTGTATGGTTTGTATTGCAGTTCATTCATTGGTTAAGTGTTAAGACCAAAGACAGACACTTCTATTATATCCAACACTATGACACTGCTGTTTCTACTAATTCTGTTGGAATGAAGAAATGAAAAGTTGTAATTGCAACATGAAATGTAACATAGTTTAGATTTGTGCAGCATTTTGAGCTGTAGATTTTCACTTTTTTCCAGGGTTTAATTTTTTTGTCTGTGTCTTGAAATTACATTACTATTCATGCATATGGGGGGGTCTTTTGGTGTTCCTAAGAAAACATGCCAGGACATTGCTTCTTTGAAATGAGACTATACTTGCTAAATAGGTTTGATTGGATAAAAGGTTTGCTTGCAAAATTGTCTTGATTGGATAAAAGAATTCACTTTCAACCATTTTAGATGCAGAGGGTTGTTAAATCTGGAAGACAGAGCCATAAGTGTCTAGAAGGATTTAATTGATTTAATTGAAGGTTGTTTGAGATATTTGGTTGCTAACATAATGTATCTTTTAGGGGGTTTCTGTTTTATTTGTTTGTTTTGCTTTGTTTTTAGATTCCAAATAATTGCTAAATAAACAAATTAAAAACTCACAAACTTTGGACTATGGAATTGTTATCAGCTGATTCACTGTAATGCACATGAAAGTTGGATGAAAATCTGAGTGTTGTATTGTTCCAAACACTACTCAGTAAAGGTCTGCTAACCATATTTGTTTTGTATAACCTTCATGTTAATGGTTTTCTTGTGTATAGAAGTATATATAAAAAGATGGGAACTATTTTCTTACACATACTATGCAATATGTTTGTAGAACTGCAATATTACCAAAATTACAAAAGCTGTGCTTTTGTACTCTCTTGCTTTATGTAAAACAAATCTTTTTTCTATTTAATGGACTGTCTGTCTTAAAATTGTGGATAACATTATTCAAAAGCAGTACTCTGAATACTTTATTTTATTTACCTTTGATTTTTTTTAAATGAAAATAATAGCAAGGTTTTGGAAGTTGGAAATTGTTTTTTCTTGGAAAGCTAGAACTTTTTCAGCATGTAATTAACACTCAGTTTTAAATGTCTCCTGTACTTCTTTCATTTGGTCTTAGCATTTCCATCTGGTGCTACCATATAACCATAAATAAATCTGATACATTAAATAGGAAGCATATCAGAACTAATTTAAAGAATAATCTAACAGGAATCCTGCTAAGGGTGAAAATAACATATAGAATGGCTGATGAGAAACTTTTAGATTTTCTGGGGTTTTTTGATGGATTGTTTTTTTGTTAGTTTGCGTTTCCTTACCCCTGTCTACATTAGCAGCATGGTAATAGCTTTAATTTGGTTTTCAATTGTTTTGTCCTCATGCACAGACTATAGCACAGTTTTATTTCAAACATTTTTTTGAAAACAACAGACACTACATTTAAATGCAGTACTTATGTTTAGAAAACCCAATTTTAAAGAAGTGTAGGCTTTGTTTCTACAGCAGCATTGGTAAAGTTTAAATTACGGCGCTGCTATATCATCTACCATAAAAGCATGTTACACTTCTCAAGTTCCTTTGCATCTTGCCAGAATAAGTTTAAGCTGCATATTCATGTTTAAATTGTACTTGTTTACAAGCCACTTGAGAATTACAGGGTCATGTAAAAGGTTTAGTGGTGGTGTCATCAATGCAGACAAATGCTGTCTGTGCTTACCCTGGCCAGTGTCAGTGCTGGTAACAGCAAAGACTTGGACAAGGCTCGGACAAAAAGCAAGGTGAACATTTAGTGGGTCTGTTTGCACTGAGCTCCTTGATGCCATACTATGATTTCATCAATATCCAGACAGCAACTAGCTTCACATTGCTTAAAAAATCAGTAATTTCTGTACAAGAGCAACAGTTGTATAGAACTATCAGTAATATAGGATAATATATCAGTAATATAGACTGATAAGTCTCAAGTGACTAAAACATGATAGCTCATGCAGCAAGAAAAAAATATTCTTAGCCATTTTGCTCAGGGTTGGACTAGTCCAATCTGGGGAAATTACTGCCAGTAAAAGAGAAATAGAAAATAAGTGAAGAAAAATCCACCATATGCATCATGCTGATTCAACACAGCCCACACTGAGACTAGAATTTAATACAAGCTCTCTGTGCAAAATATAGCTATGTCTCCTCTGAAACTTTGAACTGTGCTTCAGATTATGTTGTTTGAATTTGAAAGTATTATTTGGTCTTTGAACAATACATTTCTTATACAGGCCGGGACAGGAATAGTTTCAGAAGAGCTGAAGTAGAATTTTAACCTGTATATCCAGTCTGATCAGAGTCCATGAACCACAATAAAATCCAGTCTACTTAACTGAGAAAAAAAAAAAAATTGAAATTTAAAGGTTTTGCTGCATTTTGGGAAAAAGGTGAAAGTGGATTTCACCTTTCTAAGGAGTGTCCAGCTCTAGAAGTGTCTTCAATTCTGACATGTTTAAGCAGTGACAGCAATTTATATTAAGAAATTTGGCCTTGGGCTAACCAGCTTCATTTAATGCATGACGATCTGAGAAGTAAAAGTTTCTTTTAGTCACATGTAGGCCTCCTTGTTTGAGAGACCCACAAGGGAGAAGTTCAGCTTTCAGCGTCACCTAGAGCACAGTGCAAAGTAGGACTTAAAGCATAAGAGATGCATTACTGAAGGCAAGATGTATTGTTTTCTGGGCTTTATGATATTTTGAGAGTTTGCATACAGTCATTCTTTACCACTGAGAGATCTGCATTCTAGCACAACAACTTATTTCTAGGTATATATTTCAGAACATAAATTGTTTTCTTTCTAGGGGGTGTTTACTCCGTTTTCTTGTCCCAAATACTGCAACAGCTAGTAAGTCAAATCCTCCTTCTTAACTCCCACCCACTCTTAACTCTTCAGCTGAGCTTCCCTTAAGCATCCTCCTTTCTTCACAAATAACAAAAGTATAGGCAACAAAAAGAATTTTGCTGTCTCTTTATCAGGATGCTTCCTGTGTGACTTACTTAAGCTGTGTCAAGGGAAAGGTTATTTGCTTTGTGACAGCAGAAGTTATATAAGAAGGAAAACACACATAGGTAAATATCATTTTTAGTCTATCTTACTAGAATGATATTTCTAGAGTGAAAGATTTTAGGCTATAGGCTCCTTAACAACTTTTGATTTCTCAGAAGTTTTGTCATTCAATTAATGTATTTAAAACGCCATAAAATAAAAATGCAGGTTATCCAATCCTGTTATAATTTTTTAAATAGAAAAGGAATCACTGAGCTCATTATTTGTCCCTCTCTACCAATGAGCTTATTTAGTCTTACAAATCAGAAATGAAAAAAACAGAGGTAAAATGTTTAATAGTATAAAGATAACTATTTAAAACCCCTATTAATAACAGAGTATTGTTCCTTTTAGTTCATGACTGACATTCTCACTCATCCTTGGTAAAGTAATGCTCTGATTTCTTATACAGTAGCAAGCCTTTCTGTTGTTTTGTGTGATCTCTGGAAGGTAGGAAACCCCTGATGATAAAGGAAATAGAATAACAACACAGTGTTAAAACAAACATCTGTGATAATATTCCCCATGCTACCATGGAACCCAACAAGATATGGGGGCATTTACTCATGTGAAGGGAGAGGGTCACCTAAAGTGTTTAAAAATTGTGAAGAAAATAGTCAGGATGCTTTCCAGCTCCATGCTTCCCAGGATAACTGAGACAATTAACAATTAAGGTGTTGTAATAACCTTTGAGGGACAGACAGAAAGGAAGTTGTTTTCTTGATCTGCATAAGGATGTGAAAGACAGTGATACACAGGCATTAAATCTAAATCATGTTGCAACAGTACAAACAGTCACAAGATTTCTTCCTAAGCCTCACAGAAATGGAAAGAAAGTCAGGTGAAGATGTAGCATAGATTCCTAGAATGGTTTGGGTTGAAAGGAAAGAGCATCTAGATTCAACTCCCCTGCCCTGGGCATGGCCACCTTCCACTGAACCAGTTTTCTTATTCAACCTGACCTTGAGCACTTCCAGACATCCACAACTTCTCTGAGACATCTGTGCCAGTGCCTCACCAATCCAAACCTAACCTCATTAAAATTAAAGCCAGTAACCCTTGTGCTGGCACTACATGCCCTTGTAAAACATCTGTCTCCAGTTTTCTTGTAGGCCACCTTTAGTTACTGCTCTAAGGTCTCCCTGGAGCCTTCTCTTCTCCAGGCTGCACAACCCAAATTCTCTCAGCCTTTCCTTACAGAAGAGATGTTCCATCCCTGTAATCATTTCTGTGGCCCTTCTTTGGAACTCACTCCAACAGGTCTGTGAATCATTTTTGTATCTTTATATCCTTGAAGTTTTCTTTTTCCTTTATGTTCTTGGCTCTTTTGAAAACCAGCATCAGGAAGGAAAAAAGCAGTAACCTGGGTATAAATTTTGTGCTTCTCAAATAGAAGGTGACAATGAACTCTCTGTTTGAATATGTATTTCTGTTTATGGCAGAAAGAGTGAAAACAGGCCAGTACAGTAGGGTGGATTCAAACCCCAGTAAAGTCAATAGGAAATAGTGACAAACTCCATGGAGTTTAGTTTTAAATGTTCAATAAAGCTTTGTACCAAAAAAAAAAAATTGTCATAGTCCATGACTTTTTATAGTGCATTTCTAAAATGCATCATTAACATTAGTGTAATATTTCCTCTGCAAATTGTTCCAGCTTCTAACTGCAAGTCCCACTTTGACTGCCTCACAAGGAGAACTCTAAATAATTGTACGGTCTTCAGTCATTTGTCAAAACCAAATTAAAAAATTACAAGATGTCCAAAATTATACATAGAAAAAAGTGGTAAAAAAAAAAAATCTACTGCCACTGCCTTTTCATATTTTGGCTCAGTGTTTTCTTTGCAGTGGAGGAGTCACGCTGCTTCTGGAAGCAATAGATTTGATATTCCTGGCCTTCCCACTCACTTTAAAGATTCTCTGTAGACCATGCTGCTTCCCTTCCCTTTTGCACAGGAGAGGAAAATTTGAGAAATTAATTATTTCCATTGGGTTTTGGCTTGATTTTTGTTGCATGGTCTATCTTTACACTTACCTTAATCCCTGTTTTTAAGTGTAAAGGGAAGAGAAACATCTGATGGCAGCTACTAAGGCTGACAATATTAATTGCAGCATGGGGTGGGTTATTGCTCGAGATAATAATTACTGTTATGGAAGAGCAAAGTTCAGGAGGAGAAAGGACATATAAAAGAAAAGGCATGGAAGGAGAACAGAGACATGGGAAAAGAGACAGGATGGTACTAGAACAGGTTTACTGTTTAAAAGGGAAGAAAGTGCTAAATAAATGTTAAAATTTGTCTTTCCCTCTCTAACCTTGTCAAATGTATCATGCCAAAGTGCAGAAAGCAGGGGAAAGCTCCAGAATAGCATTGATTCAGAAGTCCTTCTCAAGACCAGAAAAGTACTACTCATAGGAACAAGACAGTAAAAACATCTGTTGCTTCTCTGGCCTCTCTGTGAAGATAGGCACAGATGTGGAAGTTATAAGCTATGGAAACTGTATAAAAGACAGAAAGTTTTATGTACAAAAGTACAGTTCTGGAAGAAGAAGTCACTGAAGCTTACATTAGCCTACAGCAGGGTAAATGGAAAATAGCTGGAAAAAGAATTAGAAAATGGAGAATAGTCTGTAGGTTGGTGAGGTTTTGTTTGTTTGCTTGATTTGAGAGTTTTTCAAGAGGAGGGAATCAGGACTGTAAAATATTTTCTTATTTCCTTATTTCTCTTTCCTTTTGTTCTATTTTGTTTTCCAAACAGCATCTGAGAACAAAGAGACTCATGCTGTGATTTCACAGCAGTCAAGAAATGTGTGTATATATATATATATATGTGTGTGAATGAAAGAATAATTAAGAAAGCAGTGCTACTTACAAGCATTTTGGAAACAGCAGTTTTCTTGTTTTATGAAAGGTTGATCCATCAGCTACAGAATGGGACTGATGAAAGCACACATTTAAGTTCAGGTTTTTTAAGCACATTTATCTCTACTCACATCACATTACACAGTTTTCAAGCTCAGATGAGTCTTCTTATATTACCATGTAAATAAATATTTTATATCTCTACATATGAATTAGTTCACATGCATTACAAATTTTCCATAAAGGTATTTATTCTCTATGATGACTATTGTCACCTCATCTTCAAGTTTCCCAGCATAAACTGCTGGACTCTAGTAGACCTACTAAAATTCTGACCTTAAACTCTTGGCACTTCAATTTTTTACTTTGGGAAAGTCTAGGACACCATACCAGTCCTTTTTATGGTGCTGTGATAATAAACATATCTTCTCACGCATGTTAGCATACATTTGTGAGCAAGTCACCACAGGCTTAACCAGATTCCTGGAGCTGCTTCTAAAATTATTTGTTTATTTACCTCCAGTTTCCAAAATCTTGCATGGCTTTAATATAATGTGGGGTTTTATCTTTTTGTTCAACTATAGTACATAATGTACTTTTAAGAGATTTAAATTACACACCACTAAATCACAAAACTTTATTAATGGCCATATGTTCCTGAAAACTGAAAGGGAAAAATACATTTAAATCATATTATCTCACATTTTGCAGAACAGTATAATTTCTGTTGTTTTAGGTGATTGTCCTATCTATTTTTAGGAAATCTAACGAGCAAACGTTTAATTAAATTTGACACTGTACAGTTTGCCTAATAAATATCAGTTCAGTTAGACTATTGTGTGACAAAGTATTAACATTCCAAAGAAACAATTCTAAATGGTGTATTATTCCCTTTTAGAAGTAAATAATGTATTATCATGTTATGAATTATCACAAATTAAATTATATTAATTTTTCAATAAATGTAAATAAAGTTCTTTAGTAGAAACTTCTGTGAAATGTGCACCTTCAATTTATTGACCTTTTCTGCTAACAGAATTAATTGGGAAAATATGTTAAGCTACATGCTAATCCTTTTCATATTTTATGGCATTTTGCATTGTCTCACATAACTTTTGTGCAATTGGGATATATTTTCTCTATGTTTTTTTGTGCAGAATCATATATTTTTTGTTTTATAATTTAATTCATATCAACTTATCCTTTGGATTTATTTATTTTGAATGCAGTTTTATCACTACACTTAACATTTAGGTCAAGTTCATCCAAAGCTCTGAATATGTATTTAGCTTTAAGTATATGAGTCATTCCAGTAAATTTAATGGAACTTTGGAAATCTGAAGTTAGAAGCATGATAAAATATTTTGCTGGATCAGTCTTCATAAATCAAGCAAAGAAAGGCAATACCTTTCCAGTTTGAAAATTATTAACTGTAAAATAATGAAGGTGAAAGACTGTTCTGACTATTCCACAGTGCTTCACTTTTGCTTATTTTAGTTGAGTAAAGCTGCTCTTGAGAAGCTATATTAATCACTATTTTCCTTTTCAGATCTGTGTGTGACTTCTATGTGCCACTGGCCCTCTGCATCATAGCTATTTTTATTCCTGATTTGAATTATATCAGCATCTATTATGTTGAAGAGTTTTGTGCAAGTCCTAAAAAGCTCTGCTGACTTTATAAGAACATACTCTATTCTGTCTTTGAGGATAAATGCCATCAATCAGCAAAGTGAATCACTGGCATTGGGATATATTTCATATATACACCTCTAGAAATTATCTGAATTTGAAGCCTTGAAACATGGATAAAACCTTTACCCTGCTCATGAAGGGCAAAAGCAGCTTGATTCCAGACTTATTCTGCCATAGTACAGTTTGCTCATTCTGATGTTCTCTTACTAACAATGTCTTCCCAGATGCATGGGATGGTGTGAACACACATCATCAGGCATGAATTCCTCAGGATGAAGAAAATCAATTTGAATTGTCAAAAAATGAAGGTGGTACAGATGGTCACTGTATATTGCCAGTTGTTCTGCAACTCTGGAGTCTTTGAGAGGGATTTAAAACACAAACAAGGAATTAGTTTGTAAATTGTAAAAAGCTTCTGAGTTTCGTGACTGCCCTATTTATTATGATGGGACACAGAGGAGCTTGAACAAAAGGAGAATGAAACTTTCTTCACACCTGCAATAATCATTGTATAGTGGAAGAGGGAAAAGGAAAAAAAATTACAGTTTTTAGTTTTGCCCACATGAAAATAACAGCTCTGTAATATCAAAATTTATATTGGGAGATCTGGATGTTAGCTGTACAAGAATGGACTGCTCTGTCAGCTTTACTCTGTGGTGAATAATTATTGGCAAAAATTTTTAGTTATGTATTTTCAATCATTATGATTATTCTGCTTGTGCTGTCTCTTTTTCTTATCCATTAACTTTATAACTCCTTAGGACTCTTTCTGTAAGAATATGTAGCAAATAGTATTGGGAAAGATCTCTGGGTTAACAGCCTTACCTTCTCAAGATTCAAAGAATAACACATGGAAGTAATGCTTCATTTTATAAGACAAGTTTAAAAATCTGGTCATAATTACAAATTAAATTATCCTAGTATCCCTCTGAATTAAACACCTTAGATATCACTCTTCATAGTTTTCCTGTTACATTCCCCTTGGACTTCTGTGAACTCTGGAAAAAATACCCTGTCAATGCACTTAGCCCAACCAATGTCCAAGTCTAAGTCAGACTGGCAGTGGCAGCAGAGGATGGTATTCAAGGACAGCATAGGTGTCTGGCCAATTTACACAGACCCTTCCCCAGAGATTCCCCCAGTACCCACAGTTATATTCCCTGCCTCGTGCCTTTGGTATTGGATTATGAAGCTGTTGTGCATGGGTTTCTGTAATCCTTGTTTAGAACTGCTGACAGTTGCTTTCTGTGGCAGCAAGCTCACAAGAACATTGTTTTATCTAATTTAAACACATCTTCAAGTAATTTCACTGACTGCCCTTAGTTATTTTATTGTGGGATTTAGAATATAACAGAACAGACTGTTTCAGTTGGAACGGACGTACAGAGATCATCTGGTCCAACTTCTTGACCACTTCATTGCTGACCAAAAATTTGAAGCATGCTCTTAACACTGACAGGCTTCAGGTATCAACCACCTCTCTAGGAAGTCTATTCCAGTGTATGACCACCCTTTTCCTAAAGAAATGTTTCCTAATGTCCAGTCTGAATCTCCCTTAACTGGATGAATATTAGCTCTGTGACCACTTTATCCACTGCCATGAAAGTTAAACATAGCTCCTTCAGCCTTCAGGAGACCCCATCTTCTCTGCAGTTTCTTCTTACAATACTTCAGTACCCTTAGATAAATCCCACTCAGTCCTGGTCACTAACAAACACCTAATTTACTTGGTTTGGTAGTTCTGCATATATTCTCTAGTGATTTAGCCCATCTGATCTGTCTGCTACACAGAATACATTGAGTGTGAGAATATCCTCAGTACCATCAGCATCCTCTGCATTAGGCTTGTAGTTCTGGCACAGAAAATAAATTTTACCTTTGCTCTACTTTCATTCCAAATAAAGAATGATTTTCTCCACAGAAAGAGTGATTAGATATTGCATTGAACTGCCAAAGGAGGTGGTGGGGTCACCATCCTTGGAGGTTTTTAAGGAACAACTGGGTGTGGCACCTAGTGCCATGGTCTAGCTGCTGTGGTGATGTTGGGTGATAGGTTGGACTTGAAGAACTCAGAGGTCTTTATTTCTGACTATTTCTGTGTGATTCTGTGATTCTGCATTTGACATTGCACATGCCAGTCAGACAGCCTGGATAGCAGTCTGGTTCCTCCACCCCATTTTTATATTTATTCCCTCCTGGCCTTTCAGAGACACATGAATATCAACCACATCCTCTCAGGGGATTCCTCATTCTGAACCAGGTGCTCCTATGTGCCTGTTGGCTTTCACCTAGCCTCTAGCATAAATACTCCTCTAAATTCCTTTTAGTTTTCAGTGCCAGTAGACTGGTTCAATTTCTACTAAAGTGTAGTTTTAACAGGATGACTGAGGGTATTAAATCTGTAATTCTGAAAGTGTTGCTGCAAAAGGTACATGTGTTCCTCTGGTGTTATTCACATCCCATTACAAGAGTCATGCACACACCTGAATGTGCAAAACAGTAAAGAAACAGAGACCAGTAACCACCCTTCCCACATAAATCAAGCTATGCTAGAAAGCAAGAAAAATCTGTTCTTAGGCCATTACTTGGACCTTTAGCTCTCATTTCCTAAACCTGTATTAAAA
Source organism: Urocynchramus pylzowi (assembly GCA_013397555.1). Lineage (NCBI taxonomy): Eukaryota > Metazoa > Chordata > Aves > Passeriformes > Fringillidae > Urocynchramus > Urocynchramus pylzowi. The sequence goes on along the minus strand of VZRH01004630.1, from coordinate 1,290,687 downwards.
ACATACCACTGAAGCAGCATTTTTAGTTTTGTTTGACTATTTTATTGTTCAGTGAAATAGCTTTTGAATAACTTCTGGTCATAGTTCCTCCTTTCCTAGTAATACTCTTCTTCCTGGTAATTTGCTTATCTTCATATTCCTAAAATGTTTATTGCAATAAAATTCATCCCACATATTCATCTGGCATATAAATTATGTTGCTCTCGGAGCATTCAGCAAGACAAAATGAGGTTTTTTTGCTGAGGGAAAATGGGATTTTAAAAAAGTCTCTAAGTAAGACTCCAGGTGGACCTGCTGGGTGTTTGCTTGATAATCACTGCTTGGAGTTGCAGCTGGTATCATCCTCCTGCAAGGCTTCAGTCTTCAGACTCTCCGAGTAGATTTGGCTCTAGCTCCTGACCAAATCCCAATCCCTGCTCTTGTGCTGTCTTTACTGCTGACTTCTGAGGTAGTTGTCATGCTCTTCATCCTGTAACACTTTGTGCCCTCAGTCATGTGTGTAAGTACTGTTGGAGGGAAAGGAATTGTCTACTAGTGAGTGTACTGTGACCACAGTGCCTTCTCAGGCTTGGAGCTCACCAGACAGCTGAATAATCATCACAATATGTTGTTTAGTGTTTTCTGCATGGAAAAAAAAATAACTAAGCTATTTTCAAATGTTTGATTTTTCTCCATTATTGGAGAATATCATAAGTGCTTTGCCCTCTCTTAGCCTGTTGCTAAGCTTCCAGTCTTACAGACAAGTATGTAAGGCTTTAATTGCTGGTAGGCTCCAATCTTCAGTAAATTTTATCAGGCTGCTCACAGGGTTAACAGCTAAGCTATCAGTATGTACATCAGTAAATGACTTTGAATCACATACTCTATGAGCTTTACCCAAATTCCGAGAATAAAATAATGTGCAGTGATAAAGACCAGATTCTTTTTAATGCCTTAGATCCACTTTAAGGACTATTCAGGATTATGTTAAAAAAAGAAGAAAACTAGATGAAGCTAAGAAACTAATCTACAGCAATACAACAAGCTTTAAAAGAAAAAATATTGTTTTTCTAGTGATGTTAACCTGATGCTTCCCACTGTGCTTTAAAAGTAAAATAAACAAGTTATAATAGATTTGCAATTAGCAAATTAACAGCTCTTACAGTTATTAAAATAAGGCATTATATGTTTATAGTGTCTTGAGAGCCATATTTTTAATATTCTATGCAATAAGATTTTATACAAAATCTCTTCTTACTCTTTAACTCTTTGTTTTTTAAGAGCATCTGCAACAGTCCATATTTCTTGTAGAGATATGTAACAATTTAATAAACCTCTGGATTGTTTCCTCACTACAAGAAAAATTTGTCATCTACAGAAAGTCAGAAGGATAATCAAAATTATCATCCTATCTAGTGATATGAAGAAAAATCTAGATCTGGAATAAAAAAGCAAAATCCAATAAAATTCTCAGCTCACTGCCTGTGTAAATATTTATGCCAAGGGCAATGATTTATGCTCAGTTTCTTTGTAACCTTACATGGATCCCCCACAGGGATTTTTTTTCTCTGATTCTCCTGTTCACATGGTTAATTCTTCTCCAGTATCACTTATTACTACTCCAGTAATTACATATAAAAATTAGACTGCTTCACATATTAAATTACATGTCAATAAATGTGGTTCTTGGCATTTATGACTTTGCTAAGAGGCTTATAATTTTAGTAAGCCTGACCATTTGTGAACTATTTAAAGAGTTTTTCCAAAAGTCAAAAAATGCATGAAGTATTGCTGGCATGCTCACTGTTATTTATGAAATCTTGTGTCTTTAGATATCTTAAATTGTATTTTCAATAATTATCGTGGATAGATGTCTAAACTGCAGGGATTACAGCTTAACAGGTGTCAGTTAATACCATGCTTGAGTGCTGCAGATAGCCCAAGGAGTATATTCATGTCTAATTGTCTACACTCCAGAGCACAACAGCTGCCACTTGTAGCAGATGCATCATCTGACTGATGATATTCTGCAATGTGTCGACAGGGATTTCTGGTGCAGCTGATTATATATGATTGTATTTGGCATAGCTGTACACCCTTAATAGACCCTGTTATCATTGTTCACAGAACACTGGAATACTTTAGTCAGCTGTTTGTTATGCCAGCTATGAGGAACTATCAGCCAAAAATTTTCATTAAGTTGGCTGTTCACTGGACCATATAAAATGAATCATTGGCCTTAATGAACTAGTGTCCTCACGTCAAAAATACACTACAGTGGGTGGAAACAACAGCCTTGGCAAGAAGTCTTTATACAGAGAATGGAGACTCTTCTAATTTTGAAGAGTAATTGCACTAGTATTTGAACTAGCAAATGGACTAGTAAATGGACTAGCAAATAATTAGGTAATAGTTCTAGGAATCTGCACTGTTGCTACCTGTGTGGGTTTTTATATAAAGGTCTCATTCCTACAATGATCTTTGCAGCATGACTGTGGTTGACAGGCTCTCATTTCCCAAGTCTTTTGCATGACATTATTCAGAGAGAGGGATGGAGAGAGGAAAGAAGGGAAAAAAAGAGAGAAAATAAAAAATTATCTTTAGCATCAACCCTAACTTTGTTATACACTTTATAATTTGTAATACCCTTTAAAATGATATCTTATACCCAAGGAAACAAAGACACCTTGGAGGTATATAAAGCACTGACTGATTTTTAAAAAAAGAAAAAAATAGACTGGTAGGTAAAATCCAACGTTTTCTAGAGTATGAGTTTGAAGGAAGCTTGGGAAAAACAGGGAGAAAAAAGTGAAATTATTAACAGCTTTCAGATTTGTAAGAGAGTAAGCTCATATATTTTTCTCATATGTCTTAATCCAGAATCTTGATTTTTTAAATGAAAACTCAATCACCAATCACCAATGGAAGAATGATTAGACAACATACAATGACTGACTCAACATTAGTCTGACTTTTCCCCCCCCTCTCCTATTCCCCTCACTCTATTGTTTTTTCAAATCAGTGGCTTCACTTGGAACTAATGTAAACAATTTATAAGCTTAGACTAGGTTTTCTTGATTTCTTCTTTTTATGGCAGAACTCCATCTTTAAAACAAATATACAAGAGAGGATCTACAAAATTAACCTTTACTAACTTAAAAAGGAAGGGTTTCATTCATAGAAGCTGCTATAAAACAAAATTCTGGTAGTGGACTGGGAAGTTAGATGAACCACTCACACTATTCAATACCTCTCACATTTTTCAGTGTCAAGGAAGGAGCTTTCAGGTATTATTCTTCTTCACCACATGTAAACTCTTTGGATTTATTTATTTTTATTAAGTTAATGAGTGGATGAAAAAAAATATCTAGGATTTTTTTTTTCCCTGTAAAATTATTGTAGTAAAAGTTTTGGAAAAGAAAATGTCAAATCACTTTTAGCTGATGAGGTCAAAACAGTCTGAATTAAGAAATAACTGAATTATCATATTTGATACCAGAGTAATTTGGGGAAAATTGATCTTGAAAGCCATGGTAGATAAGGATAAGGGAATTGTTTGCAGCTTCTTCTGATAGGTGTCCTGGATAGATCTCATGCCATGCAGAGTCTGATTTTCTGATTCCCAGAGACAGATTGCGACAATGTCTTAAATAAAAAAATATTGTTATGGAACTTGTAATGTCAGCTACTAAGGAGATAAAAATAGTGGTGGGTTTTAGAAGCAAGATGCTGAAGACTGATAGGGAGTGGTTCAAATGAAAGAGTGATTAGTTCTATGATTATGGCCTGTACTGTGTGAATTCTCAGACGACCTAAGTTAATAAAGTTGAAGTCTGATTAAGTCATAGATCTCTACTTCTTGTTCATCATAAAAGGCAGGAAGCCCTCTGTAGAACAGATGTAACTCTAAGCCATCAAAATTATGTTTTATTTTATGTTAATAAATCATCACGTTGTAATGCAGCATCTGGAGCACATGACACTGCATTACAACATGATGTTTTATTAGAATTAGTTAGGGAAAGATACCTTATACACAAATAAGTTTGATAAGTCATAGCAAGATATCATTAAAAAGGACACCCTTTGCATCTGTTGAAGTTAGTGATGCAAACCAAGCATGTTTACTAGTTCAGATTTCAGTAATCCATTCTTGTGGAGGCATGAAAAACTTTCAAAATCATGCAAATGTTATTTTCTTACAAAGATGGTCAATTTTTAACAAGGCTAGGAAGAAGGCCTTGGAGGAGTCATTGACAAAGCCCACATCTGAATTTTGCCTAAATTCTGAACGGAAGACAAGTTTACATGCAGAAGATGAGTCTGTCATCAGGGAAGTTCTGGCTGGTAATTTACAGGGAATTCCCTGGTTTAGGTGGAATATGACAAACCAAAATTTTCTCTTTAAGGATGAGTTTAATTATGGTGGCTTTTCAAAAATTTCCTGTATTTTAATATGCACCAAAATACTGAAATAATCAAAAATGAGCTAAGCACACATGCTAAATAAAAATCCATAGACATTGCACCAATGGAGTATAGATGTGTGTGTGCATGTATTTGTGTTGTGCATAAACTTGTGTGTGTATAAATGTTATATACCTCAAAAAAATCTGTCTGTGATTTATCAGATTCCAAGTAGTCAAAAAGCAGAACTGTCAATTCCTTGTCTTAAACTTGTTCTTATCTTTCTACCTTAAGTAAAATTTTACAGATTGTTCTTTATGCTTAATAAAAGTTTCCTTAGCACACAGAAATTCTTTACTTGGAACTGCATTGTTCTTAGACAGTTTGCTTTGCTCTCATTGTGTTTTATCTTAACAATGACAAGCACGTGAAAAATTCAGATTCTCTGTACTAATTATTATGTCATAGAATAAACCCTTCAGTTTTATCTTAGCAGAACTGAACAGAGTTAACTGCTGTGTACAGAGCTGGCTGCAGTTTGACATTCTTAGCTGTAATGGGACATCAAGACATATCAATCAAATCAACCTGTCACTCAGGGCCTTAGACAAAAGAGTGTGTGATATCTGACATGGCTGGGCATCTTCAATTCCCATAGCTAGAAGCTCTTATTATGTTTTAATAGCCTTTTCAGCCTGAACTGTTAACTCTGAACAGAGTAGTCTATTGGAAAGAAGAGTTGGTTTTTTAAGGTCAGACTCATTTAACTGCTGTAAAAATATGCTGGATGCAATGCCAGTCATGGTCAAAGTTTGCCTGCCTTGTATGTTGTTTGCTCTGCCAGGAAGGCATTACAATGGTGCATCTTACACTGTGGATAATGGAGAGTCTGAGCATTGATCCTGCCCACTGTGACTCTGTATTTGACTTTTCTCCCATAGTCAGTGAAAATACAGTGTAAATGCTCAGAGCAAATACAAATTAGCTCTGCATCCAAATGTGTGAGGTTCAAGTTCTTAATGAATATTCTCATTTTGGTGATACAAATCTATCATGGGCATTGCTTGATGATGAAACTCTCTTCTGAAACTCTTTTCTTTTTATGGGCCAGTGTTCTTTTATACTGTTTGTATTATCTTCTGTGAAAGCTTTGATGATAAACTGTTTATTAGTGATTCCTCAAACTCCAGATTTGCTTCAGGCACTTCCCATGTTTGTAGAGTTAAAGAATTTACCTATCCATCTCTTTGCTAATGATAACTCAAATTTGGAGAAATGGAACTTATTTTCATGAGTGTTTACTTTACTGTTTGTCTTTTCCTGACATTATTTAGCATTACCTTCCTAACTGTGAATACATTCCAGATGTATATTGTAGGAAAAAAAACAGAGCTAATTTTTCATTCCAGTATCTACCTTCCTGCTTAATCTCCTGCGTCTCAAAAGGAAAAGAAAAAATCTATCAAAAATATTTTATTTTCTTATGAGTGTCTTCCTCAAAAACCTTTCTCATTTCTTCACTAAAACTACCTAATTTCTCAAAATCCTTTTTAGAGCTCTTTGCCTCTGAAGGTCTTGGGGTTTTTCCCCTCCATCTCACATTTTATTATGTCCCTGCTGTTGTAATGTTTGAGCATTCCCAAAGGCGGTAATTGCAGTCACAAGAGATTGATAAAGTAACCAACTTCTGTTATTACTTCTCCCAAGGAAATTTCAGATGCAGCTCTGACATGCTGTGCAAGGATTGTATGCTGCTTTACTTCAGTCAGACTCTTCAGCAGTCACTGTTTTTATCACACACTATGCCCCTAATTCTGAAATAAAATTTTCAAGGAAAACTTTAAATGCTTAGTAAGGACATTAACAAGGAGAATGGAAAAATGTGTAAACATCTATATTTTTTTTTTTTACAATTCTCATTCTTCATGCAATGAATGGGTATTTCAGAGTCTTTTAGGAAGCATTTTTGATTTTTATGTTCTCTGAAGCTTAGAACATACACTTAGTGCCAAGTGTTATAAAGAGATAAAAACGACCTTTAGATTTTTCAGCTAAAGTTTTAATTTAACATTTGCCATATACATAGGCAAAGAAATAGCCATTGTCTACTGAAGGGTATCTGACTATATTTTGTCCAAGTTGTTTCTTGTTCCAGTAGGCTATGGTCTCTTGGGGAAAAAGCCACTCTGATTTCAGTTTCCATTGCCATCAGCATACCTAGCAAATTTCACAAGTACTTAATGAATGTTTCCATTCAGTGTGCCTTATTTACAGTCTGAATTTAAGTGTAATAAATTTTATTTAAATCTCGACCACTAGTAATAACCATTATTCAATCCATTTTAATTTTCAATAAATATGATGTCACATTGTGCTTAGTAATTATTTCACCTTAATTTTTTTCCAACGTAAGTTAATTGAGACTTTTCTTTTTTCCCCACTAATCCTATATTTATACCTATCTTTCTTCTCTAAAAGTCTCTCTATCATTTTCATTTTGGAAACTCGATGTTCTCTCACAAACAGAAAGGTGACATAAGATTCTGGGGTTTCACACAGGATGATTAAGAACTTTCTCCAAGTTCTAAGGTGTCTTTAGGTCTCGCCTCAGGAGATGTTTATGTACCTGGATTCTTGATAAAACAGCACTACAGCTCTTTGGCTGTATGTGGCACCTCTCTGGTTTTTACAGGTAAGGATATTCACTGTTAGGATTATAAAAGCTAATCTCCATATCCTGTTCAGATTCACTACTCCTTTCCCCCTTTTTTGGCTTTAAAGGTATTACTTTGCATTATATGAATAAAACATATGTAGCGGTTCCCTGGCTCTACATTACTGAATTATTTGGGTAGCACTGAAATTGACTCCTGAGGTCTGAGAGAAAGCTTCAGATGGCAGAGCTGGGCTCTCTTATGTTCAGAGACAAATTTGTTCTTCTGCTTTTAGGCATGTCCCCATAAGGGAGAAGTTTAGAATCATTTGCACAGAATAAGCGTTGAAGGCAAATTATTCCACCTCTGTCCCTTGTGCTTATTTTTATTTTATTCAGCAAATACCTTTACTTTATTTACACAACAGTAGAAGGAAAGAATCAAGACTATACTATAGCAAAGAAGCTAAATCTTCTATACCCTATGGAAAAAATACTTTTTTGCCTCTCTTAGTGTATTTTTATCTCTCTTAGTGTATGTATTGTTGCCTCTGAAAACCACACTCCACACTCATGCTTCTTGAACAATTTTCTCTTGAACAAGTATTTTTTCAAGCCTGTTTTGTAGAATTGCAATTGTTCTGGTTTTTTGTTTACAGAAATGTATAATAAAGAGGCTGAGCCATAATCCTCTCAGATAATGACTCTGAATTTGTCTTTTACTATTTCTTTAACTATTGATTTTTACATCCCACTTGCTTCACAGACAGTGGAGGTATCTCAATGTATTCAGGCTGTAAATAACACAAAGTATTTATAACTCAATTCAGAGTGGCTCAGATCTGTCACAGCATGCAGACAAACCTTTTCACAGAGGGAGATGCTGTCACCAGCATGATTTCCTTTTGAGATAACCAGGTCAGGCAACAGGCATACTTTTGTAGAACCATCATTACTAAGTTATTTTTTACTCATAGTTCATTTTATATGCTTACCTCCAGACCTTGTACCCAACCTTTATACTTGGTCTATTATATTTATAAGAATTAATGTCCTGTTTGAATGTATGCTTTCAAATAGAAGATTATATTTTAATTTATGTTTAAAGGCTTAGGCCTGCCTTTAATATTGTATAAATAATAAAGGGATGTAAGATTTACCTTAAATTATTAGTTCATAGGGTAATATTTTCCTCTTTGCTTGAGATATGCCAAGTTGTAAGGGTAGACATAAAGGAAATTAAAGGCTTTTCTGTGGCAGCCAGCAAACTTCAATTTATGGAGGCTTTTTAGCTAAACTGCCAACACCCTGTTACATAGAGGGGAAAACCAGCAAAATGTCTCTTGAAAATTACCAGGGGATTGTCTGGTGTATCCAAAATGTTCTTTTTCTGTGAACTGGGACACTTGGAATAAAATAATCAGTCTATATTACCCCACATTTGCCTTTCATAGTGCGTGGACAATGACAGAGGGAACTGGACAAAGCAAGTGGTAGATATACTTGTTAAGGATCAGCAAAGATGGAAAACTTCTGGCTCTAGCAAATTTGTGTTTATACACTGATTAGACTTTTAAAGGAAACCAAAATAAATTAGAATGTTCAGAAAAGGAGCTGTGATGAGGCCAGATTGATTGAAATTTGAGGAAGGCTGCATTCAGTTCTTCTGGGAATGGAGAAGTCAGAAAGCTGCCAGGTGAACTTGCAGAATATGCCAAGTAGGTCATTATAATAGTTTGGATATTTTTTAAGGGAAGGCACAGGAATGCAATACACTTTGGCATCTGTTGCAGTAATTTTTCTAGATGGAAGTCTTTGAGACTCTTGGCATTCTACACACAAAACAAAAATCCACAGCAAGCAGTACTTGGAGTGTTTTTATATTCCTCACTTCTGCACTTCAGCTTTTTGAACAACATAGTGGTAAAGGGGTTTTTTGCATGTGATAATATCTCTGCCTTTAATATCAACACCACATGCAACAATCCCTGCAGTGCTTGTGAATACTTTTGGTCACGTTTCTACATGTGGGAGCTCAGGGATCACTAGAATTGGAAATCAATTTGGTTTAAAATTCTGTTTTCACCTCTACAAGTAAGCTCTATCAAGCTAAAGTAAGATATCAAGCTGTGGTATTATTCAGGGAAAAAGTTCTAGCTTTCCTTGAAATAGTCTCCTACATGTAAAGAATGGAGAAGTCTCTGAAGAGGTGCATCACATACTTTCAAAGATCAGGAAAGATCTGATGTTGGCAAGACTAGTACCTGTGTGAAGCAGAAAAAAAGGGCTGCTGCAGGCTACCAGAACAAAAATAGAGCAAACTCTAACCCCAGATCTCTCAGTAGGTTTCACTCCAAGCCATGGTTAATTAGGTTCCCATCACTGTCTTGAAGGTAACACAGGATGTTTTTTAAAAACAAGGTCGAGTGATAACTGAGAGTCAAGATTCTGTTTGTAGTGAACCATAAAAAAGCCAAGGCTGTAAAGACCTGCCCAGTCAAAGTATCAGTACAGAAGGGAATTCCACAATTAAATGGATGGAATAAAAGGAAGAATTTCTAAAATACTGGTTTTGAACAATTTTCTGTTACATACACAAAAAGAGGGCAATTTGTGGGCTCTCACAGACACAATTGTCTTCAGAAGGGTATCTGACTAAATATCTGAAAGACATTGATGATGTGTTTATGCATTTAGAGAAGGATCTTTTAGTATTATAAAGAAAAATGTTAGACTTATTTAGAAATATAAAATAGCCTGACTGGGAAGGAACATTAAAAATCATGTAGTTCCAACCCCCCTGCCATGCACAGGGACACCTTTCACTGAACCAGGTTTTTCACAACCTCATCCAGTTTGGTCTTGAACACCTCCAGGGATGTTGCATCCACAACTTCACTGGGAAACCTGTGCCAGTGCCTCTCATCCCTCACAATAAATAATTTTAAATTAAACCTACCATATTTCAGTTTGAAATCATTCCCCCTTGTCCTGTCAGTACACGCTCTTGTAAAAAGTCTCTGCCCAAAATTAATTGATGTGAAAGCTTGGGCATAAGATTTGAGATCCTAGAACGGAATAAATGACTTAGCATTTTGTTGGAAGTCACAAAAACTGTGTGTTTTGAGTATCTGAAAATAATGAACAAGAAATTATTGACGGAAGCAGCCACCACAGAAAGAACCATTGTTCTCCCTAGAAATACTCAATTCACTTCTAAATAGGAAATACTGTGGGCTGCTTATATCTGGATCTAAGACAACCATGGCAAAACAGCAGAGCAGATCCCCAGAGCAGTAGCACCTCTTTGTGGAAGTTATGAATTGATGATGGCTTGCTGCAGAATATTGACTTTTAAATTTTCCATTAGTGGTGTGCTGCCTGCACTAGCTTTATGCAGGATATTCGAAAACATCCCATCCATCTTATCAAGGCAAGAGCATCCATTTCAGCAGAGTTTTCATTGTACAATCCATTGCATGTAGTAGCATCCACAAAAACATTTTCCCTGCTGAGAGCATGAGCATTCACTTCACACTGTTCAACCAACCAATTCTCTGCTGTTGGACCAGCTTACATCTCAGGGAATACCTGCTGAGTAGCTGGAGGGAGTTTGTCATGCAACTCCAGGAAAATGTGTGGGTATTTTTGGGCTTTTTTTAAGATTCTGAAGCAATGGCTACGTGTCACAGATTGACATCGCAGATCTGTGCTCATAGAGAGGCATTAAGCTGCTGGTTCACTGTAAGGAATTTCTTGGAAATCATTTACAGGACTGTTGTTCTTCACACACTCTCATCCTGCTGTTTGCTGTCCCCAGCTATTTGTCTTGCTGTTAGAGTAGGCCTTCAAAATGCCAACTATTTTCTGTGAGCATGCTGAGGAACACAGAAGCCTTTTTTCTCCAGAGTCCAGTGTTTCAAAAGTTAGGACACAAGAAAAAATCTTCAAAGAGATTGGGATGGAAAAAATGGAATATGGCAACCCAGTTCTGGTGTCAGAGATGTCCCACACATGGAGAGACTGCCACTCTGTGCAAATGGATCACTGGACCTTCCCTGAGCTGGTCACAGTACCTCACATTGCATTAAAATTTTAGGGAGCAGTGTTTAGGCACAAGCAGATGGATGTGGATGCACAGTAGCTCGTTAAATCTCCTTCAGGGCTGTTCACTGACCTTGTATTTTCTCATAGAGCTTTGTGGCTTAACTTAACTACAGTTTTAATTTCATGATCTTCCAGTCTCATATTCCTTGCCTTTGTCTATCCAAACTTCGTGGATATTTTTAGCTATGCAGAATTCCAATAATATTTGTAAGTCGAAGGCCTCCTTTCTGACCTTGCCAATTTGCAAAAGGATTATTTTTCTTTTCATGATCAATGATGTGAGTTGCTGCCCATCTCCCTTCCAAAGCAGACACATCATCAGACTGAACAAGTGGCTCTGGGATGCCTGGCATCTCAACTGCTGGAAGTACTGGTAACCATCTGATGGGATCACTTGCATGGGATCACTGCTCCCTGTGCAGCCCACACGATGAGTTCTGTAAAGTGGATCTGATGAGCCACAGGTCAGGATGCTTCCTTCAGAGCTCTTCTGGGCTCCCTCTGCTGTTTCCCACTGCAGGTTCCCCACTGCCTCAGGCTCTGCACTGCCTGCCTCCCTCAGTTGTGGGAAGGCTGGGGCCAGTTTCCCAGCTGCTGGGCTCCCAGACACGATTGCCAGGGGTGGGTGATGCACTGTCTTTGCTGGCTCCTTTGGTGGCAACTATCCAGGAAGCCAGGCAGCACAGTTAGTGGCCACACCACGGCTGGTGGGCTTAATGCCCAAACTGCTGGTGCCAAAGACCTGGCTGAAGATCTCGAGTTTAAATCACAAATGCAGTGTCTGCTTAGTGCATGCTACTCTCTGGTTTCAAGGATATGTTTCTGGGTTTATTCTCTTGCATATCATTTGTAAAGATTCAAATTCAAAACTTCTGCTCCCTGTTAATCTGATAAAATGGTAATTGTTTTGCTGAGGTATTTTATTAAGTTCTGTAATATTTTATATTTCAAGAGTGGTACAAATAATTTTGGAAGTGATACTGAAGGGTGTATGTTTTATCTTTGCCCTTCAATGCCATTTGCAGGTGAAGGAAAGGACCACAGTGCTGGTAGAAAACAGGTATGTTATTGTTCTGCTCATGGCAAGATTATGGAAGCCAACTAGGCTGATCCAGTTAAAAGGAGAATTTTTTTTTCGAGCAGCAAAAATAATACAAAGGTTCCTTTTATTTGTTTCATGCTATTCTGATGCATTTTTGAATGAAATTATTTGTTATTTCTCTGTGTTTATGACGAGGAAAAAAAAAGTGATTATAAAATTGTGCATATTTGTTGATATTAATAATAAATCTTAAAGTATTTGAAGCAGATGAACTTTCTATTAACTTCTAATTTCATCCATACCATTGCTTTGTCTCTAATGTCATATTCTGGAAAATAAGAAATTAAGAAGTTGTTGTAACTCTGATTTCCTAAATATCTGGACACAGATGATATAGAGACATGCAGTGTAAATGTGCACAAATAATCAGATTATCTGGACATAGATGATATGGAGACATGCAGTGTAAATGTGCACAAATAATCAAATTATCTGGACATAGATTATATGGAGACATGCAATGTAAATGTGCACAAATGATCAGATTTTCAGCTGCTACAAGTCATATAGCATATGATGTTTTAAAATGAAAAGCTGTCTAGTATACACAGATATCTACATTGACTAAATAGAAGTGAGAGTCTTGGGGGTTTTGACTGCTATTAGATAAGTTTCTTGGTTATTTCTCACCTGAACTTTTAATCAACAATATTTTGAGCAATTTAATTTTAAAGGAGAAAACTATCAACACATGGCTACCAAATATTCTCGGTGTATGACCACTAAATTGTGGATGAAGTTGTTTTGTTTCTAATGATAAGGATTTAATGGCTTTTCCCCCCCCCCCCTATTCTAACTGTACACAAAATTTCAAAATAGACAATGTCAGGTTCTGAGTAGAAAACATGCTGCTGCATGCTAGAGGATCACAGTTTTAATATATCCTGGATGCAAATGAAAAATGAAAGGCTGATGACAAGTCTCATCAATATTTTTAAGCCACCTCTGTCCCAAGTTATGCAGCAGGAATATGGAGGCTCACAAACCCTAAAAAGCAGATTTATGCAGCACTGAAGAAGTGCTTGAGTACTTCAGTAATGGCAGACTTTCTTTTAAACTGTCTTTTAAACTGTTGTCTTGTACCTTCCTTTTCCTTATTTTACAGTTCATTTGATGGGAGGGGAAGCTGCTCAATGACTGCCTAGAGTTATGACCATTCCTTCTTAAATGAATAATACACCACAATATGACCTATTTTTCACTTATTTCTATTTGCAGGGTTAGCTAAGTATCCTGAGTGAGACTGAGTGAGACTCTTTTCTTAAAATAGCAAACTGGTATGAGGGATTTGGGGCTGCACCTGCAGAATTCCTAAATCATAGGGCTCTGAGACTTGCTTATGCCCCATTATTAGGGAGATCTAATATTTCTTTAACTTCTATTACTAAAAAAAATTAAAAGATAGAGCAAAAGTATAACTAATTTAAAATTAGCAATATTTCTTCAAATGACCTAATTTTCTGCTTTCAACATTTGCCAGGTAACTTTTCTGCCTGAATAAGGGAAATGCATCTAAACACTTGATCTTAAGCATAGTTAACTTTACAGTTCGTCTGAGTGTCAAAAAAATGCCTTAGCCACCAAGTCATTATTTTCCCACATTAACTCTGTGCTATTATCTTGTAAATTACATTTGAATCACTGACATTTTGATTTGCTTTTATTAAAACATGTAGATTTTTTTATTTTGCATATTGTTAAGAGATTTTTTTAAGTTCTGGAGGAGATTCTTTATTGCTGATAAATCAGTTATTAAAACACTCACTTTTCTCTTGAAATTTTTTATTGGACGTTCCATTTTAAGTATATTTACCTTTTTCAAAGCACACAATCTAACAAATTACATTCATACCAATATATAACTGAGATAATTCTATTTCAGCACAATCATTTGCTTGGACACATCTAAGTTGAGTATGCAGCCTGTAATGCCTAGTCCTCAAACTGTATGTGTCACAATGGAGAAACAAAAAAATTGAACTATCAAATGCTATTATTCCATAATACAGAATTCGACAATATTGCATGATTATCAAATACTTTAATTACATATTAAACCTATCCATGAAGTAGCCATTTCATTTACCCTCAGAATCTATTAACTGTACTGACTGTCTGTAAATGGTGATTATTTGGGTCACAGGTGATTCAAACGAAATGATTTATTAAATATTTTAAACTAAATTTCTCAGACTGTTTTTCCGTACTTTCTTGCCCCTGGTTTGTTGGTTGGGCCATTTTTATACATATGTTCAGCACTGACAAAGCATCTGTACTCAGCATTTTGTATTCAGATTTTGGTGTTACATATAAAGAGAAAATAGTACTTGGAATGAATCAACAAGAGTGTAAGAAAATGAGCAGAGAGCTACAATACAGATTTTATGAGGATATTATGGCAGCTTTTTTGATGTATAGTCTACACAAGCTATGGAATCTCTATAACTGGTGATGTTTCCAACAATTTCATGAACAGGGCTTAGACTGAGTAATTTATTTTGTTCCCCTTCAGCTCAGTGATCCTGTATTAGGTGTTAAAAAAGTAAAATGTCATTGGTTTCTTAGTTAGTGATAAAAAAATTATTAAAGCAGGCATTTTTTTAAAGTTCTAGTAATAGTATTATTGAAAGATTTCTCAGAGACACAAGGGATTCTTTGGAAATGCTCCTCAACAAGATCCTATGTGTGAATTTTCCCTTATCCAATTATGGAATCTAATTCCTTACTATTAGTCATCCAGTTTGTGAGTATTTGTCTAGAGAGCTGTTACCAGAGGTGGTTATTTGTTTCCTGGAGGAAAATGGCATTACACTATCTAATCAGCATTTGGAAGAGTGTTTTTTTGAGGCAGAAATGGGGAAAACTCAGAAGCATGAAGCCATCTGAGCAGCTCTTGTGAAGGGCTTAACTTCCTGATGCTAGCCTAAGGAGCATAATACAAAGTGTTGTGACAAACAGGATATAAGATGTGGCACTTCAAACGCTCAGTCAGGAGATTGGGTGTTGAGATGCTGAGGATGAAGGAAAAGAAAGGGGTGTAACATTCATACACCCCTCCATGCACCCCCCTTGAGTTGTCTTGTTCTCTTCATCCACAGCTTAGGACCTGAGATTACAGTTAAGCTAGAAAAACAAAAAGAGAGTAAATGCTTTTGGCTCACTGCCTGGACTCCCCAGGATTTGGGAAATAGAACCTGGATCTTGGCGTCACAGGTATGCAAAAGAATAATGACTCCAAAGTTCCTAAGCAAAGAATATAACATGGATGTTGGAAGTATGTGCATTCACAACATAAGGGGCCCAGTTTCATTGCATATCTTGCAGAATTACTAGAGATCAGTGACCAACAAAAATCCCTGCAATCTTTCTTTATGGTGTATTCAGATCAGTCTTTGAGTGTTGTGTTAATACATATGTAAACACGCTCTCTTCTTCACGGCTCTATCCAGTCCATAGATCTTCTGGATTGAAATTACCTCAGAGACAATCTTGAGAGCTAATCCCAGCACAGTTGAGCAGTTATTTATTCCTGGCAAACAATAAAAAAAATCTGGTGTTAACAGAATTCTGTATGCAGCCTAGAGAAACTAAAAGGGAAGAGGAAAAGTACAAAACACTGCAAAATTTTAAAACATTCAGGGAAAGTTAGCTGTCCACAGGGAAGTAGATTTTTGTGTGCAAGACTTGCTTTACTAGGATTTTTCAAATTAGACAGCTTGGCTCAGTGCAGTGAACCTAACACAGTAATATTTGACAGTTCATCTTTTCAGGTACATTAGCCCTTTAGAAGCCTACTATACTACTCCTGGTCCCTCTGGATTAATGAAAAAATATTTAGAACAAGAGACATATCTTTTTTATTTGCACTGTTCTTTTGCAAACTAAAGTTGTTAAAACTTTGGGAAATAAAAAAGGTTAGGGTTGGTTCAGCAGTTCCAATTAATTCACTGTTTCATCAACTGCTATTAAAGGTGACACAGAAATAGCTTCAGCTGTTCTTGGATATTTGTTTACCTATTCCTGCAGGGCCCAAAAGACTATGGCTTGAAATGGGTAAATCTTCATATTGAATTTATGTGGCAAAGTTTTGGCAGCAGAGGGGCTCAAGGTGTGGCTTCTATGAGAAGCCACCAGAATCTTCCCCCATGTTCAGAAGAGCCAATGCCAGAGGGCTCCCAGGGAGTCCCACAGCAGCCAAGGCTGAGCCCAGCAGGGCTGGTGGTAGCACCTCTGGGGCAATGTACTTAAGAGGGAAAAAGAAAGCCTGTGCAACAGCAGCCAGAGAAGTTGGGTGAGAATAGGAGAGAAAAAGCCCTGCAGACAGCAAAGTCAGTGAAGCAGGATGGGAGGAGGAGCTCCAGGTGCTGGAGCAGAGGTTCCCCTGCAGCCCCTGCTGCAGACCATGGTAAGGGAGCTGTGCCCCTGAGCATCAGAAGAAGGAGCATCAGGGACAATCTGTGAAGAACTCAACAAAGCTCCCAATTCCCATCCCCCTGCACACCTGGGCAGGAGGAGGTAGAGAATGTGGGCGTGAAATTCAGCCTGTGAAGAATGGGGGTAAGGGGTTCTAAGGCTTAATTTTATTTCTCATTATCCTACTCTGATTTTGATTGGTAATAAATTCAGTTTTTTTCTCCAAGTTGATTCTATTTTGTCTGTGACAGTGACTGCTGAGTGATCTTTTCTTGCATTTATCTTAAATCATGAGCCTTTTGTTCTCTCTTCTTTCCCTAAACCAGCTGAGGGGATTGACAGAATGGCTTTGGTGGGCGCCTGCATTCAGACAAGGTCAATCCATCACAGTCTAAATTCGTTGTATAGATTGAATAAAAATTTCATACATCTTGAATTTTACTACTAAATATTAAAATATTTTTTCATTAATAATATAATAGTAATCACATCTTCATTAAAGCTCTTTTAATCTGTTATGCAGTATAAAACAGATAAACAGTATAAAACAGATGCTCATGCCCTTTGTATCTCATTGAAACAAATTTTGTCATGGAGTCACCTGCACCTATCTTGGGCATTCATTAGATAACCATAAAAAGTTATTACTGTGGAGATAATTAAAAAAAAAGGAAAAAATACACAAAACCACCCAGTTTTCTAACTGGAGTATCCTGTTACTTGTTGCTTACAAGAGCTGGGTTGCTTTTATAAGGTTGTTCCTGTCTTTTATTACTGCAAATATGGGAGAAAAAGAATATTATATTATTTGTTTGAAATGGGGATTACTACTTACTTTTACTATTTTTTAAGTAAAGCACAAATGTGGCTGCTACCTACAAGTATCTTTTTTGTTTATTTTTTTTAGCTGCCTCCAAGCTCTCTATGTCTTTGAAAACCAAAATATTGGTGATGCAGGTCTTCTCTGAAAAAAGAGGCAGTGTGAAGGTTCATATTTTTGACAACAAACAATTTTGTGGAAAGTCTTTGTCAAGAAGAGCTGTTGATCTTAACCTTAATGGTTATTTTTAAAAGAGTGTGATGAAATCAAACCAAAATAATAATTTATTTAATTTTAATTACACTATATTTTCATAAATTAATTTTTTTTTTTAATGGCATTGTATTTATAAGTCTTTTACTTGAAGGGCTAAGGGCTCAAAAAGTTATCTGAGAAGGAACACTGTGTGTCCTCTAATATCCTTAAATGCCCTTCAGTTCAGTGAATTTCCAGATATTATAAACTGGAGCAGCAAAATCTGAATTTAGTCAGAGAATTTTCAACATTTCTCTTACATGCTTTGAATGTTCAGATATAAAACAAAAGAGTAAAAACAATATATGCTATTATCTTCACTTTTTGGCCTTTCATCACTGCATGTGTAACTGATGAATGCAATTAGTTTCTAAACTCCTGAAGGAAAGTCAAGAGGGACTTGAAAGAACTTGAACTTTTGTACAAAACTTTTTTTTTTCTGTTTTAATATTGTTAAGGGAAATGTCATGTATTTATCCATGCTTATAAAAATAAGCAGTTAGAAGACTACTTAACAGTAGAATTGATCTTGTTTACTTCATATTTTATATTCTATTACAACTGCTAACAGCTGACCCATACCTCTGTGGTATTTTTTTTTTTAATCCTTTTCAGCATCCATATGGAATATAGTCAGGTTTTTTGTTTGGGTTTTTTTTTTGGTTTTTTTTTGTTTGTTTGTTTGTTTGTTTTGTTTTGTTTTTTGTTTTTGTTTTGTTTTGTTTTGTTTTGTTTTGTTTTTTTGCATAAAATCCTGGATAAGGATAGAGTAGGCAATATCTGTAGAATGTTGGTTGGGGTTTCCTTGCTACCACCTTCAACCTGAAGTGGTATCTTTAATAGGGATTGTCCAGACCTATCATTGTAGAGTCATTGATCTACCTGTGTCGAGTCAGCTGGGCTCTGCCACTGCCTGGTCCCTTGGACTTTCTCCAGCTTTTCCTCCTCAGCTGTTCAGCTGTCAAACCATGGGTGGGTAGTGCTGCCTGATAAACCAGTGCTCAGATTGGTTGCCAATGTAAAAAATAAACAAATATGCAGAAGTCTTTGGCCTTTGAAACAAGTGGATATTGCCTGCCAAGAGGATCAGGTTCCCAGTTTTGCTGCCCTGTACTCTTTCCATTTCCATTTGGTTTTGCAGAAGTAATTAGGTCTGGATTAAGGCTCACAATTTTAGGCAGCAATAAATCTTCTAAGTGCATTTTTTGAGGCATTTTACAGGATCACTAGAGCTCCCAGTATGCCACAGCTTTTTGTCTCTATGTACATATTTTGGTATGGCCTTGGCATTAATTAGAGCAGGAGTACTTTTACAGTAGACTGTTGTCAGATGGTAAATTTTATTTGAATGTGATACTGCATCCTGTCCTTCAGCTTTTATATTTCTGCATGTCTGCCACAGCTCATTGAAAGGAAGGGAACATGTAGCATCTGGTAGGCCAAGATGAAACTAAATACTAAATAATAAATACTTCTTCCTGGTTACTAAATTTTGCTAAATTGTCTGGCTTCAAAAAGGTTTGACAAATGAATTTGTTGAGTAACCTTATTCTGAAGGCTATAATCTTTGAGAGTGAATGTGGTACATTTAAATATATATTGATAAAAAATTCTTGGCTACATTTATTTTATTCTGAACTACACGCCTTTAATCTTAAAAAAAAAAAAAAAAAAAAAAAAAAAAAAAAAAACAAAAACACAAAAAACCGAAAAAAAACACAAACCAAGCAAATTTTATTGAGTTCTTTTTGCCAAAAGAAGGAAGAAAGCCAAACCTCTTTCCTGTGTGACAGTAAAGAGGAAGACAGGAACAGAAGGCATCACTAGTCACTTCACACTCTCCTGTAGAATTATACTGAAGGGAAAATATCACTGAACAGCGGGGAAAGTATAGAAATCATGAGCAAAGGAATGTTCATTATAATCTTTTCTTCCCAGTAAAATTCTCAAAGCAGAACCATGAGTGCTGCATTATGACTGTAGAGACAAAAATAAGAAAATATCTTAAGTGCATTAACACTTTCTAGTCTCTGCCATTTCAATTCCTATGCAAAATTGTCCTATGCAAGCATCTTCAAAAGTTCTTGTCCTATGCAAGTTCTTCAAAAGAGGACTAACCCTTTTCTGACATTGCAGCAACTCATGGGAATACAATGGAAAATCAAAACTGGTTTAAGGTCACCCTGCAGTTGGTCAGGGGTATTTTCCTTATACCTCCAGATATTCAAGTAATATGGTTCTGAAAAACAACTCCTTAGGTAGAGTCAGTGTGGCTTGTCATGTGCTGTTAAATCACCTTATGTATAGTAATATTGGTTCTGATCCAACAGGCATTACTGTGATTACAAAATAAATTGGTTCCCTGAAAATATTTTCTTCAAGTTTCCCCTAGCCTATAGGCTTCCTCTTATTTTGCTGGTTAATGAAAATTCTGTCAGCATTTCTCTTTATTTTGTTCAACAAGTAAAAACAGGGAGCATCTTGTGCCTCCTTCCACTGACCACAGTGCACTCGTTTCCTGAGCAGTTTTGGTTCAGCTCTACAACAGTGAGTATGAATTGCATAAAAGGCTGTTGATCTGCCTTTGATTTTGCAAATTTTCATTATTTTACAAAGCTAAATGTTTGTGTTGTTCTCAACATGAACACTGGTAAACTTTTTTAACACTACGTGGTGTGCTGGAACAGTACAGTACAACTACAGTTTTTCCCACTATACAGAATGCAAGTCCATGCTTTTTGTTAATGATTGCTGTTTGAAGGACAAATTATGCTGTCCTTTTTCACTAACTAGCTGTCTTTAACTTCTTCTCCAGATATCTTTAACAACTCTTCTCTGCTGAGAAGAGGGAGTTTCATTTTGCAAAGGAAGAAGTTTTCTTCCTCTATGGCAGTGCACTGGATAATGTGGGCTCTCCTACATTTAGTGCTTGTCTCAAATGTCTTTTTTAACACTTGCTGATACTTCCTAAACTTTGGTTATATCTATGCAGTTTTAAAATACCCATACATATATACATAGATAATATACACCATAGCTTTTTTTAGTTGATGATGGATATTGGATTTCCACTTCTCTTAAACCACTAAACTTTACAAAAACTCATGCCTCTGTCCTTATGATAAAGATCACGAAGTGACCTGAATTTCCCAGCCTACATGGCCTGAACTCTAAAATTGTACCAAATCTGAGAAGTCCATATGACAGATATTTCTGTAATAGGAAAATAAAAACTGTTCTGTAAGGATTAGTTTTCATAGAAGAGAAAAAATAGGGCAAGCTGATCTGGCTGTTCTGCACACTCATTTCGCAGGAAATAGATACAAAAAATAAGAGCAACATTAGGGGAAGGAGTTAGGGTGATAATAGCTGGCAGGAAATGGGACTCCAGTGGGAGATAAAAAGCCACAACAAAAATGTGTGCAAATGGGAAATAACAAAGTCTGTTGCCATTGATGTAGAGTAGATACCTTGATTTTATACTGCCTATGTTTGATGCTGCCTATGAAGTGCACAGAGCATGCCAACCTACTCAGGTTTATTCCCTACTCAGTATTGCTGATTTCAGAGATTATATGTGGTCTGTCACTGTGCCAAATATGGGTAAATACCTTTATTTTTTTTCTTTTATGTGTAAGTCAATATTCAGTATCTTTACGTTAACATGTATCTAAATTGTTGTGAAAATGCTTAGGGACAGGAACTGTCATTTAAAATTTTCCTTGTTTGTAATTAGAGTGCAGTAGTTAATCATTCTTGGTAACACTGTATTTTAAACAAGTGTTATGTGACATGACTTTGAAGCATTATAGCAATCTCTTCTTAACTTTACTAATATGTCAACTATATGCACCATAAGCATTTACTATGTCTGGACCTAATCTACAGAAGCTTGATCTGTTCTTATCAAGGAAAAAAATATATAACAGAAATCAGTTTAATTTTGTGATAATAGACATGTAAGCACCTGATGAACATGGTCTTTTTGAACTGCTTTTATATTGCTTTATATATGTAAGAATAATTGTGGTATGGAAATTACTACAAATAATGCATTGCTATTCTGCATATAGAGAAGAGAAAACTGAATCTGCCAGGTGAGGTGTTTGAAGTATCATATTTGCTAAGTTGTTCTAGCTGCTGGAATTCCATCTCATTTTATCTCCCTTGCCACTCAACTGGGGAAACAGACAAACAGAGTCTGACATATTAAAGAGACACATTATTATTATTCTCTAAAAAAGTGAAAGAAAATGTCAAAGTTAATCAGTAAGAATATTGGACTGATGTGTTATCAGCTGAGAAGAAGAATAGGACAAAGAAGGTTATATCACTACTTCTAGTGTCATTATTAAAGTCACATGTGACAAATTCACCTGCACCTGATGAGATTAATATGATCAGCACATGATATTAAGAAACACTATAATCTATTACTCATTTAATAAACATTGTCTTTATCCAGTGTAGAGGAAAATAGTATAAAATCCAGAGCATATAGGCAATCTAGCACTCTAGAGTATCACATTTTGTGACTGCTAAGATTATTCTGAAACATGACTGACATAAACTAAAAAGCTGCAAAGTAGGTAACTCTTAACAGAAAGCCACCACCATGGTTAAATTTAACATTATTTTGGGAGAGAAAAGTTTCTAGGGTGTTAGTCATGCTAGTATAAATCATAAGGCAAACACTTCCTTAATTAGGCACATATCCTAAAACAGGCATACACAGAGATTTTATATAATTGAGCTATTGACTAGCTCTGCCTTTCAATCTGAAACACATACTCATTTTAGCTTGGGTCAGCAATTGTCTGGCAAACCTTTCAACACTTCTCTGCAGGAAAGGTCTATATCTTTCTAATTCTGGGAAGATTCAATCTGGTTATTGGCAGAAGTTTTCAGTATTACTTGAAATTCATCCAATTAAATGAATTCCACATTTCTGGGTGTGAATGCAGACAGCCAAGAGCAGTGCCAACATTAATTTACCATTATGTATGAGCATAATGTCACGGAAGACCAATTTACTCAGTCTGTCTCCCAGACAGCACACAGTTGTTACTGTATTTCTGGCAGGACCTTTTCCTAGTCTAGTTTGAGATTATATTCTACTTTATGCAAGTATGTGATAGGAATGAGAAGGAATGGCAGGGCATATCTAAGAGTTTCCTTAATTTATTTTATTTTGAATCAGCAAACACATAGCTGGTTAATTGATGCTTTATTTGAAAAGAACTCCTCTGTTACTGCTGAAGCAACTGAATGTAAATCCCAGATTTGAAAGGTAACTTGGCAAAACTATGCCCTACAAATAGTTCAGAAGAAAATGTCTGAACTAAAAATCCTTGTTTGCCATCATTGTTCCTATGCTCTTGAGGTCTTATCAACACTCTCTCAGAGAACAAAATAGAAGATTTAAGAGTTCTAAAGAGCAAGCCAGCAGTACTCAGTATGTTCAGCATGTAGCAGCATTAAATGGATTTATTTTTTCCCTTTCCTAATTTTTTTTCCTTCTTTTAATCAGGTCCACTAGGTTGTTTGGAACACTCCAAATTACACTGTTGGGAAATTTTTTTCCTAAATGGATAGGTTTTTATATTTAGCCCATTTTTCACTTCCTGACTTACCTTAGTCAGACTGCGTATACCTTTTTTTAAATTAATCTGCTGTGTAGTAGAATATGAAGCTACATAGTCTTAGAAATACAAATATCATAGTAATAGCAAGATTTTCATTATAAGTAGCCCTTAAAGGGTTATCAGAAAAATCTTTAAATTACTATGAAAAATCACCTACTCCTAGTAGATAACTCAAAGAGAAATTATGTATTCTGCTATTTTTTTTTAAGTGGATAAGAGAGGGAGATGTACCACATTAAATACATAAATAAATAAACAAATGTGATGTCAAGTGCCTATTAAAATGATCTTTTATGAAATAAAGGCTTGGTATTTTTTTATGGAATCAAGTTGGAAATATTTTGTTGTTAAAATTAGATTTTAAATATAATTATGGTGTTGTTAAGTAATAGTTTAGTAATATGGTTTTAGCACTGCATGTGTACATTTCCATCTGGACTATTTTCAAACTGAGATTTGAAACATCCTGGTGAAGTCTCCAGGCATCAGTAGAAAACACCTCAGATACAGGACAGCTGTTTTGTACTTTGTCAGTGTTGAGTGCCGAGATAACATAACTGAAAATTGCTTTATGTCATATTCAGAAAGCTACCTAACATGCCAAAAGCATCAAATCTGATAAAAGTATATTAGCTAAGCATAAAGCCTCAGGTGTTCCCAGAAAAAAAGGGCAGGAAATGATAACGTGATAACGCAGTTGTTGTAAGTGCAGGCTGACATTGAAGATACTGCATGTCAGTACTGTCACTGTGAGCCTTATGTTGGGCTTTCTGCTCCTCTCCTGCTCTCCCAGGGTCCTTCCTGCCTTTTTTTCCCGTGGTGGTTACATGTCCTCCCATTCCCTGCCCTCCTCCTGTACTGACTTGGATAGAGTTGGAGTGGTGTTACTAGCGTGGCTTCTCAGCTCAGGAGAAAAGACATGCTGAGCACTTCTTACTCTCTGTCTACACATTGCTGTGCTCCTCTTGCTTTGCAAAGTGCACAAGAAGCTGCTCACATATGAAATCAGTAGGTGTGGGTTACAGCTCCTAATTACAGCACTTGAACTATCATGTCTGAGAATCAGGATCTGGGCTGCTCCCACTACTGTCAATAGCAATCTGCAGACCGTGGAGGTTGGAATGCTTGTGGCTAGGATTTCCCTAAAGGATATCCTTGCTTGCTGCTGAGAAAAATTGACCAATAGTGAATTCTGGACTCTATTGGTTGCTCTGTCTATATCACCAGTGCCTGTATTGACCACAGCTTCCTTGACAAGTACAGGAAATTAGATACGCTTGAATGTGTAAATCTCTCTCTAATAGTCTTTGATCCCAGAACAGTGGTTAAGGAATAATAGGGAAGGGCAAGGGTTTTGATATCAAAAGACTGAGAAACACAGCAAGGATGCCAGAACTTTCATGAGCTACTGCCTCTGCCATGCAATAAGTTTCCTACGAGAGATCCCATCAAAACAGCTGCATTAGATTGGGTGAGTATTTGGGAGATTCACTAATACTCCCAGACACTTCCCCTATCGTGCAGGAAATTGTAATGATTCTTTCAAATAGTCTTAAGAATAGTAAACCATGTAATATCTGTTGGGAGGAAAGGGTCAAAGCCAGAAGATTTGGCAAGGAGGATTTGAGTTCTGCTCAAAATGACCTTGCAGCTGGGAATGCTAAGACTATCAGTGTGGGTAACTCCATTTATTATGCCTAGTGTTATTCATCCTCTGCCTGTTTTGGAAGTAGAATTCCTGTGTAGAGATAACACTCTCACAGGCATGCTTGAGCCTCCTGCTGGGGGAGAGAGAGATCATAAAGGTACAGACTGCACCTCTCTGCCACCCAGAATTGTTAGCAAGCTAATTAAATAAGTCTGCTCTTTGCATTTCAGCTGTGGTTGGGTGTTTGGCCTGGTTACCCATATGTGGCATTCACATTCTCTGAATGTCTGAGAGACATAATTCTCTCTCCCAGGTTTTTTCCTGGAGAAGCACAGAGAGGAGAAGAGAAAACAATTCTTATCTCTACTTGCTGCTCCTATTGTTTTTGCACATGTGGAATGTGTTAGGAAGATAGTTCACCTGAAGGGATTTGTCAGTTGGATTCTGCTGAGGATTGTTGTCCTTGGCCAATTGGGTCAAAGCTCTGTCCTGGCTGTCTCAGACAGTCACAGGTTTTTCTTTAGTATATAATTCAGTATAGTATGATATAGTATAGTGTAAGTATTCTTTTGGTATTTCTTTAGTATAGTATAATGTAATATATTATAGTATATTAAGGCATTTGTTCAGCATTCCGAAGCCTTGGAGTCAGATGCCAATCTTTTCCCGTGTTGGGTTCCCCTTTATGCTATACCCATACATGTCAATTCACACAATGTCACAACTTGTTCTCTATGACATTGTGAGATGTGGAGCATGGCAGATTCAAAGAATGCATCCTGCAAACAGTTCAACAATTCCATGAGTGAGCCACATGGCTGGGGAGTATTACTCAGGGGATTTAGTTTAAACCAATGCTTCATAGGTTTGCTTGGTTATCATCTAGGTTGGAAAGGATCTCTGGAGGTCCCACCTTAATGAGAGCAAAACCAGCTTCAAAGACAAAACTGTTTTGTAAACTGTCAACAGCAAACTCAGGCTTGCAGGGTCATATTTCCTGTATTTAGCCCAAGCTAATTCAAGTTGTACTGCTTGCAGATAGTTAAAAGCAAAGTCAAGAACAGTATAGTACTAACTGTGTCTTCAAGAACTTCTTGCTGAGTTCCTTTGAGAAATTCTGCAAGGAAGCAGATCCCTGAATGTTAGATGAATTCCCAATTTGCTTTGCACTTGCATCCTGGGGCTATAAGTTTCTGTTATGAAACAAGTGTAATACTCTTGTGTTTTAAAAAAAAATTTTTAACAGGACCTGATTTATATAACTTGTATTGTTTCCAGAGGAAAAATATAAGTGCTCAAAACAATGATGATGAAAAGGTAAGGGGTATGTGTGTGTATATACATACCACATATACGTGGAATAAATGTAAGAGCTGATTATTTATCATAATAGCTATTACAATGTTTTTACAATTTTTTCACACAATTCATGTACAAATGAATTTTAAAGGAAAAAAGTGTTTCACAGTTCTAGATGAGTAAAATGGTTAAGCTTTTCCCCCCTTCATTTATGCCATTGTGTATTTTGGTGTTGTAATACAAAAAAATTTATGTCCTGTTTCCTGTCTTTCCTCCAGCTCTGTCATTCATTTACTATTCCATACCATTTTAAATAATAAATGGAAATAATCTCATAAAGGAATACATATAATCTAAGACTTACTATTTTGTAATAAATATAGAGAAGCAATAGAAATTCTACCTATATTATTCTAAGACAGCCCACATTAAAAGGCTTTAATATTTTGGAAGAAATTTAGACTTCTTAATTTCTGTAACCAAAGAACCAAAACCTTTATTTTCAACCAACCAAAAACTATTTATGTTTGCCATGCAATTAGTCTAATTAACTGAAATTTGTCAATTATTACAAGCATTATTTGACATCACAAAATATCAATTGTGTTGCTTCATTCCTACGGTTTCATATCACTTGGCTATATAATCTTCATTTTTATAGTGTTGTCAGTTTTGATCAGTTTCAGCAGATATTTTTGAGTGCTTTTCTAAGAAGTAAATCTTGACTGCTTTATATATTACCACTAACATGTCATCCCTCAATTAAAACTCCATTGAGTCTTCTTTTACTGCTCATAATGTTTTCATATCCACTATAATCTAGTATATGCTGTTTTGCCAGACTGGAAAATAGTTTAAAGTTGCATGTCTTTTTCAGTCATTAATTTGTTGACCTTTTTAATTTGTTTAAAAATATGCTCAGTCTACTGTTGCATTATTCTCTCAGTAGGAACAGAATAATTTAATTACAGGCTCTTGACCTAAAGCAGTTAAGAGGAAACTAGTATTACAGTCCTGTGCATAAATGTCTAGAGCTGTCATTTTCATGTTTTAAGAACACTCTTTCTAATGAGCAGTTCCAGTACTTTACATACTGCCACTTTATTAATACATGCAGCTTGCCATTGTGATCTGGGGTACCACATTGCATCTGGAATCTGTGATTTTGAATAGCTTTATAGTTGGAATTTCTAAAATATGCATAAGTTCCATCCTGCCCACAGTAAACAAAAGCCAAACAGAAAACCAGACAAACAAAAACAAAACAAAAAACCCTCTCCCCCACCTCCAATCCTCAAGGAAAAAAAGCAAACCAACCAAACAAAAAAGCCTCAGCATAACAACCAACTCCAAGATTCAATTAATTCTGGCTTGAAACAGATTCTGATGCAGACAAGTGCAGCCCAGTTAATTGACCATGTACAAGCTTCTGTTCTCTAAGATTTTCTTTCTTAGTAGTTTTATATTGACTTTATCCAGCTGTCATGTGTATATATCTTAGGATCCTGGAAAACTTACTTCATTACTTGTGGACAAATTACATTTTTATTTAGGAAGAGAGAAGAAAGTCTGCAAAGCAGAGTTTCCAATACTTTGCTGGTCATTAAGGTGTTGCTAAGAAACAATGGTGGCTTTACTCTCATGAATGTATTTTTCATGAAGTCTGAGCAAGAAGCCTGATAACTTTGGATTTATCTAATGTTTTTGAAACTGAATTTAAAATGTTGTTCTTTCATGGTGGTGTTCTACTCACTTCAGAACCATAATGATTAAAAAATAAAAATTATTTCACTGAAATGGTATTCCTACTTTCCATAGGAGGTAATTGGATAAAATGAAAGCCTCAAAAATTGATGGGGACAAAGAAAACCCAACAGGAGGTATATTTAAAGGATGCATATATCTTGTATTAAATGGTATTCTATTTTTTATTACCATCAGTGTCAATTAGAAACCAATTGATAAGTCTTTTCACTTATTCTTCTTCTATGAAAGACCTCTGACATAACCAATTTCTCCTTTGTTTTATTGCTCTTGAAAGTCCACTTTCCCTTGATAATAATTGGTTTTGTCAAGTTACAGAAAAAATTAAAGATGCTCATAGCTAACTCATCTCAACAACTAAACTAACAAACAACTAAACTAACATCTCAACTAACTAACAACTAACAAACTAACAAACTAACAAACAACTAAACTAACATCTCAACAAACTAAATAGCTAAACTGTTTAGGAATGCAAACAAAAACTAGCCTTTATGAATAATGGAAAACTGGTTTTATATTATTTATGCTGGTAGACATGGTGATAGGATTGACTTCCACACAATCAAAGTGCAATGATTAGAATGATAGCTGTCCTTCTATTGAGTACTGATAAAAACATAAATATAGTCATCAGTGTTACAAGATTGCACCATCTTCCTGAAACTGCTCTGAAAGTGAAGAATTTGCTGGACTGAAAGTGTGGAATTTATCCAGGCAGTTACAAGGTATGCTGATGTTAAGAAAAACCTTACTTGTTGACCTTATTTTTTAAAAAAGTAAATGAGTACCAGTTTCTTTCTTGTGAAGAGCTGGATATTGTGGCCCTGTAAAGGACACTGAGGTCCATATGGATTTCTTCATTCCTCTAGATGGATGTACAAAGCTAAGATAACTGATTTCTTGATCTCAAAGCTTAATTGGTGGCCCAGACTCTCTTTTGAATATTACTGTGTTTTAGAGATGATGTTTAGCAAAAATTATGATGAGTAATATTTTCTAATATCATTAGGGAATGCAATACTGTCTAAATCAAATTAAAATCTTAGTTATTCTCAAGACTGGATGAGAAAAGTATGTTAAAGAAAGAATGCTTCATTACATGTTAAAGTACACACTGTTAGTAGAAATATTCAGATTTGTAACCGTAGCAAAAAGAACTTTTGAGTGTCGTAAATATTTGTATTATATATGTTACAGTAAAAAAGGAGTTAAATGTACTTCTCAAAATCTTGACATATACCTATGTAGTTGTACTTACCATGTTAGCTGAAGTTGGAGTCTGCATTAATTACTTTTCCCAAAACTCTCAAAATATTTCCTCAAAATTCCATGGAATTTGGCAGACTTAATTTTTTTCTACAATGCTATGAGAATGTCTATGTGTACAAAACAAAACATGCCTTCAATTTGTTGGTTTCCAAAAACAGTCCCAAATGTATCAGTGAACACTTGTTATTCTCTCTCAAAATTTATTTACTTGTCCTTACCAAATGTTCATTTGATTTTTGTTTTGTCCTCAGCAAGTTTATTTTCCTAGGTAATTTCTGCCTGCACTCACTGACATTATCTATATGTGCAATTACACATATATAGATGATATATGTATACATACAAACACATACATATGGGGTGTGGCCACTGGGGTGGAATAGATGTACTGTGAGCTGGTTAATAAATCAGCTGTGTAATAATTCTTCTGCAAGTTTGGTGTGATAAGTCAGGGATCAGCAAAGTTTTGGGATTCTGATAGATTAATTGCACAGGAAAAAAAGGATTAAAGGACCTCTGGTATTATTATTTTTCAGTACTTGTTGAAATAAAAAGAACATACAAGCAGAAGAGGGCTAAAAGCATAGGACAGAAGTAGAACTAAATAGAATTTTGATTATGAAAAAAATTAGTGCAATTCAGCAATGGGAAGTGCAATTCACGTAGGATTATGGCAATTAGATTTCTAGTATGCAGAAGGCTTAAAGAAAAAAAGTTATTCAGTCTGCACATTTTTGTTTAAGAATGAGAGGGGAGCAGATAATGCCCTCAATGAAAAACATGGATGGATGGATGGATGGATGGATGGATGGATGGATGGATGGATGGATGGATGGATGGAGATGATTAGATAGATAGATAGATAGATAGATAGATAGATAGATAGATAGATAGATAGATATTTTCACTGCCCTTTGTGGAAAAGTTCAGTGAGGACAGGTTAGCCACTTAGAAAATCCACCTAGGAAAGTTGGTATGTCTAGAAATACATTGAGTGGGTGTATCATCAACCTAGTTGCTGGAACTGCTTAAAAAGAATTTAAGAAAACAAAGTAAAAGATTAGGTAGTATAGATACATGCAGTGGTTTATATCTGACATATTTCCTTTAAAAGACACATGGTGGGGTGGATAAATTTACTCAGTGGGCCAGGTTATAACTAATTTTGTTTTCATGTTTGACCCTTCCTATTGTTGGTCTGAATTTGCCTGCTGTTAATGCTGAAGTATTTCAATACACATAAAATAGATGCTCTTGACCTTCCAGTGAGCTACAGAATGTTCAAACAAGGTCTGTTTTTTACCACTATGTAAGTAGGAAAGAAACTGCAGTACAGTCAGTAAAGCAGACTGAAAATCAGTTTTGTATAGTGCCCAAAGGCCTTAGCCTTTGACAGTATGCCTTGAAAAAAAAATTGTCTGGTTCTTTTCTTTTGTTTCACAACATAGGGAAAAATTATTTCTTTTTCAGTGGAACACAAGGAAAATAATATCAGCTGGCAATACCCAATTTTTTAACCTTTCTTTCTCTACATAATGTTGAACTCTCTCTCAAAAAAAAGGCAAAGCTCTTGAAATTTTATTTCTTTGGTCTATTGAAAGAGTATATTATTCACAGCAGCAGGTCAAATGATATCAGAGTTTGAATGTTGCAGCTAGAGAAGTTGTGCTGTACCCACTGTGGTGTTATTTATGAATAGTTTGCAATTTAAACATAGCTGGAGAAGTTCATGGAACAAAATGTGCATAAAAACAACAAATTTTTATAGAGTTCTTTCTTCTCTCTCTGCCATCAGTCCAATTGGTCATTACCTATTGACAGTTTTATAAGGAGAGGGACAGGAACTTTCCTGAAGGAAGTATCTGTATCCAAATAATTAGACCTTCATACTGTTAAATAACTAATGTAAAATTTTTCAAGAATTAACCTCGAAATCATTCTTCTCTCCCTTCACTCTCCACCCCAACTGCCATAACACCATTAATCTACCTTGGCATAGCACTGGTCTCTGTTGGTTCCTTGAAGTCCATTTGATCTTTGTATGCAACAATTTATTTTATCGACATGTAAAAATATTTTTATGATCTAAGGGAATAAATTATTCTGCATGATGCACAAAAATGTGTAGAAAAAATTATTTTGTCTTTTTTTTCAAGCAGAATTATTGAGACTTCAAGGAGGTAACCATGGAGATTTTCAATTTCATATATATTATGAATAATTTATGATCAAACAGTGAAATAGTTGACTGCATATTAAGACAAACCCCAATTTCAATTTTGTCTGATGTGTCTTTCAGAAAATGGAACTTAAATTCCAAGCACTTCAGTATACAATGAAAACTATAGCTTTTTTTGTTCTGTTTTGATAAGACATGCATTTTCTATTTATCCAGTGGACTCTTCATCATTATGTAGAAATGTAACTTTTGCATTAGCTAACACTTTCTTTTAAAGTCAATCCACATGTGATCTCTAACTGTGACAGATTCAGTCAATTCATCAGTTATGCTGGACTAGATTTTCAAGACTAGAAAACCAGCCAGTCTCCCACTCACCTGATATGGCTATGAACAGAAGGAAAATTTCTGTCAGTAAGTATTGATATTAGGCTTAGTGAAATCTGCTTTGAGAACCTAATTATATCCTGGCTTTCTTGGATCTGCACTATACAAGATTGATCAGATTAATGAGTGGTATGAATCACAAAATATGCTGTGTACATTATAAGATAATGATTTTTTTCATTCCCTTTATCTTAGCTAATCCTTGTTCTACTGTGCTCCTTGTGGGAGCAGCTTCTACTGCTTCCTGTATTAGAGGAAACTTCTGTGGACAGCAGGGGAGAGGTTTTTACAAATCCTACCAAGAACTAAGATGTGCAGCACAGAGGTCCCTGAGGCTTGTGTAAGAAATCTTTGTGTTTCAGATTGATTCAAGATTATACCGAGATATATACTTTTTTAAAGCCTCCTGAAGACTGACAGCGTCATGTCATTAATTAAGAGGTATTGAGAAGATTCAGAAATTGGAATAGATATTAAAATCTCCTATTAAGCTATCACATTGTTTTATGCTAGAAAGAGTACCTTCCAAAAGAAGGAACTTCTTGATTTTTGTCTTTGGCCTGTGAGTCCAGTGTTCAAGGCCAGAGGAGATTGAACAGCATTTTCTGAAGTCTAAAATTGCAGCCTTGTTCTCAGGTTAAATTATATTTATATACATAGGTTTATTTGTTTTGTTTGGTAGGTTGTCATAAACACGGGTATGCAAAATTCAGGTATCTGCGGTTTTTGGGTTTTTTAGCCTTGTCAAAATGTAGGTTACTGCTTTGGTTCAGTTCAACTCAAATAATTTCAAATGCTCCTTTAAATCAAAGGAACATTTTTAGGAACTGAGAGGGAACGGGCATAGAAGTATATTAATTATTTAAACTATTTGTGGGTGTGTTGATCCAATCTCTTTATTTATTTATTATTTATTTATGAAAAGGAGTCAGCTTTTTCTCCTTCATGAGACAACCTTGCTGTTTAGTTTCTGTTTCACTGGCGGAGGGGGGAATGGGTGGGTTATTGTTAGTCTGCACTAATGTGCAATAACTTTTTATGGTGGTCAGTACTTATTCATGAGAGAAAGGGCTGAGAGACAGCACTCTCAAAATATTTGTCATCCGTTCTTTCCAGGAGATTATTTTGGCTGAGGCTATCAGACACACCTGGCAGAGCCTGGGTAGAAAGGCTGCAGGTGGCACAGCCTGCTCTCAAATGAAGCCTTGAAGGTGGCAAAGCCAAGGTAGAGACACCCTAAGACACTACAAGTGACCTCAGGCAGGGCAAGAACACAAAGAATCATGGAGCTATGGATAAAACACAGCAAGAAGGATGATGGAAAAAGCAGAAAGAAACCAATCCATACAGAGCTCTGACATCCTGCTCTACCCCTCAACTCCTTGGAGAGACTGGGACAGCTTGAATGTGACCACAGCAAAAACAGTGCTTGTGGAGAGTAGGGAAGAGATGATTCTTTTGCAGGATGCAGGACATCATGATGGTTTTGCCTGTGACAATGGGTAAAGAACTTTTTATTTCATTTCAGTATACATTGCTGAGACATCCATCTGACATTCATCTCAGTTTTTACCTCACCTTGTTTCTTTATGCAGATTCTTACTTGAATCAGCTGTAAGTTTTCCCTAGGTGTGTTTTTACAAAAGGGTTTTCTTTCTTCAGATTATGTATGTAAAATAATCAGTGTGCGCTTTGATTTGCTGCTTCTTATGTGACAATGAACCATCAAACCAGCATTTTTATTATTAAAATTACAATACAAAAATACATTTAATTGTGGTAACTTATAAATTTGAGAATGTTTTACCTGAAGATGTTGTTTATATAGAAAAAGACACTGCTGATAGGTTAAAGGTTTTAAATTTAAGTAAAGTTGCTACTTTAAGTAAGTTACTTAAAGTAGCAAATCTGACCGTCGTTATCTAAACTCAGATGAATGTTCTTCTCAGCCAGTTCTAATAACCTAATGGATTATGGTACTAAAATGCAAATATTGTAGCAGTTAAGCTAGAAATCTCACAAGCATTTTGACAATTCTGTTTTATAATGCTATACTAGAGCAGATAAAGAAAGATTGAGCTGTTTGAAGTATTGAGAAATTCCATATTTTTAATCTGTAATACCCCTCATTTTGGAAACTTGAAAGGAAAAAACTTTGCTTCTTTTATTGTCATTAGTAATAGCATACTTATAATTTATTTTTGCTCATCTTTGCTTGGTTCTCCACTTCTATTTCAATAAAAGGAGCACACACTCACAACATCATTTTATAGGACCCTATTTTGAGGATTTGATTTTAATTATTATTGTAGCAGATTCTGTTCTTGAAAATTTGTTTGAGCTTTCTAGCTGCACACTGATTTTCTTTGCCATTAGTTTCAAATGACTTTTCTTTTCTAGCTGATAAGCTTTGTTTGTGGTTGACTTTTAACATTTGATTATACCCTGAGCAAAGTCTGAACACTTCTTACCTAATTAAGGAGTCAGGCTGACATGTTTCATGAGGAGTATAAGTGCATCTGACTTGCATAAAATATTTAATTGTTTCTGCCATAAAATTTAATACTCAGGTGCTATTCATATAAATTACAAGTGGAAAGCCATACTGTTTTGATGTCAGTGCCAATGCTATCTAGAACAGCTAGAAGTATCTTTTTGCTAGAACTGCTTATTTTAAAAGAAACCATCACAGACTAAGTAGAGCTGGTAGGAAAAGATAGACATAGGGAAAACTGAGATGGGAGGATGTCACTTTTTTGGTTCCATGGTAGTAAAATAGCTGTGAAGAAGGCTCTATGTTGATATACATACAGCCTACCACTATATAACCAGCACCTTGGGCAAGCTTCCTTTCAGTCTAAACTTCAGTGCATTTTATGGGGAAGTTCTTGTGAGTTTGCTCCCCTACCCCACTGTCAGGAGGGAGCATTGCTGCCAGTCAGCAAGCCCAGCTGGGAGAGTGCTACCAGCCACATCACCAAGACAATTAACTCTCAGGGATGACACATCTCCACTGTGCTTCAGCCAACAGCTGCCAAGAGTTTGCAACTTCTCACTAGCAGAGAGGTTCCTGCTTTTACTTCTTTTATCTACACCTCAGCAGTAAAGTCAGGAAAATTAACCTCCATCCTTACTCAAACATTCACTCTCAAATATCTGAAATCATTGGAGAGTAAGTGCTATTTCTGGAACAGATCATTATCATCAGATATTTACCATATAAATCTTTTAGACATCCTTATAATTGCTATATAAGCAGGATGAATTGGTTTAAAAATTGAATGTGTTAGAGCAAGTAGTGAAACCTAAGCACAACAGAGACATGGCATAATCTCTTAGATTATAGCACAGACATATGAGTTGGAGTGTGCCTGAGGGTTGCTAAACTAACCATGCTTGTCAAAGCACCTAATTCTGATTGAGAATATGAGTAGCTTGAATAGGAATGTTTGCCTTAATATCAGTGCAGGACATACAAAAGTGTGTCTTGGCACTGTTACAGTCAGTGGTGGAACTGATGACATCCCCTCAGGAAGAACACTAAGTATTCTTACTTAAGTAAGGCATGTCAGCATAATCTAGACTAAAATAAATATGTACAAAACTATTTTCTTTTAAATATATGGTATGTAGCTTTCATGAACAAATTCCTGCTTTTCCCTCTATTTCTCTGATTCCTGATGTCTGAATGATCTGGCAAGCATGATCTGACTAGCAGTGCCTTTCATCCTCAAACACAGCCATGCATCCCAGCTCATTTGACAGTAACTTTCTTTTCCAGGAGTTTAATTCCAATCCACAATCAACAAACTGTATATTGTACTCTCATGGTTGGTCATAATGCTACCATTTTTCCTCACAATCTTTGTTTTATCAGTTAAAACTGAGTACTGCAAGATTATTCTGCACAGACTGTTATTCCTGGTAATAGGATTCTTCCAGTTACATATAGTACACATCAATTTTTCTAGACCTGAGGAAGAAGTTGTTACTGTATGTTGCCTTACTAGAGAAGGAAATCATCAACATACAGCAGGTATGTGCCAGACTTTCTTAAGATATAAAAAGAGCATAATTTAAAGTCTGCTCATAAGCAAATCGGAATTTCCCAGGGCACACAACCTCCTCCTCTGACTTCTCTGACTTTTGACAGAGCTTCTGTAGTCTTCAGGGGATGGCAATCTGCAGCAAGGAACCTTTCATTCACAGATATTAAAACCCAGTTCATTTTAATTACAGGAGCATTCTGTCCATCTTCAACTTTTTCTTTGAATTTTATGGGTTTTTTTAAGGATCATCTTCTTGGCCATTTATCCATCACCAGCTGGGTACTTCTTGTCATGCAAATTTTGTTATGTAGAAAACTGTGAAACTCACTGTTGTGATGAACATAACTAAGCCTGACAAAAACTAAGATGGTAAAATGTTAAAGGGGCATAAAGTATACTTTTTTCCCCAATAAAAAACCTCAAATTTAATTCTTCCCCTGGAGAAGTAAGCCTGCACCAACCCTCGTAATCAAGACCAGATTTAATAGACATTTTCAACAAATGTTTTCTGTGGGATCCTTTGCATACCAATGGTTGCTGTGACAACCATAGTTTTCCCATTCAGGTTATTTTCCCAAAGCACATAACAAAATTATCTTTTGCCTCCAAAATTCCACAATATGTTCAGTTCTGAAAGCTGGTATATCTCCTTAATTTTAGATTATTTTCTTTCTCTTTACTCTGCTTTGCCTCTGATATCCTACCAACCTGCCAGACATGCCAGGTCTAACACATATTTAATGCAGCTCTACAGCACTCTTTGATAGTCAATTCACCACAGGTAGCCCTTGCTAAAAAAGTTTCCTTTCCTAATTTTGGATGTCATAACATTTGCCAGTTCCAGTAGAGCAGAAACACCCTAACTACCTGGAAAACATGCTTGTTTCTTTGTTCCATTATTTATTTATTTACAAAGAAGTGGAATTCAATTTGCTTATTTCTCCCTCTATAATTCATAAAATATTTCAGTATCAGTTGAATTGTCTCCTAATAGGTCTGGTATTTGATGCTTAAATTGATTTGACAGTTTTCATTCAAACATGAGAATAGCACCAGTGTATCATAATAGGCAGCTTTCCAGAAAAGTGTAAGTTTTGGCATATTTCTCTGAATTGTTTTTCATATTTGAAATATGCTTAAATAAGAGATGTCAGCATAATCTAGGCTAAAATAAATGTGTACAAAACTATTTTCTTTTAAATACAGAGTATGTAGCTTTCATGAACAAAACTTCTAATAAAATACGAAATTTCAATATCCAGTTTTCCATGGTGCTGAACCTAAAAATATTGTCAGTTTAGGTTATTCAAGTTTATGACCTTCTGAATTTCCCTTCCTCCACCCCACCCCCTAATGAGCACCAACATTTCAAAAGCTCAGGGTTTTATAGGTTTCCTGTTCAGAAGAACTTAATATAAATCACCTATAGCCACCTGTCTTTCACTAGTTCGGAATACAACCTGAATTATGCAGTGCTATCAGTGTCTAAGGGGGTCAAGTATATCCTTTCCTTTTGACCATGCAATGAATCTACTTGCTATTTCAAGTTTTATCAAATAAATCTAATCTGCCTTGCAATTAAATGTGTCTATTCTCTTAAAAGCCTCTAGTGGTTAACCTTCCTACGCTCCAAGGGGTACGGACCTTTTCCTGCCCAAGATTCCCCACAACTCTTTGAACAGAGCTGGTGCAAGATGACACCTCCCTGTGTGTTTGCCCCTTCCAGAGGCACTCCACTGCACACTGCTTGTCTCTCAGCAGCTCCTGCTTGCTGTCCCTGCAGCTCCCCTTCCCTTGGACCACGTGTGCAGCGTGCCCGTGGCAGCTGTTTGCTTTAATCTGGCACAGGTCTGATACAGCAGTGTCCCCTAAGTCTAGTGCAAGAGTGGCATTGTTACCAGGGGGCTGGAGGAGTCAGATGAGATAAGCTAACAGATGCTACTGAAAGCAGAACCCTTCCATACAAAGTGTCTGTCCTTACACAGCTGTACAGAGAAAGCCTTGCATAAAACACTTCCACTACCTACATTGTTTTTATTCTTGCCTTGCAGCAATTCAGAGGCATGTCATGCAGAAGCTTTTTTTTAAAATGTTGCTTGGATGTTTCCAGATGATATGAATTATTTTGAAATGCTTGCTTTATAAAATAACATCAAATGATTATGAACCTTCTGATCATGCCCTGTGTTTAGTTTGCAACAGGAAAAATATTCTAAATATTTTACCACCTTTGTGTGTATGTAATCAACACTTTCTGTTGGCAATAAAATACATTGTTTTTCCTATGAATGTAACTCAGAGCTTCTGCTATGAAGCATCTCTTCTATTCATCTCTATATTTACATGTTCTAGAAATGCAGTGTCCTTATTTGGGATTGGACTAGATGGTCTTTAAAGGTCCCTTTCAACCCCAATCCTTCAATGGTAGTTATTACTTTATTTCTTTTCATGTTAGCTAAACTGCTAAGAGTTTCTTTTCACTTTTAACATCATCTTTCTATCCTGAAACATCTTTATTATAATTAGAAAGTTATTTTGCAGTCTTCCCTCACCTAGCATCTCATAATAGCATAATCCTTCATTTTTGTTCTGGTTTGTAAAAATCTGCTATTAACTAGGGCAGCATGCCTCTGACTTCTCTGCTCTAATACATAGAAAACCTTTCATGTGAAATGTAACTTTTTCTTGTCTGTATTTATTCTAACAAGGTTCATTTTTTATCTTTATAAATTATAACATATTAACATATATTTTCTCACTGAATTAGAGTTATTACACTGCAGAGCTCCCAGTATGACAACCACTATAGATTCTACATCAAATCCTACCAGTTACTATGGCTGTAATTCTACCACTGTGTATTTCCTGCTGTTACCAGGTATTTTGGGAAAAGCTCTATAAGCTTTTTTAGTGGTTGCTAATAAATTGATCAAACACACTCTTCAAATGTACCATTACATACAGATATCTGGGTGTTATGTATTATAGCTCACTTGTGTTCTTCACTATCTAATCTAAATCCATGCTGTATGTTGCAAATTGTACTCATGGGGAGCTGCAGTTTCAGTTATGCTGTCCACACAGCAGCAAAAGATTGAAAAAGTCAGCTGAAAAACAGCTATTCACTAATTGCTGTACAGCTAAACTACGAAGAGCTGGAGCCCCCCATTAAAATTATTTTTAAAGTGATCATTCTGCTAGTTTGAAACCTCTAATGAACAACCACAGCAGATGAGTTCTTCCCAACTGGGTCCCCAGATAATCAGAGGTAATTCTGTTTTCCTGTCCCAGAATTTTGCTTTCTATTTCTTTTTTCTCACTGCTATTGGCAAATAAGTTGGAAGGACTCCAAGAAAGTATTGATCTTTTAG
This sequence comes from Urocynchramus pylzowi, assembly GCA_013397555.1. Taxonomy (NCBI): domain Eukaryota; kingdom Metazoa; phylum Chordata; class Aves; order Passeriformes; family Fringillidae; genus Urocynchramus; species Urocynchramus pylzowi. The sequence goes on along the minus strand of VZRH01004630.1, from coordinate 1,251,337 downwards.
ATTTTCTGGTTAGTAATGTTTGCCATTTATTTTTAAATGATAATATATTGTTCATTTTTTGCTTACTTTTTTTCTGGCACTCTTCTCAACAAACCAGGAACTTTGCAAAGAGAACATATGAAACAACTTTCTTCCAAAAGTTGAGGTCTTAAAACACAGTTTTATCAGTTTACAAATTATCACCATTACAAAAATGGTCCTCCACAGAATTGTTATATAGCTGTTAAATATTTTAAATTAGCCTACTAGCACCAGTGTAAATACCTCAATTTGTTGTTAAACAGATTTGCAACATTATACAGCAAAATGTCAAGAGCAATAATTAAAAAAAAAATAAATATAGTGTATTTCATAACTATTATTAGTATTCTTTGAGTATGGAAAGCCTGAGTTTTAGCTGCATTTCCAATAAAATTACCAAACTCAGTAGTTGTATGGTAGCACAAACAACTTCATAGAATCACAACTGAACCATAGGAGGAATTTCTCCACTCTTTCCAGGGATCATGGGATCAAGAGTGGCATGTGTATTTTTCTGATGAAAATTTGCTAAACTTACTTATAAATTCTCACCTCCTTTCCACTGAGTTTTTTTTTACATCTACTATTGAATTATTTTGCTTATTGCATAAACAATCTGACTGAACGTGATCACATTAAGTTCACATTTTTAACTCTTTTTTATAGTTTTGAAATATTTAATGGTTTAAAACATTTTGAATTACAGGAGGTACTCCACTGACCAGATTTATCAGGAACTAAAAGTCTAGCAAGAGATAGCACACCTCGTTGGCTCCTGTTGACTCTGCAATGTAATTTGACAGGAAAGACAGGTGAAGGATCTCCTCTGAGACTTGTGCCACTACATAAGGCAGCCTTATGTGTGAAATGTGCAAAGGAAAAAACCAAACAAACTTGCTTGAAGTCTAGTAAATCTGTCAGAAATTTGGTGGGTTGGTTTGAAAGTGACTAAATTGTAACCTTTTTTTCTCAGTTTATATCATCTCACTCTATTCCTCCTTATTTTCCTTGTCAGTCTTAATGCAGATGAAGATAAATTCAGCCAAAACGGGTGTTTTCAATGTTCTCAGAGTAAAATTTTGAATCTGTGAATAGAACCAGAGGTTAAAAGTCACCATCATGATTTTCTTTGTGCCTTCTGTTAATAATTTCAATTCCTAAATTATATTTATTCTTTATTTAAAGATTTCTAAAGATATAAAATGACTATATAAGATATAGGCATAGGTATTTTTCTTTACATAGTACCCCACCTTTAAAAATATTTATTCATTTAAACTAGTTTGGCTTTGGCTTGCAATGTGCACTCTTGTAGTTATAAGCTGAAATTCCAATTAATCTCTTTTATATTGTCTATGAAATCCCTGAAAGAAAGAAGTAAATTATTTTTTAGCTTTCCTCTCAGTAAACTGGTTTTTTTTGTTTCAGTCCTTCAATTTTTCCTTGACTTTTCCTATTATTTTTAGGTTATGGTGGTGAACAGAGGTCAGAAAAATTCATTAAAACTACTCAGAAAGAAAGTGATTATGAGAACCTAACTTAGTTGCTGGCTTTTTTTTTTGCTTCTAATGAGTGTGTTTAATATGCTTAAAGCTGATGCTGTCACTGTTTTCAGCATCTTTCCACCTGCAATCTGATATGCAGTGTGAAACAAAATCAAACATTATAGACAACACTTCTTGGATTTTCTTGGAGTATTATCAAAATGGAAAGAATCCTGGAAGCTTTCAAGGTTTGAAGAAACAGTGATGTTGGACAAGCCTCTTATTAAGTTTTACAGAAACCACATATTTAAAGGACCAATGCAGTCTTCATACAATCTCTTAGATTATTAAAAAAAAACCAAAAAACAACAAAGCTAACAAACAAATGAAAATCTTCAACCTCTGCAGACACACAAGAGGGTAAAAGGATTGTGTTAAGACTTTTTAGCTAGTGTATAGCAAAGAAATTAGAAGCCAGAAAACCTGAAGAAGAATGGATAGTTTACATTCTCCCTAGAGGATTTTGCAGCAGTGAAGTGGCTGTAAATAACGATCTGTGCTTTATGGAGGTCTGATCTTTGTGGGATGTTGCTTGGAGAATTAATTATATATTTTATTTCTATTCTGCTGCTCAGATTCCCCTTCCTTTATTGCCAAATAAGTTAACCTTTGCTATGGTGTTGAACCTCTCCTGAGGAGTTTGCTAGGGGAAGAATTGTAGCTGATTTTTCTTGCCAATTTAGATGACAGGTATGAGCAGACATGGAACATGGCAAAGGTCCAGAACCAAATTTAATCTACTGATTTTACTTCACTTACCAGTAAAAAAATATATATATATAGTTTACCATCTTGAAAGTTGGGAAGAATATCTCTTGATGATAGGTTACTGAATTGTTTTCCCATTGTATTTCAAGATGGGAAAGAAAAAAAAAATTGTTTTCCCATTGTATTTCAATGGCTAGACAGCTAGCCTTGTTGAACTTCATGAGGTCCCTCTGGATGCCATCCTTTCCCTGCAGAGTATCAATTGCACCACTCACTGTGGTGTCACCAGTGAATTTGCTGAGAGTGAAGTCAGTCCCATTGTCCATATTGCTGACACAAATATTTAACACTGCTGGTCCCAGTACCAACCCCTGAGGAGCACCACAGGTCACTGATCTCCACTTGGACACGTTGACCACAACTGTTTGAGTGTGACCATCCAACCAGTTCTTTATTTAGGGAATGGTCCCATCACATTCATGTCTCTCCAGTTTAGAGACAAAGAAGTCGTGCAGGCCAGAGTCAAATGCTTTGTACAAGTCCAGGTAGATGACAGCAGGTGCTCTTCCCTTGTCCACCAACACTCTACATGCATCATAAAGGGCCACCAAATTTGTCAGACAGGATTTTGTCTTAATGAAGCCACGTTGGCTGTCACCAATCACCTCCTTATCTTCTATGTGCCTCAGCATAGCTTCCAGGAGGATTTGACCCATGATCTTCTGAGCATGGACGTGAGACTGGTGGACTTGTAATGCTCCAGAGATAAGAAGCAAACTTGATTTCAGAAAGTTTTTCTTTGTAGCCCGTAAGTTCAAAGAAATTGCAAAGCTTTAAAAAACAATAGAAATAATTTCAGTGGTATTTTAAACAACTCTTGCATTTGAAAGTAAAATGACAACGACAATGAGTCCCAGTCTCACTGCTTGCTTTGGAGTTGAGCTTTTTCCTCAGAGGAAAAAAAATTAAGGTATGGTACAATATGCAGTACATGAGCTATAACCATCTCACAGACTTCAGGGCAAAATTACCTGCACAATACAGATAAGGAACTGGGATTTTTAACTTTTAGTTCTAATTCTTAGAACTTTTCAATTTAACAGAGGGAGGAGAAAAAACTCTGCTACTCAATTGTATATGTGCCACCTGGGAATAACTTCAATACATAGCTATATTACCTTCTCCCTCAAACTAAAATCCATTTTGACTTTGTTTGTATTTTTATTTAACCCTAGGAAAAAAAAAATAATCTCAGGCTTGTCTCTACTAATGTGTATTATTAAAAAATATACAATTTTTATCCAGGAATAGAAAAATATATGTATGTGCAACCAATATAACACCCCAAACAGCACAAAGTTTTTCTGTTCAGAAAATCTTGCTCTCTCTTTTTCTCTCTCTCTCAAGTGTGATCTGGCAATTTCATTTCAATTAAATGTGTATTCACACATAGATTTACAGGCAAAATTTTCATGTCCCATGTATTGTTAAAGCAGAATTTATTTTTCTTCAAAAAAGAAAAAAAAACCCCAAAACCACAAAAACCAAGAGGTATGGTAATAAGAAGTAACCAAGAGATAAATGGTACCACAGGGGGAGAAAAACACAAAATAGGTCTATAGCAATAGTTTCTGTCTGTTATCAGACTGCACTTGAACAGTCTGCTAACAAGCTGGAAAATGAAGAAGGGGCCTAGAGGTCACATCCAACTTCAGCTTTTTACTCATCAGTGAATGGTCCTGTGGGAACCCATTGGATCTCAAAAGACAGCTGACAGCTCAAGGTGTCAGGTTAAAAATGAGTACAAATATGAAGGCTGGACAAAAGCTTTAAGATCCTGCAAGAGTTGTTTACAGTTGCACAGACATGATACAGGAAAAAAAAAAAAAAGATTATTCTTCAAGGCTCCAAACAAAAAGGACATCTTAGACCTCACACAACTGCAGAAATTCTAGGTAGACACTAATTTTACCTGTAACAATGATGTTTTTCTTCCAGAAGCAATATTTTTTATATTATGAAAATGCACTTTGTACAGTAACTTCTCCAGTGCAAGTCTGCATACTCTATGGGATAAATTATATAGATAAATAGAATTTTTTTTGATGAGTGACTCAAGCTAGACATTTCTAGGACTGCCCTGTGGCTGGAATGCTGGCAAAGTCAAGCAAAGCTGTATGAAATTAATTCACCAATCTCTAATTAAAATGGGGAGATAAGTTAAAAAATACTGCTGAATACTGAATGCTTTGTTCTGTATGGAGATGGTCTCTAAGCATCTATGCAGGGGCATTTAGATTTTCAAGCTTTTTTTTTTGCTTTTTCTTGTTTTGTTGCTTTGGGATTTTTAAGTTATTTTGAATTCCTCCTTGTCAGGTGACTGACATTGCTTCCAAATACATTCTCCAGTGAATCAAAATTTTGTGCTGGTTTTACATCTCATGGAAAGTTATGCATATGACATATTCAACAGACCCCAGTAAAAAAATTATGATCCTTTGTTTTGATGTATGCAAGCAGTTTTCAAAAATTATGCTTAAATAAAGGAAAATACAGTTCCAATTGTTTTGAAAACAGTTAATCTAAATATCTTATTTAGTCTAATCAATAAAAATCTTTTTTTGGTGTTCTTTTCTTTTTTAACGGTTGTTGGAAGGCCTTTGATTCTCACAGAGTATACTTTAATCAGATTGAGACAAGATGGTTGTGATGGGCAGATTTATTTATTTAATGGCAGGAAAGCACAGTGATCTCTGTTCAGCCACTCAGGTAGCATTATGAAGCAAACCTATACTGTAAAGCCAGGGCAGGCAGAACAACCAGGACAATCCCAGTAGCCGTTCACTTTCCTAAAATTTTACATTTTTTGAAAGCTGAGAATTAATCTCAAGTTACAGTAACTGAACTCAAGAAATTCAAGACAACTCTTTTCTTTATGAAGTTTAGCTGATTACAAAGCTATTGGTTTCTTAATATCTGTCAAACAGGAGAAACTTATGCCAAAGTCATTTAGGGCACACCTAAAGACCCAGACTGAAGATACCAATATTGTTCAACTGAACATTTTAATTATCATTCTTTCTAGAGGTCACTAGGAGCATCTAAATCAGTTTTAGACAATGGTTTGTTTCTAGTCTTTGTTGTCTATATATCAGACCCTCATGCTGGTGAGAGTTTTGAAAAGACTGCACCATCTTTAGAAGTGAGCACACCAAAGCCTTGCCAGTTTATCACGCTAGGCTTTGCAGGAAAACAAACAAAAACCAAGTAGCACTGAATGCAGAAAAGAAAGACCAGGTCTGCCAAAAGACAGTGGGATTCTAGACAGTTTTTAAACAAGTTTTTCCTCTGCCCAGTGTGCTCTGAAGGTTTCAGTGGGTTCCTGGATTTGCTTCACTTCCTCTGAGTCCTCAGGAAAATTTCCTCAGTGCTGTTGCTGGATTAGGGATCTGCTCTTGCCATAGGCAAGCTCAGTCACCCTCTGCTTTGCATTCATTCCTCCTCTGACACGCTTTTAAAAAAGAGGCTTTCTCCAATCCAAGGCCTAAACTCTCCTTTTCCTTCTTTTTCTCAGTCAAGCCAGCAAACAGGAAACTTTATATTCCATTTCTCAGAAACATTCTTTCTAAAGCATGCACTTTCAGCAATATATGAAAATCATTATCAAACCAACCAATTACAGCCTGGAAATAATAATGTAGGATCACAGCTGACTGAACACTATCACAGTTTTTTGTGGGTGCCTTTCTGCATTTTGCTTTTGGAAACTGGGAAAATCACAGGGAAAAAGACATTTTTGAATAAGTCCCACATACTAGTCCCACATTTGTGTCAATTTAAATAGTGTTCTGTATCCCTGCTTCATATGACTGTCACATACCCAGTGTTAAGCTTCATTAAAGTTACTTTATAGGTGTTTATAGGAATTACAAGTTTGTATTTTAGCTAAAGTTTTTGTCACAAGTAAGAACTACAATGTATATATTTTATTATGTAAACATTGCATGATAAAGTATCTGCAAAAGTGCTCCTTTTACTTTGATACTTCTGACTGATTACAGCATAGTATTGTGTAGAACCTTTCTTTTTTCCCCATTCTAAAAGTAAAATCAACTTTGTACTTTTTTCCTGTCATTCTTACTAAGCTGTAAAATTTCCTTGGTAATGATTAGGAGATAAGATAAATGTAGGTCTTTTCTCTTGAGATTCAACTATAAAGGAATGGGAGACAGAATGTTACATCATCTCAATATAAAAGTCTTGTGTTGGAAATATTTGATCCTAGAATGTAGATTACGTGCACATTGATATTGAAATCACTTAGACTTATAAGATCTAAAATTGCTGCCATTATATTACCATGACCTCTGTGCCCATGAGCACACAGGAATGAAATAAGAGTCAATCACTTTCTGTTTTTAAGTGAGAAAAATCCATGGAAGATTTCTGTTAAATTGTTAGAGCACCTCTCAGCAGAATGCTGAGTCATAGGAGTTTATTGGGATGAAGCTGGCAGTAGGTAAATTTAGACCACACAGTCATGAATGTTGTTTCCTGTGGAAGAACCTAAATTTTCTTAAAATAACTCTCACAGCCATTGAACAATTTTAACTGAAGAACACAAAACAACCCCTAGCCCCACTTTCACCATGAGAAGTCTACTTTTCATTTGCTACACAGCTGAGAATGGGGCTCAGTTGAAATCACATGGTTATGATATATGCTAACCCTGAGGCTGCAGACAAGACCCCAGCCAACTTCAGCTAGCTTTTGCAACTCATATAAATAGATGCAGTCTCTGAACACCTCATGTAATCAGCTATGCATGGGGTTATATTTACAGCTGATACCCTAACATGCATGTAGAAGACAGCTAGAAGAGCCATATGCTCCAGAGCATTTTTGCCATATATTTCCATTTACGTAAACGGAAGAGGTTGACAAGAAAATGACTGTTGCACTGGACACAATGACTGCATCTGCATGCCAGGATTATTTTCTGGACCAGAGATAAGCCAGAGCTGTTTTTTGCAAATCCATCAACCCTATTCTCTTACCTTCCAAATCTGACTGTTGAGAAGGATTTCATTGGTCTGTGCTAATTCCCAGCTCACGGTCAGGAATTAAAAAAGCAATAGCTGGTGAGGTAAAAAATACTTCCTCAGTCCTGTGCATTTAAAAGAAGATGTTGTCTTAATAGAAGCTATGGGTTCATTTTCATTTTTTTTTTTAATTTTCTAATATTTTAATTAATTTCAACCTCTCACACAGGTATTACCCCATATCTAACTTGGGTTAGGCAGTGATTTAAATGGGAAATTTGTTCTCATTCTGATGCTACTCCCTATCCAAAACAATATGTCAGTGAAATATACAGGACAGCTGGTAGTTTGCCAGCTGTGGAACTGGAAGCAAGACACCTTCACCAATGGAGCACTGCACAGACAGTCCTTGCTAGTCAGGCTGCATTTTGTACCAGTGCTTTATGAAGGATGGTGGTAGCATCTCCATGTGGCATTGCATACATGCTGCATCTTGTATATATATACATATAAAGAAAGCTATTTAAAAAGTGCCTTCACATATGTCTGGAGACTACCAGAAATCTGGATTCTTCAAATCAAATTTCTGGTTATTTACTGTTTGAGATTCTGCAGGCTGCATGATGCAGATCCAGGGTGTGGCATTCACATTCTCTGAACAGAGAGAGACAATTCTCTCTCTCAGGTTTTCTCCTGGAGAAGCACAGAGATCAAAACAATTCTTATCTCATTGCTGCTCCTGTGTTTGTGGCCAACTGGAATGTATCCTGGAGATTGTTTACCCAAGGTGACCAATTGGATCCACATGTGTGGGTCAGGACTCCCGGGCAGAGAGTCACGAGTTTTTCTAGTTAGGATTTCAGTTTCAGTTTAGTTATAGTGTAATACAGTGTGATATAGTTATAGTATAATATATGTATATAAAATAATTAATTAGCCTTCTTATGTCATGGAGTCAGATGTCAATCCTTCTTCCCAGACATGGGGCATCTTTTAATTATACCAGGGCATATACAAACAACAATAACAATTATTTCAGTGCTGTAGTTAATGTCAAGTACATATTAACTGAATTAACTGTAATTAATAACTGTAATTTGATCTTTCTGCATTCTGCTCTGTTGCATAAATAAATTAAAATATGGATAATATTATTCATAAGTTATTATAATAATTGATTAAAAATACATCGTTTTCTTGTACATGAGTGCTCAAACTTTTTTTCTGAAATTTGTTGAGTGTGTTTTCTCCGGACACGCAATTTGAGAATTGCATGAAACAAAGTTGTAAATGAAATTAGCATGTGTTCACCCACCAGTGCACTCTAGTAATTACATGAAGGATTATTTCATTAAATCATGTTTTTTAGTCAAGCTTCCAAGAGCAGAAAATTGATAATATACTCAGGACTACCATTGTGGATGCTGGTGATAAGCATTTTTGAATAGCTAATAATTCCTCCCTGTCCTTTCATGACTAAAATTCAGGATGGTATCTGACCTTCTGCTCTATGACTTAGTGTCATTGCAGACACACTACATTTATTTGGCCAGGGCATGGCTGTGTACATTTAGCAACTTGTCAGTGGAAACCAGGCAATGAAAGAATTAAATGTCAGACTTCTGAGAACTACAAGAAAGGCTTTCTTCCTGCAGGTCAGAGACTAGAATAAGGTGTCAATCTGACTTAAAGCTTCTTACAAGATAAAAAAAACCAAAACTATAGAAAATCTATTATAATGCTGAGGGTTGTAATGAAAGAAAGATTTCATATAGTTTAAAATATGGTTTTCAATGATTATGAATAAATTTTACAAATTAATATTTATCAGGAAGCATTTTTTTTAAATAAATCACAGGTTATTTAAAAAATGCAGAAGCTGAAGAATTTGGAGTGACATCAGCCTGATCAATGCAAAGTGAAAAAAGAAAAAGGTAGTCTCATATTTTCAAAGAAAAAACTTTGTATATTTGACTTGCAAACACTGATGGGAAAAAAAAACCCCTGCCACTATGCTATATTCTGGTAAGATTCCATATTGAAGCACAACACAAGGTCGAATTGCTCATGTAACAGAAGCTGCAGTTGAGATGGAAAGCTGATCTGTTATTATGCAATGAGGCTGTTGGGAAATTTTCTTGCTCATAATGTGTCACCAACCAACTGAGGAAGGTATGCAAAACCATGAGTCAGGATTAAGTAGGTAGGAGGTGTAAACAGCAATTTATCAACACAGGCAGAAAATAAACCTGGTTTGTGGTTTCCCAAACCTCAGATGCACTGAGGCAGTCTAGGACAAAATCATCACTGGAAAAAGCAAAAACAGTTCTGAGATCACTGAAGGTGCACTTATTTCTTCAGAAATCTCAGTACCCGTTAATGTTTTCTTAAGCTTCAAATATCCCCGTGTCAAAATGAGCTCAGTTTCTAAAACATCATTAAACATCTCAGCTAAACAGACATTCTATGAATTGCTCATAAAATGTTTTACTTATTTAATTCAGATTACTACATTAAATCTTTATCTACTATATCATAATTATTTTCCCTCCTGATAAAGATACATAAGCTCTGTAATATGATCTTAAAACCTCAGTAGTAGTTTCATCAAATAAAAAAATTTAACAAGACCATATCTTTAAAACTGTTAAAGTAATTGCTGTTTCTAAAATATGCATTAAAATCTATACTATGAGTACCAGTAATTTTCAGAGTAATACAATTCAAGTTATATTGTAGGACTTGGTTATAATTTATAGGATGTTTTTATAGCTCTTGCAGAACATACCAATATCTTGCTGACCAGGTTAGAGTACAAAATTCTCCCTTAATGTTATATGTTCTGTAGGAAAATATGCACATGTACACCAGATTTTATTGTATTATTTTTACTTAGAAATGTGATCAATTTTAAAATGAGAGGAATACTTGGAAAGGTGTTTCAATCAGTACTTCTTCATGAATTATTGCATCCTTGTTTTACCTTCTCTTTTAATGAAAATCTAGCCCTGTTATTATTAGCCTGGTCATCATTTTGGATGCAGCTAAGCATCATTAACTGCATGTGAACAAACACTCTAAAATGAGTTATAGCCCTATAAAGTCCTATACCCTATAGTATATTCATCAAAATTGGAGACTATACCTTATTTCCTTACCATCATTGCCAATATTTCCAATAGAAGATGTTCAAAAGAAGTGTCCATAAACTGGGCTCCTTAATGTAAAGTGGAAATTATTTTGAGGAATTATAAATTCTACTCTGAAATGATGTCTCTCTTGATTGTTTGACATCTAAAAGCTACTGCAGAATGCTTGTTCAGATACTGCACTTACCTGGAAAATGTCCATTCCAACACCAAGACACATTACACATAAACCAACACTGATTAATTTTTCCTTACTTCCCAGAATTCATTCTCAATAAAGACAAAGATGTCAGGTGATTATAAGCCTCCATTTGTCTTAGCAGGACACCAGACAAGAGTTTGGCATGACTCAGCAGGGTTGCCCAAAACATAAAGCCTACTCAAATAATTGGTGATATGACAGTTTACTGACATAAAGAAAAACACTGCAACCTATTTATTTTCAAAAGCAGACTGTCTGCAACTTAGTCAGTCCATAGGTTGAAATTATTCCAAAGAAAATAATTCCAGTCAGATGTGTTTGATAAGTACTTTCACATCAACATTTAAAAATAAAGGATTCAACAAATTAAATTAGTGTTTGTGAAGCCAATAAAATACACAGGCATGGTGTCTGCTCTAGTGCTGCCAGTAGAGTTCAGTTAGAATTTGCTCTTCTTTAATTCCTAGCTATAGTCCCTTGCTGTGCTGCGGTGGTGTCTCTTGCTGTCATGCATTAATAATATAATATTGGTGAGGAGAAAAAACACAAAATTTTATAAGATCTCTTGTTTTGATGGGGTTTTTTGTTTGTTTAGTTTTGGTTTTGTCTTGTGTGTCAAAGTCCCTCAAGAAAGTTCAGGCATACTTCTGACTGCCCTATTCATGTCTGAATATTCCTAATTATCCCAAGTCACCAAAACAAAATTTTTCTCTCTGCAAATCTTTGTGATGTAAGCTCACAAACCAGGAATGCATAGCTTCTGCAGAAATTGCTGGAAATCCTGGGCACTTGAACAAGTTTTACAGATCTGCCTTAGTTTTGGATAGGGGAACTCTTACTGCTGGGCACTGTGAAGCTGTGCTTAGGTCAAGTCAAGTTAAAAATACATACTGCCTTCAATTTCTGCAACAGCAGAATGAGACAGCCCAGTGACAAATCTTCAGATTTAAGAGACAAAGGAAACTGTGCTTGCCTACTTTTCCCCAAGATCAGATCCAAAAGATGTCTTGCTTTCAAGACATTTCATCTGACTTGCTGTGGACATTTGGATCATTCATTTCATCAGAGCTTCTGATGTCTGAATATATCTCATCTCAGGTTGTAGTCATGGGGTAAACTCCACTCCTGCCAAAATATCCTAGCATTTGTTGAGAAACCCTTTCCTGGAGTCCTGCAGGGTTTCAGTTTAAATTGTTGTTTTTTTTCATATAGTCCCTCATTAACAACTTACTTAGCAAATGACTCTAATAATTCTCCTGTAAAAAGTTTCTGTCCTTGAGAAGTGCAGGTTCTATCAGGCACTAACCTCTAGTAGCAGACAAAACCTGCCTAATAATTGACTTTCCTAGAAACAGCTCCTCTATTCAAGCAAAACAGCTATTTCACTCTATTACCTGTGTCTTGGTGAGTTTGAGCTCAGTCTCATCTTTCATATCATGCCTTATTTTGACAAAAGTATTTGATATCATAATCTAAATGTAATTAAATTAAATAGATTTTTAAAAAATTATTGCACTTATCTCTTTATCCAGCCAAGTCTTATTAAAAATCACACATAATATTTAGATAGATAACAAAATAAGTAGGCCAATAAACACTTGATATCCTTTTCTCCTATAATATTTCTGTACCCTTGCTGTTTTCCTGGGTCCAGTGAGCAGTTTGATCCCTGTAAGATACTTATGGCAACTGATATTCTGCTTGAAATGTTAAACCCCAGTTCTGGGGGATATCCCAGATGTATCACTCAGCCTAAGTTGTATTCCCACTCATAAACAGCTCCAGCTTCAGTAGTTAGAACTTCAGATGGATAACAACCTTCCCTCATGTATCCCCTTTCTACATCCTTCAGGAATAAGCCAAAATGCACCTTAGTGTTCAATTACAGCTTTATAAAAGAGAGGTTGAGCCTGAGGTAAATTTGAATTAAATATTAGGCAGGGTTGGTTTGGTTCTGGGTTTTTTTTTGGTTTTTTTTTTTTGTTGTTGTTGTTGGTTTTTTGTGGGGTTTTTTTGGTTTTTTTCTTGAGTGGGGCTTGTCTTAATTTTAATTTACTAAAAAAAGAGAATTGCTGAACATAGCATAGTTTCTCTTTCTGCACAGGCATCTAAGGCTGCAAAAAAAAGACTTTCCTTTTAAACAATTAAATCCAGTAATGCTGGATTCTGAAGTGTTTTTCTCCTATGTTCTCTATAAGTTAGTTACACTTATGAGGACTGTTTATTGATTGCATAAATTTTGAAGTCCAATTAATGTAAAATTTTAGACACCGCTTCATAACATATGTGCTTATTGCCATAAAATTTGAAACAAACAAACAAACAGAACCTGAACCAAAAGAAACTAAAATCAAAACAAAAAACAGACAAACACACAAACAACAACAAAACACAAACCAAACCAAACCAAACACCAAAACCCCCACAACATGAAGGGGTTTCCAGTAGATTTTGAATTATCCTGTCTGAAAGTCTTAACAATGTAGTAAAGTTGTACTCCAAGGAAAGAATTAGATCTCAGCAGAACAAACACCCCTATGGTAGTTATCAATAGGAGGAGAAATTCATGAACTTCAACAAGGTTGTATCTACTTGCAGCAGGGCTGAACTTAGGAAATTAAACTAGATCACCTATGCTAAAACTTGACTTTGTTACTTCTCAGCTTAACAGTGAGGGACTGAGGAAGTGCTGAAAGTTGCAAGAGTTTCATATAGCTTTCAGAGAGTGGAGTTCCACTTAAATCTAAATCCTGGAAGTTCATTTTGTGAGCTACTTTGGATAACTTTGTTAATGAGAACATGCCACAAAAGCCACATCACATGCAGTGAAAAATTTTAGAATGAATTCTGCCATCACAAAGGGAAGCACTATTAAAAATAAATTTTTTTGTAATGAACATCAGGAAAAGCCACATTAGAGGAACTGATGTATAAGTATCATGAAAATAAAATTTTATACATGACCATTGCTTTTTATTTGTGGAAATGGAAAGGACATTTTAGTTTCAAATGGAAAATTTTAGTGACAAAATTTAATTTTATATAAGAACCTAAATTCATACTTTGAAATAAAGACAGATGGGAGGAAGGCAAGTGTTAGAAGCTGTGAAACCAAGAACATCTGTGCTATGCTAATGCATAAGGTGGAAAAATAGTAAGAATTCTTGATTTATTGGCGTTGTTCATAAGCAGATTTTTTTTTTATGACAGACTCTCTCTGGGGATCACTGGAAAAAATTCAGATATAAATATTTCATAACATCTAACATTTATGTAAACCTGCAGAAATTACTAAAGCATTAATACATTAATTTTTATGCCTGACTGTTCAGTGTTGAAATGGCAGTAAAATATATAGGTAAGAAACATGAAAGACTCCATCAAAGATGTCCCAAACCTGACCTATTTTTTCTATAAATGGAAAGTTCATAATGGACACTTACAGGAAAAGTCACAGTAGAAGAAAAGTAAAATGGTATTCTACAAAGAACTGTTTGAAGTTAGATAGGTGACAGTCTGACAAAGGCTTGTTGTGAGAAGGATAGCTCCATAAATTGTTTTATTTCTTTTATCAGCATGATGCTTTAGCTGGTGACAGTTTTGATTTATTTGTAGTTGTGACCTTTCAAACTGAGGAATGTTGTTCTATGGGGCTCTGAGAAACTGATCTAAAACGTGAGAAATATTATTTTCAGATTTTTTTAATAGTACTTCAGTGTAAATATTGCAGCAAATATTGAAAAATTTGTTTCTTCTGAAAATTCAATAATTATTTTCATTTTTAAATTCCATCTCTGTATTTAAACCTTTGTGAAAGAAAGTAAATAACACAGATACATACACTGTGACCTTAATGAAGACATTAAAAAAATATTTTTGTTGTGTAAGTGGGTCCCATCACAATAAAACATAAGCACTAGAAATTTACAACATCCCTTCAAACCATGTGATTTATTTAGGCCTTGCCATTTATTGTGTTATAATGTTTCATTTCTTTGTTGTTGGCACAGCTAGTGTAGACAGTGATGTAGCATTAAATATTATAATTCTGACATTACCTGACTAAAATCCTTAATTGCTGCCATTTTGATAACAAAAATGTCTCTTTCTTTCTTTGCCAGTAAGAATATGGCTTTAGTTTGGGTTTTGGTTGGGTTTGGGGACTGGCTTTGGGGGGGAGTTTTGTGGTTTGGATTTTGGGGTTTTGACAGCTGATAATCTGTCTGTCAAGCCTTTTAACAACAATAGTTATATGATAATAGTACCTCAGAGGGCAAGAGTGAGGCAATGACAATGTCAGTGACCAGCAAAGCAGTTTTTTCCTGCTGGAAGCAGGCATTCAAGACACATTTTGCCCACATTTGAATTTAATTCCAAAATGTGATGGGATTTAAAATAAATAAAAAAAGTCACAATTTTGATGGTATTAACTGCTGTTTGACATACCAACAAGGTCATAATTGTACAATGCAGTAGTTTCCATATGAGTACAATGCCCTTCTCCCTTTTTATATTTTTATTTATTATTTTAGTACATAAGGCACCTTTCTTTATCAAAACATAAACTTTCATAATTTAATTTTCATTATATCTTTGCTGTTGGATTGCTTTTTCTTCTTATAAATTGCAAATAAAAAAATAGTCTGAAAAAAATTTTGTCTGGTACCCTTCATAAAGGAGAAAACTTATATTTAATTCAAATAGAAAATATTCAAAATGTAGGTTGAAAGACCTACTATCAAAAGAGACATGTTCTTCTTTTTCTTGTGAACCAACAGCATCATTAACACTTTGAATTTAGGTCTTACCAATCCTGTAAAGCAACTGTTGTCATCTATATTACCAAAATGATTGAAAACATTATGATGTGATACACCAAGTCCACAAGAATAAGGAACTTCACAGAACTTTACATATCAGCTAGACTTTGCAATATCTATCCATATTTTTTATTTGTTTTGTATATAATCTTAATAAGTGATTACTTACTATCTATATATAATTGGATTTATTTCTGAATAAGTACATATTGCAAAATAAAAAAAAAATCTGGTTTTAGTACCATGACATTGAAGTGTAGAACATTACCACAACAACTGAAGTGTTAGACATTTCCTCAACTCAGGGATAGAATTCAGCTTTATGTGTCCCCAGAAAAAAATTGCTTCCTTGTTTTTTTTTACCCCTTTAAAATTGAATAAACAAATACCATTAGAAAGTTAGCTTTTTTCGGTTTGGGTCTGTTTTTTCCTGCAATAAAATGTAATTTTTTGTAGGGCTTGGTAAAATTTGATCCCATACCTTAGTTTAAGACATAAGATTGGATTAGCTGTTATCAACTTTAAGTTTGTCACCAAACTCCCTATGAACAGTAAGGTAATAGAAGATTGAATGAAGTTATAAAAAAAGTTATAAAAAACAGCCCCTCCAAAAAAACCAACAAAAAAGTTCTCCATATAACAGGCACACAGGGATAAAGTAGATCAGGCCTGTTGCAAGCTATATGTAATAATCTTTTTTGTTCTCTTACCATTTTTGAGACTTCTGCTAGCATACTGTGTCCTGAACACTGCTCTACCAATGCAGAAATGATCCAGCTGGAGAAGGTTTAGAAGAAGATGAGAATAATCAAAGTTCTCGGGTTTTAGACTGCCTGAGAAAAGACCGGAATGTAAATTCTAAAAATCTATATGAAATAATAATAAAGGGGAAGAATGTAAGTCTCAAAATAGATCAAAAGTATGTTAGCACTTCTGAACTTGGTCTCTATGCTCTGTACAGGTGTCTTGTAGCAATATGCTTTAGAAAAAAGATACAAAAGAAGAAAAGAAATATGCTCTCATGTTACAGAAATTATGTTTAAATCTATGAAACAGCAGATAAAAGTTGGCCTGTTAAGATAGTAGGGGAAGAAAGGAACAAGTTATTTTGTAGTGATGTGGATTTATTGTGAGAAATATCTGCAGTGTATATATCTTTATGATATGCCAGAGATGTGATGCACACATTTTGAAGAAATTTCATCTGCACTGTGCAAAGCCCTGTTGATTTCTAATTTTCTGCCACTTAATTTTCTGTCTAATAGCACCATATTTGCTTTTAGGACTTGGGTCCACAAACACTCTTATAACTGGATCTCTGTAGAATAACAATATTTTTTCCCTCTTATTTGTGATCACCTCCCTTCAACTATCTTGCATCCCAGCCTTGATCCTATGTGTGACAGTCCTATTCAAAAATAGCTTCCTCCAGAATAGGACCACTAGAAATCGTATTGTTGACCAATATAAAATTTGTGAATTAGAAGATTAAGCTAAGTCTAGCAGTACAATTAAGTTTTTTCTTGTACATCTGACAGCTCAGGCTCTCTGAGGAGGTAGACACATAGTTTATGCTTCCACCTTCAAGTCCTGTTTTCAGCAAAGCATGCAAAAACCTATTAACTTCAAAGAAGTTTGCTTCGTCATTCCTCTATCCAATTTAAATTAATACAGTATTCAGATCATCAGTCCTTCATCAAGCTCATAAAGGGGAGAGAGTAGACATTTAAAAAGATTAGGAGTCAGACTATTCATGGTTTTAACATCTTTTAAATCTTCTTGAATAAATATGTATAGAAGTATAGACACCAAGGAGAAGCCGGATCACCTATTGACATCGGCTTCTCATTGCATGTTGGTTTTATAGGAAACCCTTTATCTACAAATTTGTTTCACATCACTGATGTTTAACATCTATTTTAGTAAATAAATTTTTAAGATACTGGTATTGAGATGCAAAATATGATATATTAAAAAGTCTTGTCTGTCAGGATGTTTGAATTGAATACTATCAAAATCCCATCTTCCAGAGACCTTCTATGAGCCTTGTGGTGAAAAATTAAAAGAATTCTCCTGTGTCCTCTGTTTCTGCACAGGAGACACTTTCAAATTTAATTCATTGCAGAAATTCACAAATTTAACTGATTGGCAGCATTAACATTAATTCCAGATTATTACAATGGGTTTATTGTATTTGCTAAAGTACACGCTGTCAGGAAAAATACTTGAACAGTGATCGGTGGGTGAAAATAAATGGGATGGTAACAGGAAAAATTTATTGGGCCAATGTGAATAAAATAGTGTGTTTGACAGCAAATTGTTGTATTACAATTTAAACTACATTATAATTAGAAAGTAATTAAAAAATGTAGTATAACTTATAGAACTGTGATTTCCCCCAGATAAATATCTTCAAAGCAGGCTCAACAAGAAAATTGGTATTCCACATGAGAATTTGCTCAGTTCTACTCATATCTGCATCAATTTATTAAAATTTTCAAAAGAGCCATGAATAACACTTGAATATGTGTGCCTTACCAGCATTCCAGGTCCACTGGCAGCCAAGCCTTTGGCCAAATCCTGACATGTTAATTATTCTAGTGCAGTTGCTCAATCAAGTCTCTATCATTCATTGCCATGCTCACAGACAAGGAGCAAAGTAAAAATAGAAGTCATTTATTTCTCTCTTGAGGATGAATCTATTCCTCTGTCTCATTGCGCATACCAACAGAACCTCCTCATTTTATTATGTTATTGTTAATTTCTCTATTGTGAGGTAGAAATATCTCTCATAATCCTTGTTGTGAGGCATGAATATTCCAGTTCTGAATGTCATGTTAGTTGGCATTGTTACCAAACGTTGGCTCTTCTGTACCAAATTTATCCTGTTTTGTCTTTTTTTTTTTTTTTTTTTTTTTTTTTTTTTTTATTATAGAGATATTAGAATAGGCCACCTATCATCAAATGCAAATTACTATTTGGGTGCATAAACTTCTTTTCCCATAGGTATGGAAATTCCTGAGAAAAGTTACAGGTAGCTTGAAAATATACTCATTTATGGACCAAACTGTAACTGTCGGGTAGAAACCTACACCACTGCTGGTGTGTCAGCAGACAAAATGATTCCTAGAAGAAAAATGAAACTACTCTGCCCATTTGAGCTTATAGAGCTTTTAAAGAAAGTTAAGGAGGCTTAAGAATTTTTATCCTTTGACATCAGAGGAAAGACTAAGAATTTTACATCGATTCTGTGGAAAATAGGAAAAAAAAAATCTCCATTGACTGTAAATATTATCAATAAGCTATGGTATTCACTTGGAATATAGCAGACCTCAAATGAAGTTTTCCTCTATCTAGTTTAGACAAGTCTGTAATTTATGTCTCCATTTCCCAATGGAAATTTATGTTCCCAGGTTAGCAGCTGAAGGACTACAGATAATTCTTTTGAAGCTCCAACTTTAACTGTATTTAAATAAATTATTCAGTCACACTGCTGAAAAGAAACTTTGTACCAACTCAAAATTCTCAGTCTGAAAAAAAAGAATTTCATGGAAATCAATGTGTAAAGCTTTGGTGCAAAGAAGTTTCTTGAAGGAGCATGGTACAAAAAATATTGTAATGGACTCCAATGCGTAACTGATACCCTAAAAGTAGAAAATTGAAGCAAAACTTTCAAAGAACTACAAAAAGTATTGAAGGAAAGAAGAGGATAGGAATGTTTTACTCATGAAGGTTATCAAAAGGTATTGTTAGAATTCCTTGTCAGCTAACTTCCCTTAAGGTTGGTCAATTATTATTGGCAAAAAACCACAAAATTTAAAAAAATGTAGGAAAAAACCCCAAAGCAACCAGAAAAAAATCCATTTACACTTAAAAGTTAAGTTTTCTAGGATCTCTAAAACTAAATGGAAAATTGAATGTAATTTTTATTTTTAACATATATATATATAAATGCAGCAAGCTAAATAATGTGGTGTACAAACACATTGGGAGGGGAAAAGTGTGTTATTAAAAATGAACCAGCTCTAAAGAAATAAATAAGGTTCATTTCTATCCATTTTACCTTCTCTAATTATTAGCTCCTTACTTTCTCTGTATCTATGATAGACTTTTTTTATTCGCATGATTTATTACTAAAAATTTTATAGTTAGTTTGCTTTACTAGTAGATATCACATGTGCAGTAGGTGAAAGACTGAAAGTCTTACTTTTAAAACTATAAATTACTCTGTCTGGAAGGTAGGTAGCACATCCTTATTCTTGGGGCTGATTAGAGGTGTCACTAGAGTGTTTTGCTATTTGAAATGGAGCATCCTTGATAGTAAGAAACTGAATTGTGTGATAATGCCAGCCTAAGAGAATTAAAATTCATATATTAATATCAAAGGGAAGAAGGAAAATGTAACAGGAACTAGGATTGATGAGGGATTAGCTAAAGCCTCTCTCTATATAACTTCTGCTTGTATTCCTGAGTTACAGAAGACAAATTTTTATGTTAACTGTGGGAAGGTCCAGATGCAGCCTCTAAAAAACCCATCGATGTGTTTACATCTCTCCTTCCTTCTACCAGATGTACAAATGGCCTTAGAAAGTCTTGTTCTTTCATATTATTGCTTTCTTGAATGCTTTTCTCAGTTGAAAAGAAGGTTATGTCTCTACTGAACATAATTTCAAAAAAAACCAGATTGACATGATGTAAGTGTACCTTGTGATCCTATACTGAAGGTGGTTTCTTTCAAGTGCTCTAGTTCTCCAGTGTAAATTGTGTTGGTGTGAGGAAAACGAAAACATACAATGTAGATTTGTATTGCTATCCCAATGTGAAGCACAGCAATTCACATCAAGAGGACTGCAGACTTTGAATAAAAGCATATGGAAGCACAGGCTTAATCATTTATAGTGAAATGTTTCCCTTTCTTACACAAACAAGTGTATGACACTGTTCAATATTTTATTCAATGTATTACCAAACAATTCTTTTCCAAACACAAGGTGTACACTTACTGCAGAATATACACAAAAAAAAAAAAAAAAAAATCTAACAATAGAGTAAATCACTTTGTGATTGCTTCCATAGCGGTAATGAAGCAATTTGTACAACAGCTTGAGGCAGATGCTTAATAAAGTACTTATTTCAGAGTATATAACCATTAACTGGAGTTTACTGACACTGGGGAGAAAAATTTACCCTAGTGGTGTTTTATCCTTTTGCAAGAGGAAAATATATTCTAAACCTAGTAGCAACAGAAGTCACACAGTGTTTTGTTTAATGCAAGGATTTTACCCCAAACTAATACACTACTAGCACAATTAGAAAGAACTGGCTGAGAAGGTTTTGTGCTAATTGAGATCATGTTTTCCAAGTGTGGCACTTGAGTTGGTCTGCTTTCAAGTCCAGGATAGCATAGAATTTGGAATAGCAATAAAAAGAAAACATGAGTAGTACAGGTTAGGTCTGCTGGCTGGAAGTGCAAGAATTGTGCCTTTTCATGGTGTACTACTTGTCTGAGGAAAGTATTAATATGAAAGGTTGTTCTTCCCCAGGTGCAAGACCCTGCACTTGCCTTTGTTACATTTGAAACAGTTCTCTGCCCATCTCCCCAGCCTGTCCAGGCCCTTCTGAAGGGCTGCCCAGCACTCTGGGGTGTTGGCTGCTCCTCCCAGCATTGTGTCATCACCAAACTTGCTGAGGAGGCATCTGCCCCTTCATCTGAGGCATTGAGAAATAAGTTAAGCAAAGCTAGGCGCAGTATTGAACCTTGGGGGATACCACTAGTGACAGGCCATTAACAAGATACTGGTATAGGCCCTGCCTGTATTTCATTTCCAACACCTTATAACTAATCTTTCTCTATATAGCTCTAGTGTGAAATCATGTTTTTTGCAGATGGCTGTCAGGTATTACACATATACATGGTTTTTTCCACCCTGTCTGAACATGCTTATGCACTAGTAGTCCCTGCTGAGCTAAACTTCAAGTATCAATTGCTGCAAGAGCATTCAGACATATTCATAGTTGAATCTACTGTAGGGTTTGGAGTTTTTCTCAAGGAAAACAAATTAAAGTCCAAAGCTCTCAAGCTTTTGTTAATAAGGTTATTTTCTCAGAGTTGTGTTACTGTAGCAATAGTAATATTTTATCACTTACCTTCAAACACTGAGTTCTACTAAAGATGACACCATGGTGTATAAAGCACCATGGAACTGCAAATTCTAAAATGTAGCACTTATTCTGGAAACAATAGAATGTGGTGATGGCCATTTCTCTTTTTTTAGCAGGAATTGCAGAGTGTTGTTCTGTGTTATTCTTTCAGCAGTGAGAGAGCCATTTTGCTACTTATGGCACAGTAATTGCACGTCATGAATATAATGCTTCACATGTAAATTACCTTGAGATTTGAATGGTAATAACATGAAAAAATACCAACCACCAGGACAGTAAAAATGAAGTTATGTTTTCATTTTCAAAGCAAATAATGCTGAATTAATTTCTTGCATACAGTACTCAATGCAACAATAAGTGCCGTATATGAGAATTTTCTACTCCTGAGCACCTGGCTGTATACCTTTTGCTTAATTGGTTATGTACTGGATAACCTGCCACAGGTGCCAGAATTTCTTTGCAGTGCAGTAGATATGTTTATTTTTGAGATTACTGAAGTATTGTGGATCTACAAGGGCATAGAGGAATGGAAAACAGCTTGATTACAGTAATTTACAGTACTTGTATTGTTTTTCTTATCTCACGAAACAATGTACATTTTTATGTTTCAAATATGAATGAATGATACCTGAAAGCATTATGTAGTAATACTGAGTTTAAAGCACCCATGTGCTTTTCAGAAAACCATTGTAAATCCCACAAATAACCAAACTGCTCTAATTTACTGATGGCTGGAGTTGACAATTGCCCAACAGATAGATCAACAATATGCTTTTCCTGTTACCTCCTAGCATGGGGTATGACCAATAGCTTCTGTATTCAGGGTGGGAAAAGCCTCCATGCCACCCACTTCAGGTGCTCTCTTGGAAAGAAGCACCTACCTGGACCTGGTAGGTTCAGTGTTTTCCCAGTGAATAAGTTGCCATTTCACTTGTTCACTTCTGCCCCAGGCTGACATTCTGGCCAACATTCCTTTATGCCAAGTGGGGAGACTGCCCACCTAAGAGACCTTTTTTCCAGAGGGCAGATGCTCAAATATCTTTATATCTCGTTATCTAAGGGGTCTTCTTCCTGCTTTTTCTGTCTTTCTCCTGACTCCTTTACTCAGCATGGTGTTGCAGCTGTCTTGGAAATAAGCTTAATTACATTTTTATGCCATAAAAATATAACATACAATGTGCAAAGTCAACATATCTGTCATTAAGTTGAATGTTCTACTTTTCCTTTTTTTCCCAATCTTCTAAAGTGATGCTTTCTTCAATAAAACAAGGAGAAGCTTAAAGTAGAAAAAAAACCCCAACATAATTTGTTTTTCCTGCATGCAGCATTGAATTTCTTTTTAAGGGACAAATAAACATTTGATGTCTAGCAGCCTTAGATTGTTTTGCTACATGTTTAAACAGACCTTGATTATAGATTATTTAAATGATCAGTGCTGAGATGTAAATAATTATGGAACGATCATTTATGAATGCAGTAAATTACAGGGAAGCATTCTTTTTAAAGGAAATGGTGGGGGGGAAAGAGTTTTGCTTATTTATTTTCTTCCTTATCCCTTTGCTTCCACTAGCTTTTTCACTTTATTTTTTTTTGCCACTTGACTGCATCCAAGGTCAGACTGAATGAGAGACAGATAAGAGATGACAGAGAAAGCATTCAAAACCAAATAATGCAATAATCTGATAGTGTCAGTAAAGGAGATGTTACCAAAGCAGAAAATATGCTGTAAGTAATCATTTTTTTCTCTGTAATTTCAACCTATATTAAATAACTAATAAATATTAAAAGGATATGAGATAGGAGAACATATGAGAAAATTAGAATAGTTCTATGGTTCTACAAATTGTTTAAATTGAAATGATGTCCCATCTCATCTGTTAGGTCATGATTTAATTCACTGACTAAAATGCTCCATTATAAGATTTATCACTAAATTGACTATTACTGTCATAGGCATATGTGCTTACTTTTAATTAAATTGCTGTACAGACTAGTATATGAAGCTAAGTAAAATAATAAATTTTTTTTCTGAAATTTTGATTGGAAAAATACTGAACTTTCTTGATAAAAATCATATTCCCCCATCCAACAAAACCTTAAAAACCAATTTTTAAAAAGCCAAAAAACAAACCCCAACAAAAAGAAAACCCTGTAATGTTGTAGCATAAGAGTTTGATAGACTGTGATGGGTTGTTAAAAAATTGTGAGTTAGTATTGTTTCAACATGGTTTCATTTACATGTCATTTTATTCCAGTGCAAGAGACACACAAAAAATCAGAACTGCAGTGGATATGGGTATATTAATACTGTTGTTTTCTAATTTAGAAATGTTTTCCTTCACTGCCTTATGTTCCTCTTTATTATGAATAATTAGCCAATACTTTAGAGTAAGGAAGGCATAAATACAGACTAAGCATAAAATCTCTCTGATGGTGAAAACCCTCCTTAAAACTGCAGATAGGTGGGACAAGGTCACCCACTAGATATTCCTTCCCAGGAAGTCCACACTACTGGCCTCAGAGGGAACCAAATTTATTTAGAATGTAAAATAGGATCTAATTAGCCCTACTGGATTAACTTTGGAAATCAGAGCTGGGTAAAGCATGGAGCTAATACTTCTACACTGCTTCAAGCTTTGCAGGCTACCTGCATAGCTAGCTTGGCACTAGTGGCCTGTACTATGCAGTCATTGTGCTAAATAGCTGTGATAGTAGGTCCTGTGGAGCCATTTATTTTTTTTTAATTATAAATTCTCAGTTATAAATGTGATGCAATACACTCACCTATTCATACCCCCAGGGATCCTGACCTTACCAGCAGTAATACCCAAGGTATTTTTTCTACAGGCAGAGGTTTAACTTAAAGATCTTCAGATTAACAAAGGGAAGGACAGAACAAACATACCCTCTACTTTTTTTTTAATCAGTTACATTTTTTTAACTATTGCAGATTCTTATAATTAATAAATATATGATTAGTTTCCCGTTCCAGAACAAACACATGTAAGAATCACACAACTTTATGTATTTGAAAGAGTGAGCAAACCATTTTAACAGATAATCATTACATCCACTCAGCTTTTATATTCCAGCAAATGTGCTGCATTGCAAAGTGCATTTTCTAGCCTTCTGGAAAGGAAACACTAAGTATTCACTATTATCTATTTTAGTTATTCAGTAATAACCAACAACAGAATATGCCAGTCAATGTCTTGAGTGAAGGTTAAGGTCTCTTCTCGTGAGTACTGTGAGCCAGGCTTCACTTCTTTCTTTCTTGATTTAATAATTATAACAATTGAAAATAAAAGCAGTGGGGTTGCATGGGCATAATAAAAGTATAAGATAGCAAAAATAGTCTCGAAAGCATTAGATATTCCCATAAAGCTTTTTAACAGATGTCCTAGTGTTGCTTTTGAAAAGGTTCTTGATTAAATCTACTAAACACCATTATTTATAATATTTAAGTACAGTTGAATAGTCCCCTCAGGGATGCATTTTGACTACTGAAGTGCAACAATATAGGTTGCAGGCCTGACAGCTTGACAATAAAACAAGTACAATATTTAAGTGTTTCATATTCCAGAGGGACAGGATGAGCTGCTTTCAAAACTCAGTGTTCATGTTCCATTGCAAAATAAGTGCATGCATCCATGCATAAGCAAAGGCAGACAATAAGTACTCAGTCTCAACTGAGCACTGTTATTCTCAGAATATTTCTCTTTCAAATTTCTCTTTCTCCTCCAGACTGAGTAAAGCCCTTTGCAGAGGCTTAGATCCCCTTGCAGCTTGCATTATATCTGCAAGGTATTTGAAGACTGACCTGCACTTGCTGCTTGGACTTTACAGTAAGGAGCTGAATGTCAGCTCTGATGCAATGGCACCATGCCTCAGATAAGTACCAGAATCTTTGCTGGGACCACAGTAGGTGTGACTTGGAGCTTGGGCACCTAGCCAGAGGGAAAGAAAGGTGGAGCAAGAGCAGGTCTGTCTGCCCAATACAGTGGTGGAAAACTTATGGGCTAAAAATTAGTTGGTCTAGATTGATACCTCAAAATTTAAAAATTTCTGGATGTATTCAGACCCCAAAATTAGGTCTGTGGCCCTCATTCAAGCAGTATTTAAGTTCAAGCTTTGATCTGCCACCAGCCAGGAGCACATAAATTTTACAGACTGATTTTAGGCTAGAGGACTCAATAATTTAATCAGTGTTATTTGGGGAAGATTACATTTTCAAATCTAAGTTGTTCTGAATTTTTTTTTTAATATCCCCAAGAAGAGAAAACAGCTTTACTGTGGCTTTTTATTGTGCACATTCATTGAATCAGGAATGGTTTGGGTGGAAATGGACTTTAAAGATCTCATTCCAACCTCCTTGTTTGGGATGCCGTCCACCTGATCAGATTTCCAAGGGCCACAGCCAACCAAAGTGTATTGATCACTTTCTCATCACCCTCACAGGGAAGAACTTCTTTCCAATATCTAACCCTAATCTACCTAATCTAATCTTAATCTATATTTAAAGCAATTCCCTCTTGTCCTGTCACTACATGTGACCTTGTAAAAAGTACCTCCCTGGCTGTCTTGTGTTCCCACTTTATGTACTGTAAGGTGCTTTAAGGGCTCTCTGGAGCCTTTTTTTCTCAGGATGAACAACCCCAGTATAACTAATTAGTTGTGATGTGCACTGGTGTAGTTTTGCAACAGAAAGAAATATTCCATAGAAATGAATAAACCATGCACCCAATGCATAAAGATGTATATACAGACAAAATGAAAAGCATAGTAAAAATTTGTCACGTAAGAGGTTCGAATGATTTCAAAAAACTCAGAAGGTGATTGCAATAAGCTTTCAAAGAACTCAGGACAGGGCCAAATGCTGTTCTTAGATAAAACATCTTGAAATATGCTTAAGTTTTTCTATATTGGTTGCACCTTGAATGTCTCTGTTACCAAGATCTTGCCTTTAAAGGGAAAAGGATAAATGAAAAAAATGAAAAATGTAATAAAATATTCAAGTGAGGATGGGAAAACTGTTTTATTACAATCAAAAATAGATTGAGAATATATTTTTAATTGAGGTCATCTTACCTATTAGTATTCAGATTATGGCATAAATATGGCATTATTTTTGGCTGTATAATGTTGGTGGCATATCTCATGGTAAATTTCAATGACACTAAGGCTTAAGAGCATGAATTTGAGTCATTTGAATATAAATCAGAAAAAACATGTTAAAGTTATCATAATTTTATTTACAGAATAACAAACTAGACTGCATATTCTATACAAAAAGGACTTCCTAATTCCATTTCTCATTTCAAATATATATCAAATGAAAGCTTTAGATATTTTTCCTGCTTTGTTCTAAAACGAGACACAGAGCAGAAAGCAGCATTCTGATTTCTATTTTATAGGAGTAATTATATCAAGAAATAAGCTTCAAATAAGGAGTGTGAGCTTGTGATAGGACATAAAAGGTGATCTGGGAAGAAAGCACGCCTGGGCAAGATGACTTGGGGGAGAAAAGTCCTTTTCTGAGAGGTTCCACACAGATGCAGCACACAGTTTTGGCCTTATCACATTAAAAACGCTGACATGCATTTGAAACAGAAGTTCAGACAGGGATAAAATAGAAGTTCTATCAAGAAAAATCTGCAGATCTGAGTATTCCCTAGTCATACAAGCAGCTTTTACCACTTCTGTGAGTATTGTACTTACAGAGCTGGAGTCCCAAAGGAAATGTAACAGAAGTTTAGCAGCAGATATGACAAGTTGCAACTACAAGAAAAAATACAGTGATTTAAAATTATATTGCACAATGGTGGTATCTACATATTTAAAGGTAAGGACATACTGGGTGACTCTTTGAGATTTTGGAAATGATGAATCCAATCTTCTGAAGAGATGAGAAGTTATTGCTACACACACTGCCTGCATGTGGAGGGTCTTGTTAGTCGGTCCAAAATTAAAACATATATCCAAAAATTTTATGGAATTAAATAAATTGAAATTAAAATTTAATTCATATAATTTTAAATCAAACCTTAAATCTTAAAATAAAACTGAGAGGTCTCTTATATCTGTAAAGACTAGCAAGAGAGAACAAGAGTAAGCATTGATCATCTGTCTTTTTGAAGAACTGTATCAGGCAATGGTTTATTACTGATGGTACTTCATCTCACAGCCAGACTCAGGTGGAGTGCCATATGACCACTGATAACAAATAAGACAGCTAAGAGTGTTCCATTTTCTTCCAAGTTATGTTAATTATTCAAATAGCTGACATATCAGTTGACAATTAAACCAGGTGTCTTGAATAAAGAGAACACCTAATGACCAAGTTAACTACACTTTAACAGCCATAGAAAATTACAAGACTTGAGTATAAGTATCCATAACCCATCTGCAAACTAAAAATTTGTAAGCAGGCTATGTTTGCACATAGAGCAATTAAGTCCATTTAATGATTTATTCTTTACAGTGGATTTTCTGTATGGCAGAGATACTTTAGTCTGTAGAATTATTTCCCCTTTATAAAGATTGTAATTGCTGCATGGCAATATTTAGAACAGAATATTAAAAATACACTTACATATTGCTATGTATCAAGGAGTGCATACTTAGAAGGTTGCATGACTAATCACATCAGAACAGGCTTTTGTATTTCCACAGAATGATGGTGGCACCTTCTGCACCACATCTGGGAGTGTCTTCCAAGAAGTTTTACATACATTTCAATAGAGGCTTTGCATCCTTCTGCTGTCCTGCACTATGAGACAGGTCCCATCTGTACTGAGAGATGGAATTTTTTGGAATACACAAGAGGATAAAAGTCAGTGCAATCTCATTGTGTGTATCTTCCTCTTATTATTTTATTTCCAGTCTGCTGTACCACATGTGTAAGACAATCTGGTTTCCATTGAAGGATAAATTCTTCAGTAAACATGTAGCATGCTAAGCATAGTCCAAAATAAAACAATACCTGATATTAAGCATCACCATTGAGAAATACAGCATTATAAAAATTATAGGTTACAAAGAGTTACAGACTGTCTAACCTCAGGTACAGTCAGCAAAAGATTTGCTATGGGGATTAAATTATCAATCTGAAATAAGATTTTATGGTATGTAAAAAGGTTCAAAAAATTTCTTTGCAATACTGTTATGCAGAGAGTTGAAAAAGAGTACAGATAGGGGGCAAAATAATTCTGAAAACTATGCTACAGTAAATATTTGGTCAAACCAATACATGAACAAAAGAAATACATTTTAAACTAAAAATTATTGTGATTCACCTAGTCATGTGAAAAACAAATCTTATGTATAAAATGATAATAAGAGGACCACAATATTTATGTATGTTAAAAATCTTCTGAAATTTCTGGCAATGTTATGACAAAGATTCTTTCTATATGAAACAGTATATAGTAAAACTAAGAATCAGTTCAAAAGGTTTTCAGTAATAGCAAGAGTGATTAAACATGTTAAAACAGGGTAGAAAGAAGGAGTCATGACTCAAACTTTGAGTTGGTGCTATCAGAAAACTTAGTATCACATATTACAAAACTGAACTCAGGATGCAGTACTTCTCTTTTTTCTTCAAGTTCTCCAAGAATGAGAAGCTGTTATCCTAGTTTGTATTGAAGAACTTCCATTAGATTTTGTAGAATACAGTTGGGTTAATTCACCTTTCAATTTCTGCTGTGAATGGAGTAGCTCCTGTGAGTTCCTTTTTTGCTAATAGGTAAGTTTAAGTTCACATTTTAAATTTTACTGTGTAAGGTGGTAGTGCTGGATCCCACATAATTCCTGGGCAATTAAAACTACTTTTTCCTGCTGCAACCACACATATCTGGGTGGTTGCAGTTTTCATGTGTTTCATGTCAAATGTCACAAAACTCCATGCCAAAAGAGAATTAGTCCCACACAGAGGACAAGAAGGAATGAAAAGGGAGAGAAAGTGATCTGCTGGGAAGGACAGGAAGGAAAGCTTGTTTTATCTCATTTGACTTGTCAAGCAGGGCTGACTTGGCAAAAGGAGGAGGGCAGAGCAGTACAAGGTCCTTAGAAAAGGAACCCTTGGCTGAAGGGTAAGCAGTTCTAAAATTCATCAGGAAAATAAAGCAATTATACTAGAAAGCAGAATGCCAGTGCCCAAGCATCCAATCCACCTGGAGGTGGGAAGGAGATCAGGTGTTGTGTGACTGAGAGGGTAAAAGTGGGCAAGACTTTCCATAACCTTCTCTGTGCCAAATCCTTTCCCTTTCATGGTGTGCTTATGGCCATGCCCTGACTGCATTTTTACAGGAGCCCAGGGCCTACAGGGAGCCAGCTGGGTTTTCCCATGACTTCAAGACCAGCTAAACAGGTAGGCAGGCTGGTTTTTGTTTTCCCTCTTTCCTGGTACATTCTAGTTCCAATATTAGTATCACAGGTGCAAAGATTAAGACTCAAAGTAGTCATTAGGTCAACCAGTCTGAATTTGTATGTCTTAGATTTTTTAAATTTCACAAGATATTTTAAAAGCCAAGAATTTGTTTGTACTTGACTGAAATGATCTTTCAGAAGATGAGCCAAGCTGAAAAGAAGGAGAAACCAAATTTCTGGAAGCTTGTTCTAATAGAAACATTCCTACTTTTCCTTAAAAAGAAGTCCCTGAATTTCTCCAGCTTCAGATTTCAGCAATTTTTTCATGTTGCTCCTTACAACAGAAGCCAGACAATAACTTAGGCTGTGCTTTCTTCCTCTTGAAGTGATACACTGAAAGGTTTCCTTACAGTCCTCTCTTCATTACTTAAACACATTCCTCTCCTTAAATATTTGCCTCTGTCATGGACCCCATTGGAGAGACACTTCTCTGTACTTTATAACTTCTAAATTCTGTATCTACTTAGCTTTTCTAAATTCTGATATATACAAATGATACATATCTTTCTCTACTGTAGGTCTAGAAGCCATTTATTTAATACAAAAACTTTGGTTTGGGCAGGTTAAACCACTCTAAATATTGATCACTTTCTATTCTGTCTAGCCCTTTCTCATGAGTGATTGCAGATAGAAAGGCAAAAACACAAAGCAGAATCCTCACCTTGCAAATAAAAATAAACAGTCAATGTACAGTTAAATCAAGAACCATGAAAATAAATGTAGCATTAAACAAAGAAAATAGAGCAGTGTATTAAAGCACATCTATTGATTATGAACTGTAAACTTTCTCCCAGCAGGTTTACATAGATTCCTTGTCTTCCACAGAAAAGCTAACTACGTTCTAAGATTTAAGCCAGGTTAAAATATGGATAAAAATAAAAAATTGAGAACAATTGAAAATTTATTACAAAATGGTTGTGATACAAGAAAAATAATTCTGATGGAGAAAAAAAGTAAAAGTTGATGTATTAAGTTTGATCATACTCCAAGAAGTGCTGATATTTTAACATAATTTTCAAGTCATTAATACAAGCCTCAATCCCAGCACGCCCCACAATCTTTTCCTGCTCCTATCCTGACACTTCTCCCAGATGTGGCAAACAACCTCTTGTCATGAGAGCAGAAGTGGTTGCAGGGGTGGAGTCTCCATCAGAGGAGGTGTGAGAAGGAGGCCCCAGAGATGCCAACAGCTGTTAGTGTTCAAAGGCAAGAGAGGACTGTGAGCACAGGTCCAGCAGAAAATGGGAGATTTCCCTAAAGAGAAACATTTAGGCTCAAAGATTTTCAAGAGACACAAATCATGAAGAAAGGGGTGACCATATCCTGACCTCATCAAAGAGGGAGCTATTTTCTTTCCAATTGGAAAAGCAGGAAGGGAAGAATAAGACACTAAATAAAAAAAAAAGACAGCATGGACAGAGCAGAGCTACAAGACACTCTGTATGACTTTGAAAGAAATGGTATGTCCTTAGAAACATGCTAGGTTTTGTTCTTTAAAAGAATTGAAAATAGAGCTGAAGAGAGGAAATTTATAATACCTATATTCTGAGAGTGTTTGAAATACATCAGCGTCAAAGATGAATCCACAGGGTCAGCAGTAGGGTGCAATCCCAGGGATCTCAACCAAAGACAAATGGCACTTTTGGAAATGATTTTGAGATGGAGAGAGAGGACAACCAGAATGCAACAAGCCTCAATATTATGATCAGTTCATTCACTGAAGTAGAGACATAGAGTAAGATAAGGGCAAATGCATGTTGTTGTAAAACATGCATATGAATTTGAAATAAGATGGAAAAGGAAGTAGAAAATAAATTATGATGGTAAAATATCTGACTAAAGAGCTGAAATTTACTTCCTGATTGAAATTCTCAAGAAACACTTTTTTATTTCAGAATAAAAAAAAGTACATTCTTGGAAGTGTTTCAATTACATTGCCCTCAGGGGCCAGGGACCACTGAACCTTGCCTTAAACTGAGGAATTTTATTTCACATTGAGAAATATATTGTGATATTGTGATTTCATATTGTGAAATTTTATTTCACATAGCTTCACTTGATCTGCATTTTCATGTGATAACTATGTAGCAACCTTCTCAAATGGAACTAAATTATCTTATCCCATGTGACAGTTTGAATTTCTCTTACCCTCTAAAATGGCAATTTGCTCAGAGTAGCAAAAGCTAGGAAAATTCCAATGCTGAAACCTGTTGGGTTTGTTTTTTTTCTTTGTTTGTTTTGGGTTTGTTTGTTCTTGTTTAAAATTTTTATGAGGGTGTTGTTGAAAGATTTATTGAAAATCAAAGTGGCTGTAGAACAAATTATGTTACCTATTGACACAAGAAACAATTAGAAATAATCAGGACTATATGGAATTCATGCAGTAAAAGAACTGAGGGTTGAAATAGCATAGTTAATCTAAGCAGCTTGTAACATCTCATTTCAAAGTCTTTTTGGTAACTTAAAATTGAAAGACAGTATAAAAGACACAAATATGAGAGTTTTAGGGGAGATCTGGAGACCTCTAAAACTTAAGGCCTTACTAACTCTGCCAGGTTAAAAGTAAAAATTATCCTTAAAAAAGACATTTGAGATGGTCTCTTGCCTGATGACTTATAAGAAATTAAGCAGCTATAGCATAAAATGGAAGCATGTCATTTTTACTCTAGTTCTATTTTTATTCATTTTTATCTACTTACAACTAGCTACTGCTGGTGACATGATTTTGAGCTACATCTAGAAATGGTTGTGCCCTTATTTTCATGTGTTTTTCTGCCAATACTCGTTTCTTTAACTTCATCATGTCTCTTAATCTCCCTGTGCCTGCCCTGCTAAGTTGCACAGCACATATAAATGAATTACTTATTGTTTGTATTGATCTGAAAGGAAAAGCAAGTATTTAAGTGAGGTGGACATATACTATCTGAGCCATATTAAGATTTCCTCACACACTATCCCAACTTAATTCTGAAAAGGGATGCCTGAAGACTAATAATTGAAAAGCCTTTTTTCTATTTCAGAAATCTAAATAATTTCTTACTGAAACTGGAGATGTTACAGGGGGGCTTGAAAATGTTGGACTATTCACAAGGAAATTCTTTTGAAAAGTTTTGCAATTATGAGATCTTCAAGGTAGAGGCAAACTTCTAAATTATCTTTATGACTTGTAGATGAGACAGGTTCAGCAAAGGTGAGGTCTGCCCTTCAGTCACTCATTCATATTCATTCAATGTACATAATACTGAAAGAACTCTTGAAGACTGAGAAAAAAAAGTTCTCCGTTTCACATGCTAATTGAGAATCAGTTTTTGGTTTAGTATGTGTAAATTAAATTGCATGGGGTTTCTTTCTGTGGTATGTACTTTTATATACATTAATGAATGTGCTTTTCCTGTTCACCATAGCTCCTTACATGCCTTCTAGTACATTTTCCTATCCATATCAGATGTCTTAAGAGTTATCTGCTCTCTATCATACCCCTTTTTAACTCCTTTTCATTAAAAAGGGGTATGATAGAGAGCAGATATCTATCTGCTCTCATCCCTTCAGTCTTCCAGATGCACCCCAGTTCAGCTGCACTTTCAGTGAAGTCTTTGTGTGGGAAAAGCAAGCAGGGTTTTCCAGAAAAGCTCAGGGATCCAGCTTGAGGACCTGAAAGCCATTTACAGGAGTAACTATTGGCTATTTGGATGGGCCTTCACTGTCATCCCACAAATTTGAGTGTTTCAGCCTCTTGGTACATGCAGAAGAACAAATGTCAAAGTAGCTTTCTCCCCTCAACCCCCGAGAAAAATTTCTGTTTGCAGCTGGTTGTTGTAATGAACCAAACTGCTGTTGCAGCATCTGGAGGTATCCATGGTTAATACTCTTGACTGGGAAATAGAACCTAAGGGCCTGGGTGCTCTGGTGTATGTGGAGGGTGTGGGTTCCCTATAAATGATGTCATGAACATGGAAACTCCTCACAAACAGGAATATCCAGAGCTGCACACTGCCAGGTTTCTGTAAGTAAACAGGTAAAAGGTGTTAAATTGCTCTACAGACAGGGAACTTTTCATGATCTTTAAATGAATAATTTAGCATTGATAGTAGATGTACTGTAAGCATTATAGAAATAGAAATTGGAACAAGATTATAATGCTCCTAAAGTTCTTTTTTCCAAAAAAGCAAAAGATTTGTGGAAACAAATGTTTAAACTAGAGTAAATCCTAATTCACCATACTATATACATATTTGTTTACATATTTATTATTTGTGTATATTTATACTTAAAAATTTATATATTCTAGGCAAATTTATATTTTTCCAGTAGAATTTATTTATAATTAGAAATTTTAATATATTGATTATGCAGTATGAAATATACTTTGTTGTAAACTTAATCTGCTATTGAACATCAATTTCTAGTCAAATAATTTTCCAACTACTTTGATTTCCAGAAGAATATCAAAATTCAGCTATTAATTCTCAACATTACTCCCTTTATTTTTGACCTTCACCCTCTATTTCTCTATTTCACTACTACAAGTTTACTGTCTCACATGGGCAAAAATCCCAACAGTTTTCCTCCTTTTTTTTTTTTTTTGCTTGCTTTTCCCTCTCACTTTTTTTGCAGTGTTCTCATTTTCAAAGTTCCTTTGTTCAGTCCAGTCTCTCAAAATTTGCTGCAGTGCTCTCTCCTATTATAAATGTAGACTTAATATTTTCTATACCACAGCCAGGTGATTCATTAAGCTCATTGTGATGGAATATACAAGTATCTTTTTTCTTTCAAACTGCTTCTTTATCACTTTGTTTCTTTTAAATTATATTTTTTGCAGTGCCTTAAATGTTTGTGTATGTTGTGGTTTAACCCCAGCCATCAACCAAGTGAGCCCCTCTCTCACTTCCTTGCCAGCAGAATCAGGGAGAGAATTGGAAGGGTAAAAGCCAGAAAACTCATGGGTTGAGATAAAGACAGGTTAACAGGGAAAACAAAAGTCCCACACATTAACAAAGCAAAACAAGCAATTCACTGCTTCCCATGGGCAGGCAGGTGTTCAGCCATCTCCATCAGAGCAGGGCCCCATCACACGTAACCATGGCTTGGGAACACAAACTCCCCTGCTCCAAACACTCTCCCCTTTCCTCCTTCTTCCCCCCACTTTATAAACAGCTTGATGCCATACTGTCTGGAATATCCCTTTCAGGTGGTCACTTGGGGTCACCTGTCCTGGCTTCCCCAGCCTCCTCGCCAGTGTGGCACTACATAAGGCAGAAAAAGCCTTGGCTCTGTGTAAGCCCTGCTCAGCAATAACAAAAATATCTCTATATTACCATCACTGTGCTCAGCAAAAATTCAAAACACAACCTCATACTAGCCATCATGAAGAAAATTAAGTATACCCAGAAAAACCAGCACAAAGTGTTTTAATATTTTCCTCTCTGTTGCACTTTGTTTTCCATTCTCAAAACTTTGGTTTAACCCCCTTTTAATTTACAGTAAATTTTTATCTCTGTTTTTGTTTTCTTTATTTTAAATCTGCAAATCTTCAAAATCAAGGCATTTGTGTTTCAGTAACTGAGCTTGGACACCTCAGGACAAAATCCAGGCTGTAGTGTTTGCAAAAGCAGAGTTGTAAGATGCTATCACTTTATTGTTTCTTAAATTAGTTAGGATAGTACTTCATTCATTATAAACATCATTCTGATTCCCTGAACCCTTTTAGATATTGCAGAACAGACCTATGATATTTAACCCTAGACTACAGAGACTGTTATGGCAAATGGAAATATTTTGTTTCATACTGCTGCACTGGAGCTTTTTCTGGAGGTGCTTTTTCAGAAAATTGCAAAGCCTTTAATGATGTCACACAGCTAACCTTTTTTAGAGAGGCAGCCACCAAGGAGAGCACATGAAAAATGTGAAGAATCAGGGAAAAACCCCACAATTAACTGAATAAACAGGAGCCTGTGGGACCCACACCTCTTGGTTGTCAACACCAAATGTAGAAATACAAGTAAGAGAAGTATAAATTTTGCATCTATGATTTAACAAATGAGTAATTTGTTAAATTCTGAAGTGGCCTACCTCAGAATACATTGCATGTCAAAGTCATACACCACTCTGACAAAGTGCACAGGAGAGTTTTTAACTTACTGTTCTCTGAAGGCACTATTAAATCTCTATTCCAGTATGGATAACAACTTTCACAGAGGAAAACTCTGGTGGGGATCATTACAACCACACAGCTGTAAATTGGCAGATAGATAAAGGTCACTCAGAAAAGGTAAATAATCCCCCTGCTTCAGTGAAGAACTAAATTACAGCAGTATCATGTTGTTTCCTGATACAAAAGCATGGTTTTTATTAGGTATAGTATCATGAGAGCACTTCACTTACTGGAAGTCATAAGTAAAACATATGCACATACTTTATGAACTAAATTTGAAGACTGAGGTGCTATTGCCCAAAATATATTTTTATTAATTCATTCATTCATTTATTCATTCATTCATTGTTCTTTTCTGTGTTTTTTTCTGCTCCTCCACATTTCTTAATCTTCTTTGAACTGATAATAAAATAAAGAAATAACTATTTGGTGCAAGGAATAATGGATTTTTCAAAGCAGAATGCTTCAAAACAAGAGTTGTGGATCAAAAAGAAAGGAAACAGGAGGCTGGACAATATTTAAAAAATTAGAGCGTCTTAAGTTTAGAAGACCTGATGGATTCATTTGATATTACCAAGGAAACTAGTTAAAACTGTTTAGCTGTGCTTCAGACATTTTACTCTTAGAAGACAAGAAGAAAGGGATGGGACAGGTAAATGTAGCAGCTCTCTCTACAGACCCATAAGGGTGAGAGAAGGATGTTCTGAGTAAATCTGTTCCAGCCAGCCCACTTTCATTTTTGAAAGACAAAAGACCATAAACTAACTCATTGGTGAGTATGTAACATATAGTGAGACATTAAAAAGATGGTGTGGATCTGTCAAGAACAAATCATGTCGAAGTACTCTAATTTCTTTCTTTGACAAGACAACTGACCTAGAGGATAACAGAAACACTGAAATTGTTATACCTTGACATCAATAAGGCTTTTGACACTGTTCCACATGACATGTTCATAAGAGTAGTGTTAACAACCTGGATGACAGAATGGAGAGCATACCTGTAAAATTTAATGCTGATATCAAGCTAGGAGTATTTGTGAGCTCTTCAGAGAACAGAATAAGAAATCAAAATTATCTTCACAAAGTGAATAAATGGTGTAAAAGGCGAATACAAAAGGCAGTATCAGAAAGAGCAATTCTCTCAAATGACTCTGGTTTTAAAGTAAGGAGAGCCCTGCAAAAAGACATAGGGTCTCATGAATTTCAATAGAAAAATTACTCCAGTGACTTCTAATATTGTAAAAAAATATATGAATTGTATTTTTTCTTGGTCCTAAGTGGTGATTACCAGCTGGGGGAGAAAAGCTTATTTTAAAGGAAAGCATGTGTTAAAGAATTATTTAGATTTTTAAGGAAAGTTTTCCAGGTGCAATAGTCATCTTCCTCTGATGTGAGATTCTCTTCAGTGGTACTTTCAAGAAGTATGGTAGATAAATATCCAGTGGGGATGATGTAAGTACAGTTTATCATGCACCAAAGAATGAGTATGGACTGGATATTCTTGAGATCCATCATGGTTTTTATCATTTTTACTGTAAAATATGAATTTAAGTATTTTGCTAGGTGAGAGAACTGCTAAAAAGAGCCTGAATGGGAAAAAAAAAATAATATCTCTATTACATTTTCTACTTGTTAAGGTGGGAATAGGATGACAGCATCTTTTTCCTGCAATTTTTTTTCTAATTGTACTTCAGACCAGAATTTGTGAATGAAGAAAACAGTTTAAAACATGGGAGGTTCAAATATGTATTTGAATATTTTGAAACCCACAGTTTTCCATCAGTTTCCCATTAGTTCAGTTTTAATTTATTTTTTCAGCCCTACTTGTTTCTAGTGATAACAATTTCTCATTTAAATAGATTCTCTGATGTCCTCCATAATATACTGTATTAGAGAAGAAATTACTTCACTGAAAAACTAAGACTTCAAGATTTGTATCTGGGAATGCATCCAGGTAGTTTGGGGAGGATTTTCCAGCACATTATTAAGCTGTCTACATGTTTCCATTTTATTCTTCCTCATTTTTGTCATGAACAGGGATGAGAGATATGAGAAGAATTAAGATAGAATTTGCTAAAATGTTTCAGAAGATTTTAAAAAAAATTATTGTGGTCCTTTTAGTCAAAGAAATACAGAACAAATACAGTTAGATACCAGGGATTTTTAAATGAGCAGACTTCTTTCTGATTTCATCTCAATTGTTTTGTAAAACCAAGCAAGTACCCCAAACAGGAAATCTAGGAATAAAACTAGCAAGAGCAACATAATTTTCTAAAGAAAAAAAGTGAAAGGATTTGCTATGGACCAAGTTTATATGTTACCTCGACAACAGTTCAGTTAACATGATAAAAATATTTATATAAATGGTACACAGAAGATAGCCCTTCTATTATGGTGTTACAATAACTGTTTCCAATAGTTCTACAGCTGAAGTCTGTTTCCATTTGAAAAAGAACTAAATACATTTCAAAAGATTGTAACAAAAATAATGGATTTTCAAAAATGCCAGCATGAAATGTACATTCAAAATTCATTAGCATTCATAAATAATATCTATAACTTACTTGTCACTGAGAAACAGGGGCCTTTGCTGAATGTAAACCTCTGGCTACACTGCAAAATGAAATCAAGTCCCCCACAGCTTACACCAACCATCTCACTAATAGATCCCAACATCCAGTTTAAGGCCAGGTGAGAGGGTTAACCAATGGCCCTGTGCTAATGCAGTTATTGTGATTTTAAAATCCAGGGTAGTGCTTTATTCATTGCACAATGCACAGACAGGGCTTTGGATACACATGAGCTTTATCAGCACCAGTTCACTATTGTCTGGACTGGACTGCCCTGGGTGATTTAATCTGTCCTTAATAAAAGATAATGGGAAAATAGAGATTGTCACATAATACAATGGGAACTGGAGAAAATATTTTGGGTCTTTTTACAAATGAGAAAAAATTTCAAAGATGAGGGTCACCCGATCTCAAGTGAGGAGTAGTTTCTCTGTGATCAAATACAGTAGACATAATGGATTCAGGATGATTTCTTTATTAAGAAATCATTTTAAAATATTGAAATAACTCTGAAGTGAATGCAGCATTTTATAAAAACTTTGGTAGCTCTCTGAGAGATGAAAAGTTGCACCATCCAAGGAGGTTTAGCTCCAGAGACTGATAATGTTAAGTCTGTTCAACATCATGGAGTTTGCCCATGTATATCTATGTACTAAAAGAGATAGATATATCACACATAACTGTGCATGTGTGAGTGTGTGAAAAGAAAACTAAATAAAAGTTCATTTTATTTCTTCAAAAATGTAAAGTTTTTCTCCCCATGTTTTTGCACCAGGGCAAAGTATTAACTAATTTAGGTTTATCTAGAGGAATCCTATTACTATATAATAATAGAAATAAGTAGACTCTTCAAGAGTCTACTTGCAAAAGCTGTAATTGACTTTTAACTTGCAGAAAAACTTGAATCATATGAATGATTCAATATTTAAATAATCAAAAGATACAGGCAAAGTATTCAGCATTTCTCTTAGATACGTGCAGGTTGTAAGACTTTTGTAAGTAAGTGAGAAAACCTACTATGCTTCTGAATTTATTTTTTTTTAAAGTAATTAAATATTTACTTTACAACTCTACTTTCAACAACTGCTTGGACTTTACCTACTAAATTTCTTGGAAGTTCTTGCACTTTAGATGGATGCTGCTGTTGTCATACTAATACTTCTGTCAGATCCATCTATCTCGGATGGACACTTTTCCCTTACACTCTTTGTCATCTCTTGTGTGATTATTATACAAATGTAACCATACCCATTGCTGTGAATCTGGTTCTTGCCAAACACATAGGACTCAGCTGGCTTCCTGGGGGTTGTGACCTCCCAGCAGTTTGAAAAATTAGTTCATTTATTGACAGCGATCATCATTTTTAAAAGTCCGTAGTTACTAAAAAATAGTGTCTACAATAGGATTTGTTTCTTTCCTTATAGACAAAAACCAAGACAAAAACCTCCCAAAAAACCCCAAACCCATTTGAAAAATCAACATATGATTGTAATGTGATGCATTATGTCAAAATACTTCCCAGATTTTGAAATTAGTTACAACCCCGTTTATATGATTTCATTTTTTTTTCCAAAGGAGGTCTTGGAGAGTTTCAGTGCCCTAAATCATAGAAAAATAACTCATTTGCTGCTCAGGGGGAAAAAATAAAACCTGATTCAACTGTATTACAGAAAATTGCACACCATGAAGCTTCACAGGTACTGAAAGGAAAGCTCATTAATAGAGCTCATGAGACTTTGAATTATTTCAATTAGTTGAAGAGCATCAAAATATTTTGATACTTCTCAGTTTTAAAGGTGAGATGTAATGCTGATAAATAGTAGGATCCCAAATTACTTGAAGATCAGGAGAAAATGTTTGAAAGGCGTAGCTAGATTCTTCCATTTTTATAACTACACAGATGCAGTAGTTTGCTCAGGAACTTTCATCTTATACTCTAGAGTTGTCAAATATCAAATTTAAAAAGGTAATAAAAATATTTAGAAACAAATTATTAAATGATTCTTGGCAAATAAGTGAAAGAGTAATATTAAAATTTGCATATTTAAATCATCTTTAGTTGCTAATACAAGCCTCATCCTTTTTTTTTTTGCGTTTCAGATTTTTTTTAAGTCATTTGAGCCATCTTAAAGTATTCATGCAAGAAAGCCTGGTGTCTTATAAAGAGAGGACAGAGTTCACATTCCTTTTCTTTTGCCCTTATGTGTTGCTCTTACTGTGTTGCCTTAAGACCTTGTGACATTTTAAGTATAGGTATGCAAAATCAGGGAGTAGCTTGCAAAGTTGAGTGAAGCAGATTGCAATTGTTGTGGCATACATTCCTATGTGAGATCAGGTAAACCTCTCCCAGCTACAAAAGCACCTTCTGAATAAGTCGGGCTTGTATGTCTCTTATAATGTGAGCACAAAGATTCAGCAAAACTGCAGGGACCAAAAGTCTTGGAGTCTAAGTAAAATCTTTTCATTCTAAAAGATAAAGAGTTAAACCAACTTTTCTTTCAAAATACAAAATTCTGATTGTTTACATGCCCAACCTGACCTGCCCATCTTTACAACATCCATAGTCTCTAATGCCCAGAGCTGGAAGTCATTCATACTAAACAAACTGGAGAACCACAACCACAAATGTCTTTCAGCAGCTTCCTTTAGTCATATTTAGTTCTGGGTTAAATTAGATTAATTATATTTAATCTAGTAATTAGATTTAATTCTGCTTCCAAGACTAGCAACTAGCATGTTCCACTGTTGAAACTGTTGCTAAGAAAAATTATTCAATTTTGGAAGGGTATTTTTGAAGAGGTAAAATGGGAATAAAGGTTTTAGTATGAATATGCACTGGGGAAGCTCCATGGAATTTAAAACTGCAGGGAGTGACAACAGGCACTAAGTACAATGCACTCTGCCAGCTAAATAGCAGCACTCACAGCCTGATAAACCAACACCATCCATCTGGAGGGCAAACAGCCTCCTAAAGAAATCAATTCGAATTTTGCAATCAGAACCTGCTGGAGCATATAGGCTCTTTACTCATCAAGTATACCCAAGTCATACTCTTGCATAGCTGGCTGTTATTATGAGTTATCTTTTGTCTATCCCTGAGCGCCAGAGCCCTGCATGGCAGGCTGAAGATGGAGCACAGACAAGCACAAGAAGTAGTGAAGACTGAAAGCCACTTTTTGACCAGTCCAGGAAGCATTATTTCCAGAAAGGGCTGGAATGTATGCTCCTGCACAATTGCAGGGAATATCTTCTCTGTCCCCTGACAGCAGCACTTTAAGTGGTATGCTTAACTGGGCAATCAGTATCATGAGTGAGGGCAATTTCTGCCCTTAGATGACAGAGTGGCTTTACCTTGGCCACCAAAAAAAGAACTTTTGGCTGTAATGGGTTCACCAAATGTATATATTTTGGTGTTGGTTGTCTAACTACAGAACTGAATTACCATTTTATTTATGAAATACTGAATAATTTACTGAATCATCAGTGTATGTCATCAGTGTAGGATAATTCCACTGATTTTTTTTTTGTTTTTATAGTGACAGCCA
Source organism: Urocynchramus pylzowi (assembly GCA_013397555.1). Classification (NCBI taxonomy): domain Eukaryota; kingdom Metazoa; phylum Chordata; class Aves; order Passeriformes; family Fringillidae; genus Urocynchramus; species Urocynchramus pylzowi. Next base: position 1,208,994 of record VZRH01004630.1, on the reverse strand, counting down.
GACAGATATTAGTCATTGTACTAATACATAGGTTGTACTGTGAAAAACATCTTCCCTTAGACTGGGACTGCTATTAGTGCTCATTCTGTATTTGAATATTTGCACATGTCTTTAAACAATTTTTTCAAAAGTACTTATATACATATTGCTTTCAGGGATATTTTTAAGATTATGTTTTTTAATTATTTTAGTATTTTTAAATTATTTTAGGGTTTCAGAAAAGTAGGAAGTATGTATGTTTGTGTCTGATCTACATGATCAATCACAAGTTGGGAAATATTATTTTGAACTTATAAGCATTTCTCAGGGGAGATAACAGTTATCAGAGGCTACAGCTCTTCTGACAATACAAAAATATTAAACTGCCATAGGTTAAAGAAGTGCAATTTTGTTACCTAAAACCAAGGAAGCTGGCATTTCTTGTGTGAAGCAATCATAAATGTTATAAGGTTCAGAACATAAAGAAACGACAGTAATCATGTGAAATTGCCTCTTAACTCACTCCTTGCTTATTTCTGCATCATCTGTGCACTAGATCTTTTTATCTGTACGCTGAAGTGGGCTAATTTCCACATATTTTACAGTTGGCTGCCACCTGCTGGGAGTCTGGCCTTGTTTCGTCTTTAAGGCAGTTTGGAGGACCTAGAGGAGGTTGGGTTTGTGCTGAAACTTTATTAATATGGATAACTGTGAGTGCCTAAACGTAAGAATTTAGGCATAACTGATTTGAAAACAGGAAGTATACATCCCTGCCTGGTGAAATACATTTAAACGAAAGGAAAAGGCATGCTCTCGACTGCCTGTCATTCATGGGGATATTATTCCCTACATCAGAAAAAAATAATAAAAAATGTTGAATCAACTGAATAAATTTCCCCTAAGGCATTTGCAAAACAGCCCAAGTCTCCTTTCCTTTTACCAGCGTGAATAAACTATACATAAAATCATCTATTATTCAATACAATGTAACATTTACAAAAGCTCTGCAGTAAAATGACACTGCAAGAACCTCACCCAAGAGAGTCTGCCAGCAGCTAATGAAGACAGGCTAAGCCATGTACTATAAAGACCTACAGCTTTTTGGACATTGATACCCAAACCACCAGGGAAACTGTCACATGCTTGGCCCCTTGCAGAGTCATGGCCATAATCACTGAGAAGAAATGCCTTCCTTTTTTTTTATTTTATTTTTTTTTTTTATTTTTTATTTTTTATTTTATTTTTATTTTATCCTTGCAGTATGCAATGGTAATGTGAGATCAAAAATGCTCAACTACTATGGGATCCCTCTTCCACTCTTCTGTACAGTAAGAGGAGCACAAATCTTAAACTATTTCTGAAACTAGGTAATGCTAAACCCATTTACTCCAGGCAGCCATCTCTGTCCCAGCATTGGCTGCTTCCAGTCTTCACTGCCACCATCTCTGCCAGGAAAGGTTCACTTTGTGTGAACCTTTAAAGGTTAACTAATTAAAGTTAGTTGCAGTCAAATGTTTTACTCAGCCTGTTCAAGCAACCCTTCCAAGGATCATACATAGCAACATCCTCAAGAGAAAGATGAAAAATCTTGAACTGTAGTCTTGGATTAACCCCAGGGCATAGAGAAAGCCCTTATTACGTGAAGATAGCCCTCAAAACTAAAAAAAATCTCAGATGAAGTAATTAACTATCTGCTCAGTGAAGAGAAAGGCAGAACTTGAGAACTTTCTGTTGATTAATGAAAACTCATCCAGATCACAAAGTCTGAAAGTTTTTAATACTCTTAAAGAGAAGTAGAAATCTGGTTTCCAAGGGCCCAGATTATCTAAACTGCAATTCCAAGTGTACAGCTTCACCCCAGCAGCAGCCTGGAGACACTGTAGGGGAAGATCTATCTCAGGAGCCTCATCTAATTCTACTTTTCTACACTGTAATGGGTTGACTTTGGCAGGATGTCAGGTACTCATTAAGCCACTCCACTCCTCAGCTGGACATAAGGAGAAAAAAAGTGATGAGAAGCTTATGGATCAAGATAAGGACAGGGAGATCATTCAGCAAATACCATCACAGGCAAAACAGGCCCTAGTTGGAGAACTTGATTTCTTACCTGCCAATCAGAGTAGTTTAATAAGAAAATAAAAACTAAATCTTAAAACACCTTTCTCCCTTCCTCTCTTCTTCCCAGAAACAACTTCACTCCTTATTTTCTCTACCTTCTGCCCCTCTGTCCACCCTCATTAGCACAGTGGAATTGGGAATGTGGGCTGTAGTCAGTTCATCAAAGGTTGTCTGTGCAGCTTCTTCCTCCTCCGGGCTAGGCCTCCTTGTACTCTCCTACTGCTCCAGAATGGGATCCTTCAGTCATCCATGAACATCTCTAATGTGAATCCTTCCCAGAGCTATCTCTGCTCTGGCACCTGAAGTATCTCCTCCTACTCCTTCTGCACAGACCTTGGTTTTCCTGACCATTTCTTCCCTGCCTTGTTAAATACCTTATCCCAGAGGCACTACTGCTGTCACTGTTGGGCTCAGCCTTGGCCAGTGGTGGGTCTGCCTTGGAGCTGGCTGGCATTGGCTCTATCAGACATGGGGAAGCTTCTGGCAGCTTTTCCCAGAAATCAACCCTGTAGCCTCCCTGCCACCAAAACCTTGCCATGCAAACCCAATACACACAGTCTGTCTGGGCATGGCAATGTGTCCAAAAGGTATGTTTGGCTACCTAGAGGAACTCTCCAGTTTAGAATTGTTTTGCATGAGATTTAATATACACAGTTGTTCTTCTAAAGTAATGCTGATAGTTAAGACATAACTAGTAATTAGTGTGTGACTATTATTTACCTCCTTTACTAGATTTACATATAGAGTGAGAAGATATTTCTCTATTTTTAGAAGCAGAAGTTATCTGATTATGATTGACTTAGATGAGACTTGATGTTCTCAAGCATTATTTTGGCTTATGTGTATCAAGGTTCCATAAAATTCTGATGTCTTGAATTACCAGGAACTGTGACACAACTTCTTAGAACCATGAAGAGATATTCTGTATTTGTGCCAGTGAAATTTAGGCAATGATTTTAGCTAATTGATTTTGTGTTTAAGCTTCATATCTCCAGTACAGTCCACGACTATATAATGTTTCCTGATTATGGAAACAAATGCAATGACTCTGTTGAAATAGATTAGTCTAAGTAGTCTTAGTGGCATAAAAAAAAAGTAAAAAAAAATGTAAAATTTCTTACATTACTGTTAAACTACAACAGTTCAGTTCAGAATTAAAGAAAGTGAGCATTAGTCAGCTCATGCTGGAGCAAAACCTAGAGTTGAACACACTAATTGCCCCTCCTACTGTTTGGTTCAAATCTAACAAGTCTCAAGCTGTTAGTACATACTTTGTGAACAGATGAACACATCATTCTGTGTCCTACCCCATGAACCAACAGAGTGCATTATCATGTATAACTGAGGAGTTATGGTGTGAGTGTCACTGGCATGTCTTGCAGCTGACACTGCAGGCAGTGACCAGGCAGAAATCTCCTCATTGGCACTGCACTGCTGTGGTCTGGACAGAAAGCAGGAGAGCTGCCTTGTCAGGGTGTGGGCTGTGAAACAAAGCTGTCCTGCAGGAAAAGAAAACAAAAACAAACAAACAAAAAAAACCAACAACATAAAACCAAAACCAGACAAAACCAAACCAACAAAAACCCCAAAACCAAAAACAAAACCAACAAAAAAAAACCCAAAACACCTAATACTGCACTGCACAATGCAGATATGCCAGGTTTGTGAGAGCCCATGTCTTCCCCATCTTGCTAAGGAAAATAGGCCATGCATATAAGTATACTTTTTCTGCTTTGTAGTTTCAGTTCTTCCTGTCCTTTTCACTTTTTATCCTCTTCCTTCATCTATCTTCTGCCCCAAAGTTCACTTCAGAAACAGTAGTCCTGGGAGCAAGGTGAATATTCTTGAGTTCAGTCATCAGTTCTTTGCAGTATGTTGCTACAGCTACCCTTCCAAGGGTGCTATAACACTGCATCAGCTCCCTCCAGCAGCCTCCCATTGCAGTCTTTGTCATGTGTCCTGAGATACATTTTTATCTGCTATACAAAGATGGCATACATTAACTGCATCTCCCTAGTGCAATGTCACATAACACTGTTTTATNCTTTTCTTTTAAATTTTAGGAAACATTATCTGAAATTATCATAGATCTCCTCTTCCAGTGTGATTTTGTGGCTCTTCTCTGCCTACCTTTTGTGTGCACAGCAAATTCTCTTGTAGTCAGTCAGCAAACCCGTCTGAGAAATGAGGATATTTTTAGTAGAAGTAGGCAGAAAGTAATTGATTATTTTCACCTCTGCAGTCTTTGATTAAAGACAATGTNAAAAAGGGAGAGAAAAAAAAAAAAGGTAGCAGTAAGAGTTGTCAGCTTAGTAGTTGTAATAGCTTTGTTTAGCTTTGTTTTGCACACAGAGGGTATAGATGCAGCTTTAGTCCCAAAAGAGAATTTATCATCACATTTCATCTTAACATTGAATTTACAATTGCAATACTATTTAAACAAGTGTTCTCTCTCGCATTCTGATTTTTTGTTTTCTTTTTGTTAAATATGTCTGTGTGAAAATTTATGAGGAATGCTTAATCTATAAGATTTTCTGACTTTTTAAAACCAGATTGT